>JARQOC010000004.1:346917405-347282030 GCA_033576535.1 Allobates femoralis | reverse complement strand
AGCTTGTTGATGGTTATAAGAAGTGATTGATTGCAGGTTTTATTCCAAAGGGTGTGCAACCAAATAGTAAGTGGAGGGTGCCAACAATTTTGTGCAAACCATTTTTGAAGTTATCATGAAATTATTTGCAATTTGCATAGTTTCATGTTGTGAAACTACAGACAAAGGAAATAGACATGTTTATGTCAAAATGTGTCATTACAATAATTTTCTGGGAGAAATATTGCATTCTCTGGAACAATTTCAAGGGTGCGAGAATTTCGGTCATGACTGTATATCTGCACAGATATATTGTCTGGAAAGACTGTCATTATTACTGTAAATCATTATAAATTAAACAACTCAGATCAACATGAATCATTAATTTATCAAGATGGTTTGCATGTGTGGCACCCCAGGGGTTAAGTGCCACAGTAACATCAACACGGTTCACTCCCCACACAACACCTGACACTGCACTAGCACCTCTAGGCCAGAAGGGGGAGCTAAAGCAGCTCCCTTATATATTCTGGTCTGAGGAGGAAGTAGTGAGTTGATAGTTGACAGTTCAGTTTAGTGCAGGGAGCACTAGGAGGAGGACCTGTAAATGGGAGCAGTGCTGAGCTCCTGACAGGGACCACTGACTACTTTCAGGCCTGAAGCCAGGGTCTGAGGAGAAGAGTACAAGAAACAGAGGAACATATCTGGGAGACTGAGTTACCTCATAACCGCCCCAGAGGAGCGCAGAGACCAGATACCGGATCCGAATCTGTGACTGAAACACGCAGCACAGAAAACACCAGGATAGTGGAGGTTGTAGATCTACACTGTACCTCAGCAAAGCAACACAGCGGGGTCAGAAGCACACGGAAAGCTCAAGTTGCCTAGCAAAGGGGGTACCTGTGAGGAGAGCCAGGGCCAGCAGCTCAGCTAAAGCGGCAGTAGGGCCACACACACAGCACAGCAGTGGGAAGCTGAGGACCCGGACAGGGTGGGAGCAACTCGGCCCCGGTACAGACCCATGGACAGTACTCTACTGAATACCATCACCAGTAAATCCTTGGAAAACTTCAAAACCGTATGTGTGTGATCCTTGTGCTCAAACCCTGCGTACCCTCACAAACTCCCATCATCTCTACTACTACCCCTATCCTGCAACATCATAGCACCATCTATAGACTTTAACTACCACTGCCCCGGGGAACCAGGCTCTACCCGGAGAGCCATTACATCTCCAGCTGCCAAACATTATCCCGGAGGTTCTGCAGCAGCGGTGGTCTCCTCTCTGACCACAACCCGTGGGTGGCATCACAACAAACTCCACTGTAAATAACCTCCCATTTATTGCGGAAGCTGGGACACGGTCCGGACCAAGACCGTCGTGATATCCCCAGCAGTACCCGGTCCGGTACCGAGGGCTCCACACATGTACTCTCTATGGACTGAAAAAGGCCAAACATTATTAGAAAATAGCGAAAGAGTAACACTTAATGAAATTAAAAGTTACATGCATATGTACTGCATCTTGATCTACTGTACAATTGTGAAATATATTTATGGCTGTACTGACGAACATTTTTTTTTTAGGAGAGCTTTTGAGTTCCAGTGGTACTCTTGGACAATCTAATCTATGTGGATATTTCCAGATTCTCCCTTGATGACAGGGGTTGGGGGAAGAAAGAATTGAACATGTTGGATTTTATCTTTATCTGGCTTTCGGCACTTTGAATCCATGACTGGCTTGTTCCCCTCTCCCCAGTGAGAAGACATGCATGTCCCAACTGCTCATGCATTTTATGAGAAGGGTTTCAACAGAAATAGCAGTGAGCCAAATGAGCATTAGATGATTATTATCTAACATTATGGCCAAATTTTGTCCCAAATTCAATTCAGTGAAAAAATATTTTTTTCATAATCACGCAAAATGATAACAAAAATGGTCTCCCTGACAGGTATTTCTCTCAAGTAATTTATAACATTATAGGATTATAAGAATTCATAAGCCATCACAAATAAAATCTAATTTAGAAGTGGAGCATTGAAGTGATTTCGCAGTACTTTATCATTCAAATTTAGAAATCAAAAAATGTTCTTACCTCCTTCATTCAAAATCCAGATTCCCCCCAGGCACACAAGAATACAGTTTAACATCTGTAAAATAAATAGTAAATTATTGGTTGTCAGTTTATTTACTAATGTTATAATATAGAAAGTACATTACTAACATGAAGAATGGCCCACATCACCAAAACACTTAAGTCTTTGCTACAGAAATCTTTAAACATGTAATAGTATTTACAATTTAATGTTTCCTCCCCAGTTTCAAAATCTAGATTAGTTGTCTGGGACTTGTATATGTATAAGCAATAAATAGAATGAAACACACTTGCCCAATAACAGGTTTAGTGGCTGCTTTCAGGCTCTTTACTTATTTCCTATAGACTATCCAATAAAGGTGCTGTTGTGTTCTACCCAGCCATTGATTCCATTAAGCTACCACCAAAGCAGATTTGAGTTGATCTGTAGCAGTGGCAGGTATTGGACCACCACCCATGTGATAGATCATTAACATGTAAGTCCCTTTAACTTCTACTGTAAATCTGTTCATAAATCAACTTAGAAGATTAATCGGGATAAGGGCCCTTTCACATCAGCGTTTTTTTCAAATCGCGGCAGATGCGGTGAAAAAACCGCATCTGCCGCGATTACCGCATACTGGCTGCACTTACGGCGCGATTGCGGTAAGCGCCATACAATGTATAGGCGGACTGGCGGCAGGTGCGGCAAGTGCGGTTTTGGAACTTGCGGCAGGTGCGGCCGCGAAAAAAAATGCTGTCAGCCGCGGTTTTTTTCGCGGCCGCACCTGCCGCAAGTGCCAAAACCGCACTTGCCGCACCTGCCGCAAGTCCACCTATACCTTGTATGGCGTTTACCACAACCGCGCCGCAACCGTGCCGCAAGTGCAACCAGTATGCGGTAATCGCGGCAGATGCGTTTTTTTCACCGCATCTGCCGCGAATTTCAAAAAACGCTGATGTGAAAGGACCCTTAGAGAGATAATTAAACTCTGCCTTCAGAATGAGCTCTCTAGTTTATTTACCTTAACCAGAGGTGAGCAAATCTTTTGAAATTCAGATTCGACAACTTTGCTGAATTTTCCCCATAAAATGTGATTTGCCATAAGTGAATTTGCATGAATCTCAATACTGGAAAGCTTATAATTGCTCAGAAAATACACATGGGGGAGAGAAGAGGGAAACCTATTTTCCATAAGGACTTAAGCCCCAGTCACACATAACGAGATAGTTAGCGAGATCATTGTAACATCACAGGGGTTGTGACGTTACAACGATCTCTCTAGCGATGTCGCTGTGTGTGACATGTAGCAGCGATCAGGCCCCTGCTTGAGATCGCTGATCGTTGCAAAGGGCTCAGGACCATTTTTTGGTCGTTGGTCTCCCACTGGTCAGCACGCATCGCTGCGTGTGACAACGAGAGACCAACGATCAGCGATCTCACAGGCTGGTAACCATGGTAAACACCGGGTATCTAGGCAGCGCGCGTGTTTATCATAGTTACCAACTTCCTCCCTGCTTACAAGCTGAGCTAAGCAGGAAGGACGCTGGTAACATCACTTCCAGCAATGTGGGAGGTGGCTCCTTGGTCCCTGAGGAGATCTGCCTGTTTGACAGCTCCCCAGCGTCCAGGTAGCGACGCTCCAGCGATCCCGGCAGGTCGTTATCGCTGTCAGGATCGCTGGAGCGTCGTTATGTGGGACTGGACCTTTACAGTCTACAGGTGAGAGATAAATAAAGAACACCACTGACTATAAGAGAATACACACTACCACAATGCAAGAGAGAGGAAAAGAGAGGGTAACCCCACTGAACAAAAGAGCTTACACACTACAGAGGAAAGAGATTTATCCAGTAATTCTGTAGATGTAAAATGACTTTGCTTTACAAACTGTACTCTGCTGGGGACTTCTGATCTGTGATGATCCAAGTACTGACCATCACTGTATATAGCATGATAAGATGTCAAAGCCTCATTACATTACGGGGAGGTCCACGAGGCAATACAAAAATGATGTCTACCCGCTGTTTGATGCATTATTAGTTTAGGACATGGTGCTTTGCAAGTTTTCTTATTTTTTGAGAAGCAAATATTAAATTTCAAAATGTTTGAATTGGTGTGAGAAAGCATTATTTCTACAAAATTGATTCAAACTTAATCCTTCACGAATCGATCCTTTAATCTGTAATATTAACCCATTTTGTAGTATACTACCCTCACCTACTATATCAATGCCCATCCCTTGTAGACTGCGAGCTCCCACGGCCATTGTCCTCTCCTTATGTACCAGTCTGTTACTTGTATTTTTCATGATAATTGTATTTGTTGCTATTATGTATACCCCTTATCAAATGTAAAGCACTATGGAATAAATGGCAATGTAATAATAAATAATAATAATTACTATGAACCGAACTCATTTAAAGACAAACAATCCAAATTACTTAATTAAACCATATTACAAAATAATGTTAAGCCAAAAGTACATGCATTTAATAAAGAAATGCAGCCATAGATGTCTTCATCTTTCCAGTAGCTTTTAGACATATTTTAATTCTATAATAGGTCCATACATTTCCTGCCAAAAATCTACCATATTGCACACCAGAAGGAAGTAGGAACATTGTATTAAGAAATAATAACATGGAAAAGTTAATGAACAAAAAGTAGATGTACATATCCTTCTATTATAGTAAGATTTGCTATATATCGTATTGCCTAATATTTTTTTATCTGAATGGGATAATCACAGCGAACATCATTAAAACACCATTTTCTCAATGTTTGCATTTTATTGTGACATTTAGTGAATTGCTGGCTTATGCTGTTCCTGCCTGCTGTGCAGCACTACTGCAATGAGTACCTGTGGTGCTGCTTAGGCTGGGGTCAGACTTGATCCACTAAAATCTACCGGTTTTCAAAGTTGAAAATGTTGAAAAACGGATCCATTAACGAATCCATAGGCTCTAATGCAAAAAACGCAGGGTCAAAGTGCACTGCTAAAAACGCTATGCGTTTATGCATCACAATCAAAAAACTCTGCTAGCAGCGTTTTTGGGTGCTGTAACAAGAACGCATCCTTTTTTTAACATGGGACCCTATGGGAAACATATCCGTTAACGTATGATACATATAGGTACCATGTGTTAATGCATGCGTTAACGGTAGTGTTAAAAAGATGAAAAAATGGTAATTTTAAAAAACAGAATCAGTAAAAAAAAAAAGCCAAAATTACTGCATGTCAAGTGTGACCCTAGCCTTACTCTTAAGGTACCTTTACACGCCGCCACTGAGTTGTAGAAACTGTCTGGCAATCGGGATTTTTGTCACGGTTGCCTTGAAATTGCTAAGAAGTAGCGGCGTGTAATTGGGGAAAGTGATCGGGTTTCTCGCAGTTGCTCCCGGTTGCGGTTTCTGAGCCTTGTTCTAAAATCAGAGGCAACCCAAATGGTGAATTGCCCTGGTAGTGGCGTGTAAACGGGGGATAGGGTTGGAATCTGCGTCACCTAGTGATTTCCAAGGGACGTGCCACAGCGTGATGTTTTCCGCGCCCCATCAGCAATGATTGGTGGGGGCTACTGTGTTCCCATTGGCTGTCCCTTCACAGGGCGCCATATTTAAAGAGCTGACCATTCACACTACACAATTGCAATGGCGTCATGTATTAGCCAGCCTTCCTGAGCAGGCTGGCCAATCATGACACTCTTGCGTTGTCCAATCAGTGTATTAGCGTCACAGAATACACGAGTCTGTCACGCCTATGTATTAGCGCCGCAGAACATGTACGCCCCCATTCCCACACTGATTGCGGAATGTGAAGTGGGGTCGGGATTCAACCGGATGTTTCCTGCAGGATCTGTTGGAACTTCCGGGGAACCATGTTCCTTTAAGTTGAGGGCGCAATTGCGGCATGTAAATGTGGCACCGGCGATCGTTAGCAACCGTTAAAAACGTGCACGAGCACATACGGTTGCTACGATCGCCAGTGATAGTTGCGGCGTGTAAAGGTACCTTAAGAATGTGCCTGGAACGTGCTTTCACGTCAGCATTTTTGCTGAATCGCGGCAGATCCGTCAGATTTACCGTACCTGTCGCGTAAGAGCCGACATACGGCAAGCGCCCATTCATTCTCTATGGGACTTGTGTCAGGTGCGGCAAATTCGGTACTTGCGGAAAGTCAAAAAAATGTGGTTAGCTGCAAAAAATGCACTTGCCACACCTGCCGCAAGTCCCATAGAGAATAAATGGGGACTTGCTTAAGGCTTGCAGCAAGTCGGCTATTACGTGGCAGATTCAGTAAATCTGCCTGATCTGCCAAGATTCAGCAAAAACACTGATGTGAAAGCAGCCATAGGCCGGGTTCACACATCCGTGCCTCCGGCACGTGTGCGGTCCGTGTCAACACATGCCGGAGGCATGGACATACGGGGACACATGATCCCCTATGGACCCATGCAGACATCCGTGATTCCGCACTGACCGTGTCTCCGTGTGGAGCACAAGCGTGTCCGTGTGCTCCACACGGCGACAAGTCCGTTTTTATGCGGAGCCACGGACCGCATTTATGTCCAAACATCCTGCACACGGATGTTCACACTGTGACATCCGTGTGCACGGACCACGGACAAAAGTGTAAAACCTGAAAAATAAAGAATTTTATACTTACCTTCCTCCAGCGCTGACAGCTCCTCTCACTTCTGATGCCGCTCATTAGGGCTCATGAATATTCACTTCACTGAGCTCAAAAGCAGACCGGAAGAGAGAGGAGCAGCGGCGCTGGAGGGAGGTGAGTATACGGTGACAGGCTGTCCGTGTGCTATCCGTGGATGCATGGATAGCCCACTGACAGCACCCATCGTGTCACACGGCCGTGACACATGGGTCTATGCCCCGCCCCCAAACGGCCTTGTTCCACACGTCCGTGGTGACACGGATGTATGAAACCGGCCTTAGAGAAATGACTTGTTCTTGGATTGTTTTCTGCTCTGGATTCAGGAACTTTTCAGTATCCAGCACAATAGATAACTGTTGAGATTATTCATAATAAGATCATGTATAGCACGGTGATTCAGTGTCTACTACTGTAGTTTTGCAACACTGAGGTCCCGGGTTCAAATCCCACCAAGGACAAAACCTGTAAAAAGTTTATATATTCTTCTTCAGGTTCTGTGGTTTCCTGCCATACTCCAAAGACATAGGGAATTTAGATTGAGAGCCCCAGTGGTAAAATGAGTATGAAAATCAAAATAGTATGTGTCTAATATGCTAAAACAGTATGTTCTCATACTGTGACCATTGGGATTATTTGACCTAGCACTTCTGGTAACGCTAGGAACTTCTGTTTAGGTTGCCTGATTGTGGCTCCTAATTAGAATATCAGATTTGTAACATAAAAAGAGATTTTACTCAGAATTTTTTATATATCTTTTTTTAATTACATGTACCGTATATACTCGTGTATAAGCCGAGTTTTTCAGCCCAAAAACTGGGCTGAAAAGTCACCCCCTCGGCTTATACACGGGTCAATACGGTAATCCTAGGTGTCCGGGTGCTGGGGAGGCTGGAGGAGGTGGGGGGAGGCTCCTGACAGAGCGGCCCGTCACATGGGGCCGCTCATTAGATATGCACGGCTCCCCCCGCCCATCACAGCGGCAGGGGGAGCCGTGCATACAGCCCCCAGATGTTTACAGGCCCCCATATACAGCAGGCCCCCATATACAGCAGGCCCCAATGACACTCGCCCCCCCACACTGTGCAGAGCCCCCCCATCCGATGCATTATGTTACCATCCAGCCGCGTCTTCATCACCGTCCTCCCGTCCATCCTCTCGCGCTGTGTTCGGCTCTCATGTGACCCGGCGTGATGACGTCA
Source organism: Allobates femoralis (assembly GCA_033576535.1). NCBI lineage: Eukaryota > Metazoa > Chordata > Amphibia > Anura > Aromobatidae > Allobates > Allobates femoralis. Next base: position 347,274,104 of record JARQOC010000004.1, on the reverse strand, counting down.
TCCAACTGCGACCGCCGCGGTCACATGAGACTGGGAACACAGCGCGCGAGGATGGACGGGAGGACCGGCGGTGATGAAGACGCGGCTGGATGGTAAGATAATGCATCGGGAGGGGGGGCTCTGCACACTGTGGGTGGGCGAGTGCCACTGGGGGCCTGCCTGTATATACCTCTGGGGGCTGCTGCCTGTATATACCTCACTGCTGGGGGCTGCTGCCTGTATATACCTCACTGCTGGGGGCTGCTGCCTGTATATACCTCACTGCTGGGGGCTGCTGCCTGTATATACCTCACTGCTGGGGGCTGCTGCCTGTATATACCTCACTGCTGGGGGCTGCTGCCTGTATATACCTCACTGCTGGGGGCTGCTGCCTGTATATACCTCACTGCTGGGGGCTGCTGCCTGTATATACCTCACTGCTGGGGGCTGCTGCCTGTATATACCTCACTGCTGGGGGCTGCTGCCTGTATATACCACACTGCTGGGGGCTGCTGCCTGTATATACCACACTGCTGGGGGCTGCTGCCTGTATATACCTCACTGCTGGGGGCTGCTGCCTGTATATACCACACTGCTGGGGGCTGCTGCCTGTATATACCACACTGCTGGGGGCTGCTGCCTGTGTATACCACACTGCTGGGGGCTGCTGCCTGTATATACCTCACTGCTGGGGGCTGCTGCCTGTATATACCACACTGCTGGGGGCTGCTGCCTGTATATACCACACTGCTGGGGGCTGCTGCCTGTATATACCACACTGCTGGGGGCTGCTGCCTGTATATACCACACTGCTGGGGGCTGCTGCCTGTATATACCACACTGCTGGGGGCTGCTGCCTGTATATACCTCACTGCTGGGGGCTGCTGCCTGTATATACCACACTGCTGGGGGCTGCTGCCTGTATATACCACACTGCTGGGGGCTGCTGCCTGTATATACCACACTGCTGGGGGCTGCTGCCTGTATATACCACACTGCTGGGGGCTGCTGCCTGTATATACCACACTGCTGGGGGCTGCTGCCTGTATATACCACACTGCTGGGGGCTGTATACCTGTGCTGGAGTCCACCCTCGGCTTATACACGAGTCAATAGGTTTTCCCAGGTTTTGGGGGCAAAAGTAGGGGGGTCGGCTTATACACGGGTCGGCTTATACACGAGTATATACGGTACTTATATATTTAATTGTTTTCATTATCTGTAAAATAGCATTTTTGTTTTTAAATCAGAAAAATTCTAAAATACATTTTCATTAGAAAATCTCCATTTGCTGGAAGGTTCACTTAATAATAAACTGATTTCCCTGCTAGGAACCAAAGTGATTTGTGAAGAATAAAGGAGAGAACTTCAAGATATGCTCTTTGTAACTGCTCACCATTCTAGAATCATGAAAAATAGAGGCAGCACTTCCTTCAATTTCAGTTATGTGGGCTTTATTCCCAGGGACCACGAGGTTTCGACCCTTAGGTCTTTTTCAGGCAGTGTCACTGCCTGAAAAAGACCTAAGGGTCGAAACGTTGCGGTCCCTGGGAATAAAGCCCACATAACTGAAACTGAAGGAAGTGCTGCTTCTATTTTTCATGATTCTATGATGCCAGTCTTGTGGTAGGGGGGCTTTGCACCCGACAAATAACAGTTGTGCTGTTTTGTTTTTTTGATTATTTGCTCTCCATTCTAGTGAAAAGATGAGGTTATATGGTGTCATTTCAATTAATTCAAAATTCCATAATCAGACATATGAAAATATGTATATGTAGAGGTTGTCCAAACTGGACAACATCTTTATAATGAGACACTGTCACAATCTTCACACTTCCTTTTTCTGTTACTATTGTTGTGGAAGCTGTTAATCTGTGCTGGGTCTGTGCTGCAATATTCTGCCTTCACTTCCCTTAATTAGGCCTCTACTTAAGCAAGCTAACTTCTCTATTCAGTTTAAGAGCAGGGAAAGGGGGAGGGATGGTGCTGCACTGGATTCACCTGGGAGCCGGATAGTGCTTGGAGCAGGCCATCTGTAGTCCTCTCAATAGGAAATGAAAAAGACTCCAGCACTCGACCTCAATCTTCATGTATCCAAGTTTATTTGTGCAAATTAAAACATGAAGACATGATTGAAAAGGGGAACATGGTTCCGCACGCTGGACGCATTTTGGATCACGTCCTTTATGTTTAAATAAATTTAGATAAATGAAGATTGAGGTCGAGTGCTGGAGTCTTTTGGATTCTCTATTCAGTGTCAATTGTACAATTGCTTTTACCTGTGTAGGACTGATCCCTCTGTGCTCTGAGCAAGACCCACCCTGACTTTGTTACTTTACCTAGACCTTGATCCTCTGCCTGTGACCTGATTTATCGATTTTCCTGCTCCTCTGTATTCTGTTTTGTCCCTCTGGTTTTCCTGACTTCGGCTAGAATTGAACTTTGCGTCTGACTACCTTGTGCTGTTACTGAGCCATTTCTCGGACTTTACCTAGTATCGCTGGACCTTCCTTTACTTCCAGTAAGTATTATTATTATTATTATTATTTACTTTCCATTATTGCAGTCTGTTTCGTCACCTCTGGGACTAGTTGTTCCTGCAGTGACTTGCGTCACAGACACTACTCTTGAGACTAGTGGGTACAAGATTTTTGGAGACTGGTCATCTATCACTAGAGATGGACCGATCTGACGAAGTTCAAATTTACCAAATCTCCAGGGAAATTTGATTCACAGTAAATTTATTCTCCACAAATTGAATATCCCTTATTATACCCTAGGACCTCTCCAAAATGTAAAATGTAGAAAAAAACTAAGGGAAAATAACAATATTTGACACTCACCTTCACTGCTCACTGTCACTCATATGGTCCTGGGCAATTTTTCTGACCTGCACCATGCCCTAAATTCCTGGGTATCTAGGCCAGAACTTACAGCTACAACTAGGCATAAGATGTCCCTGCGCATCAGAAGGATTGATTCTGTCTAGTCATATCTGGAAGTCCCGAACTAGGGTGCGCAGCACACATCCTGATGTCTAAATGACACAACTACATTTAGGCGTGCTTGGGATGAGATGTCCCAGGATAGGAGAATAGGTTTCGGCTTGCATAAAGAGGCTCGGCATTTGAGTGTGGGATGGAGGTAAGAAGCTGTCATCTTGCTGAGCTTTCAAGATGCAAATTTCAGGAAATCTAATTCTGGACAATGCAAATTTTTGTAAAATTCACATAGAATTTAATTCCTCTCAAAATAGATTGCACTCTTCTTATGGATGAAAAACAAATGAAAAAGAAAATTGGTTAGCTATAAAAGTTTTTTGCCTTACTCTCAACCATCCTTGCAAAAAAAGAAATGGGTGGAACTAGATAGACAAGCGCACAAGACTTTTGATACACTTTTGGGTAAAAGAAAAGAAAAAGAAAGGTGCTCACTTAAGTGGGGTGCATGCAATCAGAACTCCTATGAACACCTACAAATCAGCTGCTGATGCCTTGTGGCTAGAGATGAGCAATACGTAGAAGACTGGGTTCGCTGGGATTGTCCAGACTTTAGTTTAGGCTGGAAACACACTGTCCGTTTGATATATGAGTCATTTGGATGAGTGCCCTATCATTAACCCTGAACGACCTCTCCCTGTCAGCAACTCCACACTGCCGTCCTGACAGTTAAAGGTCATTCAGGGTTAATGATCCAACACACGTCTGAGTGACTTGTTTATCACACAGACAGTGTGTTTCCAGCCTTAAAGTTTGTTCGTGTTAGTAGCAGACTAGCAGTGTCCCACAGTGATGTAGCCCACTTGTGAGAGAAGCTACACCGCCTGTGTAGTTCATACTACTAATTTTTAACTGCACCTAGAAAACCTGTCAGTTTTTGCCTAAAAGCAGTGTCCACGAAAACATTACTGTAGGCCACGTGTAATACAACCAAGTACACCTTGAGTGTAGTTCATTCTAATATTTTTTTACTGGAACAAGCAAACGTAATTTTTTGTGCCTAGTACCACTGTCTGGCCACTCAGCTCTGCTCGATTTCCATCAGAATATTTTTTGCCAAGAACTGCAGAGTTGCCAGTTTGTTCACATACAAAATGAGGGGCATAAGGCCTGCTGCTGGTGGAAAGGGGAATAGGCATGGTGGAAAGGGAAAAAAAAGTTTGTGTCCGTGGGGTATGTGGGAAAGCAAGAGTAACATCTGCTGAAGAAAGACCATCTTTCAGCCAAAGTAAGATGTCTACTTCTTTCCATGGAGATTCTGATATGATCCCTTTCGTACGGACATGACTCAGACGACGATCGATACCAATTCTCGATGAGGCACAAAAAGAGCAGGCGCTTGAATGGATAGCAAGCGCTTCAGCAAGTGGGCTATCCTCCACCTCAACTTGTACATCACAAATACACCAGTCCTCAGAGGTGTCACCCCAATCCCACTTGCTTCTGCACAGCTCCCAAGTCTCGAGCCACCCATCTGAGTATGGGGTAAGACAGATGGTTGAGTATGCATTGCTCTTCACTAATACTATACCTGGGAATCAGAGGACTGCTCCAAAGCTTTTGTGAGTCAAGATGAGGAAATTATCTGCACTGATGCCCAGAAGCTTTTGGAGTCGGATCCAGGCCCAGATAAAGAAGGTTCTGAGCAAGCAAAATGTAGACCCTCATTCATAAACTGTGAACTGCACCTTGGAGATCTTGTGAGCCCTTCCGCATACGACTCTTCCTGTTCTTCCTCCCCCTCCTCTAGTGCCACCACCTGACTCCGAATACTGTTTAAAGTGTGCTCCAGCATATAAATGACGGGAATAGTCATGCTGATAATTGCATCATCATCACTAAACATCGTCGACATTTCAATACTGTACAGCATTGTGCATATGCCATTCATTTCAGACCACTCCAGCTGTGTGATTTGCCCCACCTCTGGATCTCGTAGGCCCATGTTTTAAGTCATAACGTATTGCACCAGGGCTCATCGGTGCTGCCACAGTTGCTGCAACACATGCAGAGTGGAATTCCTTCATCTCGGCACATAGCATTTCAGCCAGTGAACTGGCAGGCCGAATTACTTCGTAAAGATGCAAGGCGTTGAGCTGCGGGATGCGAATGGCGGAAGTGAGGACACAGCGACCGTGCCCTCTGCTGAAGACCATCTAGACCCAGATAGTGTGCAAAAATTGGCTAGACAACCAGGTTTAAGACGTGAGCCATGCAAGGCACGTGTGTCACATTGCCCTGGCGGAGGGCTGCACCCAGCATTGCAACATTGTTGCACACGGCGTTCTCTGGCTGCAGGTTCAGTGGAGACAAGTATTGATGAAACTTGGTCTCCACAGCTGACTACAAATCCTCAGCTGTGTGACTCACATTTCCCAGACATTTCAAGGTAAAGACCTCCTGATGTCCTTGAGCCCTGCTGCCATCATAGTAAGGAGGTGTGCAAGATTCCTTGTGCGCAGTTAGAACTACGGGTGTCATTACCAAACAGGCTTTGGGTGACCGAGACGAGGATTAGGAGGCAGAAGCAGTGGAGGAACTTGTACATACAGAGGATTGACGCACAACTTGTGGGGATGCAAGACTTGGACAGCAGACCCTTCTCCTACTGTCTTCATAGTTGCCCAGTGCACAGTCACCACCATGTAACGCTCCTGTCCATGCTTACTGGTCCAAGTGTCTATGATGAAATGCACCCTGTCACACACAGAGTTTCTCAAGGAAGCGGTGATGTTGTGTATGACATGCTGGTATAGCGCAGGCACAGCTTTCTTAAGAAGTAGTGATGACTGGGCATCTGGTACTAGGGCACTGCAACGGACACAAGGTCTCAAAAATCCTCTGTGTACAACAGGCAACGACGGAGCATTTCTGTAGCCAACAGCTTGCAGATGGTGAAATTCAACCTCTTAGCTTTGTCATCGCTAGGAGGAAATGGTCTTTTACTTGTCCACATCTGAGGGACCGAGGGCTGGCTGCTGTGCTGAGACACGGTTGAGTAGGGTTGTCCCAGCAAACTGTTGGTCTGTGAGTAAGGTGCAGGCGGACATATTATGTTGCCTTCATCCAAAGGTGGTGTTCTTGATGTCTGACAGCACTCAACACAGCAGGTGTTTCCACTTCCAAAAGAACTACAACCTTCCAATCACACTGGCGTTGTGGGTAAAGAGGTGGAAGGTCTGCATCCAAAAGCATGTGTGACTGCTGTCCCCACAGTCACAGAGGATGAAGAGGCAGTGAATGCCCTTGTTGGGCCAGACTGTTGTTGACCCGGTCCGCTAGGCCACATTGTAGCACAGTGAGCTTCCCACTGCGACTTTTGCTTGATATCCATGTGACGGTTCATGCATGAACTACTCAAACTATAGATTTTTTGGCCTCTACTTAGATTTCGGTGACAAATCTTACAGATAAAATGGGGAGACTAAAGGGTTGTGGATTTTGTAATGTGCTGCATGAAAGTCACCTCACCAACCATTTTAAGCTTGCAACTGCGAGGCAATTGATGTCACTGAAGTGGTGTCTGGACCCAAATTTTTGGGAAAAATGGAGACTCTTGTTGTAGTCTCCTAAATGTGACACAATGCTCAGGGTGTGCACGAGGCCTTACAGATGCTGAGGTAAAAAAACACCAAATACTCATCGCTTGCACGAGACCTTCCAGATACTGCGGTAAAAACCGCAACAAATACTCATCGCCTGCACAAGGCCTTACAGACACTGAAGTAAAACTCACCAAATACTCATCTTCTGAACGTGGCCTTACAGATATTGAAGTAAAACGCACCAAATAATCATCATCTGAACATGGCCTTACAGATACTGAAGTGAAACGCACCAAATACTCATCTTCTGAACGTGGCCTTACAGATACTGAAGTAAAACTCACAAAATACTCATCGTCTGAATATGGCCTTACAGATACTGAAATAAAACTCACCAAATACTCATCGTCTGAACGTGGCCTTACAGATACTGAAGTAAAACTCCCCAAGTACTCCTCGTCTGAACATGGCCTTACAGATACTGAAGTAAAACTCACCAAGTACTCATCGTCTGAACGTGGTCTTACAGATACTGAAGTAAAACTCACCAAATACTTATTGTCTGAACGTGACCTTACAAATACTGAAGTAAAACTCACCAAGTACTCCTAGTCTGAATGTGGCCTTGCAGACACTGAAGTAAAAATCACCAAATACTCATCGTGTGCATGATGCCTTACAACTACTGGAGCAAAAACTGATTTTGGAAGGGCATGACATGCCTATATCTGTGTCTCCTCCCCCTTTTACTCATCTATCTCTTTTTTTTCGAATTTTATATGTACTTTTCACTTTTCCATATGTTTGTTGTATCTTCTGAGTAGTTTGTCACCTTTTGAACACTTTAGAAGGTGTTTCTAAGTGTTTTCTATGTGTTTGTATGTGTTTGTGTTGGCCTGCCATTGTTTTCAATGGGATTCGACGGTGTTCAACGAACATTCGATGAACAAACGCCCAATTTGGCAAACCGAATCAAATTCGAACACTAGGGTGGTGGCTCATCTCTACCCTTAACTCCTTCCCGACCTTTGACGTTGTACAATGTCATAAAAGTTGGTGTGTTCCCGACCCATGATGTTGTACAATGTCATGGCAGTTACCGCGGCACCCGCCATTGGGCCCTATCACAGAGAACCAGGGCTTGAGGTCAGGAGGGTGGATTCTCCACCCTGCTCCCAGGATTATGGTGATTGGCTGTTTGAATAGTCAATCACCACTTCTGTGTCCAGCTATGGAAGGGGCGGTCAGAGCTCCTTCCATAGGCTGGACCACTGGAGGGGTTGGGGATCGCCCCCTCCACGCTGATGTGGGTGATCTGATGATCACTCCCCATCATTGGAAGCATAATGGCGGCCGCCTGCTTCCGTCCACTGCTTCTCTGCAGCCTGATGTCCCTGCAAGGAGATAAGGCTGCAGAGAAGCATCTGACAGGGGGGACAGCAATCCGCTATGCCCCGCTGTCAGATCCTTCTCTGCAGCTCGATAGCAATGCAGGGACATAGGGCTGCAGAGAAGCAGCAGTGTCCTGCACCACCGTCATGCTTCCGGCGCTAAGTCACCCCCTAAGTCTTACGATCACAGCACTTAGTGTCCGGGAAGAAGGAGTGCATGTCACTTACCTCTCCCTTGGGGAAGAAAGGTGTGCTGTAGTCCGCGCTGCCAGGATCACTCACTTCAATAAATGCACAAGCATAAAATGTTCATCAAAACCTTCTTTATTCTCCTACGCGTTTCAGTGCCCTCCTGGCACCTTCATCAGGGATACCTCCTGGTGGTGATGAAGGTGCCAGGAGGGCACTGAAACGCGTAGGAGAATAAAGAAGGTTTTGATGAACATTTTATGCTCGTGCATTTATTGAAGTGAGTGATCCTGGCAGCGCGGACTACAGCACACCTTTCTTCCCCAAGCTTTTGTTACAATCTACACGTGAGTGTGGCCGGTGGAAGTCCAGCAGCAGCCATCAGGACATTACCAATAAGCCTTCAAACCAGTTGTGGGTCTCACAACTGGACCAGGTCAGTGGATTTGATTACTCACCATCATACCCATCAGTGTCTAGTGATAAGGGCACTATTGCACCTCTTGTCCCCCCTCCCTTTTCTCTTGTTTTACTTACCTCTCCCTGGCGGTGATCAGCAATGAGCCGATCACCATGGTGACTTGACGTTGCCATGGTAACATCGGGTCACCTGACCCAAGCCTCAGAGATTATGTGATCTCTGAAACTTGGATTTTTCAGTGATGGTGAACTGTATGGCAATGATCTGCCATACAGTGCATCATCACCATGACCCCAGAGACTACAAGAAGAGGACACTTGATCCCTTGTTGTAGTCTCTGGTGGCAGTGATGGTGCACAGCATGGCAATGATCTGCCATACAGGGCACCAGTGCTATGACACCAGAGATTGCAAAAGAAGACACTTGATGCCTTGCTGCAGTCTCTGGATGCAGCAGAGGCAATTGAGCATTGTGGGACCTTTGTTTTGGACTACGTCGGATAATAATAAAGATGGAGTCCAAATTTTGATTGTGTTTTTTTTTCTAATAATAATTCTCTGTGAGGTGTATTTTTTTTACTTTTAACTAGAGATTCCTAATGGCGGAGTCTAACAATGGGCTGACATTATGAATCTCGGGCTGAGTACCAGCTGCCAATAAAAAAGCTGACATTAACCCTTTATTACCCAGTTTGCCACCAGCACCAGGGCAACTGGAAGAGTCTGGGTACAGTGCCAGTAAATTGCGCTTCAGTGAATGCGCCATTTTCTGGGGCGTCTGTGGGCTGCAATTCGCAGCATGGAGGCCCAAAACGCTTGGGCCCCTCCGTGGTGAGGATTACAGTCCCCAGCTGCTTAGTTTTACCTGGCCAGACTAAGAATATGGTGGAGCCCCACGTCATTTTTTTTCTGAAATTAGGTTTATAATTTTAAAAAAATGGGCTTCGGTGTATTTTTGGTTGCTAGCCAGGTTCAACTTGGCAGTTGGGGGGCTGGATTCCTCAGCGTGGAGAGACCCAAACATTGTGGCCCCCTATATTGCGAATTGCAACCCACAGATACCCCAGAAAATAGCACATTCATTTAGAGGCACCATTTTCTGGTGCTGTACCCCAACTTTTCCAGTTTCCCTTAAGCTGTGGCAATGCTGGTGGCACACAGGGGGTCTCCATATGCGACATAGTGTCCACCAACAATTTCAATGGAAAATTAGCTTCAATTGTTGATAATTGTGCATCTACACCTTAAACACTGGAGCTCTCTTATTATGATTGGGAGCTGTCCGCCCTGGGTGATGCCGTGTGTCTGTATACCCTTTACTTGTTACAACCGTATTCATATATATCCAATCTCTGTATATATATATGGGTTAAGCGCACAATCTGGCTAGTGGCTGTAACCTTTCTTTTAGTCTATAGATTGTTCTTGGTCGTGGTGTCTATTAAAAACACAGTGTATTGATATAACCCTTTCTCGGGAATTTTATTGAACTTCTTTATAACAATTTAAAAACAAATAATCACATCTAAGAACAATGATTTCTATAAAGGTTTTTTAAAACTAGATTTTTGGGTTATGAGGGATCTTGATACATTATTATGAGTCCCTCCTTCTGGTGCTTCCTCCCGTTGTCCCTCTCTGTATGCCTGTAATATAAATATATGTGTATTACTGTTGTACCCCTTGATTTTTTGGGCTTCCAGTATATGTTAATTTATTTACCTTTGTTATATTTCTGGGGTTCTTTCCTTTTGTAATGATCATCTTGCTTTGTTGCTTCAGTGTCAACCTGCAATTATTCAATTTGTAATTTACCCTACTGTTTAAACAAAGGGGAGGGCAATGCCTAATTGCATAGCCAATAGGGAGAGACACACCCCATAAGAAGGAATCTTCTAGTAGAAGTCCACAACCTTGAGAAAGGAGGCCGTGACCTCTTAAACATGTTGGTGTAGACGCTACTATCTGACATCTGACATCGCACATCACCTTGTACACATTGCTCCGTTCTGCTGCTTGACCGCACAGACACAGTGACAGAACATCAGTTGATCGCGAAGGCATGCCCCAGCCACAAAGGCGCCCTCCTGACAGAAGAGGAGATCTGCGGCGTCTTGATCACATGTCCAGATCTACCTCCACAGCGAGGAGAGAGACCGAACGCCAAATAGAGGAGAATCCAACTAGAAGGCAACAAGTAAGTGCCTAAACAGGGGAGAGTCAAGCTGTCAACAGCAGTGACTGAAAGATATATTGTACATTTCAGAGAAGAGAGATAGAAACTAGAAGGAGGAGAGGAGGAGAGACCACATTGAATGAAATCCAACACAAAGGTATAGAAAGGTCAGAGTATGACCACTGCAGTAAAGAAATAACTTGAATGATAAGGCAATATTGTGTTTTACAGAAAGAAATAAGGACAACACTGACTGCACCAAGGCAAAAAAGACAGTTATACCATACAGGTGAGAACAAAGAGGAATAATTCAAAATCCTGGTAAAAAGTAGGGAAATTACAAATTGAATAATTGCAGGTTGACACTGAAGCAACAAAGCAAGATGATCATTACAAAATGAAAGAACTCCAGCAATATAACAAAGGTCAATAAATTAACATATACTGGAAGCAAAAAAAAATCAAGGGGTACAACAGTAATACACATATATTTATATTACAGGCATACAGAGAGGGACAACTGGAGGAAGCACCAGAAGGAGGGACTCATAATAATGTATCAAGATCCCTCATAACCCAAAAATCTAGTTTTAAAAAAACCTTTATAAAAATCATTGTTTTTAGATGTGATTATTTGTTTTAAAATTGTTTTAAAGAAGTTCAATAAAATTCCCGAGAAAGGGTTATACCAATACACTGTGTTTTTAATAGACACCGAGACCAAGAACAATCTTTGAGCAGACGGTTTACCCAGTCCGCTAGCCAATTGTGCCGAGCTTCCCATGATTATTTCATGAATATGGATTATGATGAATACTCAAGCTATAATTTTTTGGCCTCTACTAGATTGGTGACAACTAAGATAAAACTGTGGAGCTAAAGCGTTGGGGATTTTCATCCCAGAAGTACCCCCACATTTTAAGCTGCAACTGCCATGGAACAATCTGATGTCATAAGTGGCGACAATTTTGAAATGAGCCAGTGTGCTCAAATCACAATTAGTTGTCACGAGTTAGTGATAAAAAAACAAAAAGTAAATTCGTTTACTGGAAAAAAAGCAAAAATATCATCCCTGACAAGTGTTAAGACACTGGAAGTTAAACTCACAATACTCATCTTATAATGTTCGATTTAAAGGGTCAAGATTCTCATAACATGGTCACATATGAAGTGAGCTACCAAATAGTCACTCGAGTGGCCTTACAATACAGACTCACAAAATGTGTCCGTCTGAAAAATTGGCATTCAGATACTGAATAACAACTCACCAAATTATAAATCGTCTTAATTTCCTTGACTCTAAAAGTAAAATCAAATGACCATTTCAGATGTAATACGAAGCATAACTGTTTGAGGAGCATACATGCCTATATTGTGTCCTCCCCTGATTAACAGTTATCTCTTCGCATATTATAATAAACTCTCAAATGCACTTTTCCAATTTTGTGACTTCAGTAAGTTTTCACTTTTGATAATTTTGAAGATGTTTGTAAGTGTCATTGTTGTTGAATTTAGCTTGCTGATTGTTAATGGATTCACGTGTTAAAACATTATCTGAACAAACGCCCAATTCGGCAAGTTAACATGAACAAGGTGGTCTCATCTCACCTACCCTTCCCAAAGACCTTAAGTCATTCATAAAAGTTGTGTTCCCTGACCCATATTTACAATGTCTCATACGCGCACCACCTTTGTCTACAAAAGGGCTTGAGGTAATGAATTTACCTCTAGATACGGAGGCGTTTTAATATCTCACCATCTTAGCCACTATGAATGGGCGGTCAGAGCTCTTCAGGGCGACCACTGGAGGGGTTGGGGTGACCCCGTCACACGCCTGATGTGGGTGATCTTGTATATCATGGTAGCTAATGGCGGGTCCACCCACTGCTTCTCTAGGGCGCTTGCTTGCATGGAGAAATGCTGCAACGTAATTTCTGAGTGGGGACACATACACCCATGCCGCTGTGTCCTCCTGCAGCCATAGCAATGCAGGACATGCCGTGCTGAGAAGAAGCCTGAACCAACCATGCCCGGGCTAAGTACCTGAGTCAATCACGCGACTTATGTCGGGAAGAGGAGTCATGTCATTCCCTCCGGGAAAAGGGGCGGCGCGCATGACATGATCACTCACTTCATAATGCACGGATCATAAAATGTTCACAAAATCTCTTATCACCTACAGCGCAGATGCCCCTCTTTGTGTTCAGCACGCATGGCAGCCTGAACCAACAGGTTTGTACATGATTCCCTTACTAATGCACAGTGATTGGATCATTTGCCAAGCCTGTGAAAGCTAAGGAGGGCCTGAAAACATGCAATAAAGATCATGCCCTGAGGTATGAGACATAGGAGGCACCAACCTGCCCTAAGGGCTAAAGAATATAGCCCCAATTATCATGGCTAATGAGTGAGTATTAAAACGTTTTTATGAACTTTTACATGAAGCATTTTGGAGACAAAAGGAGTGTGAGCATGATGATAAGATGCTGCAGGGACATGTTTTTGAAGCTTAGGTGCCTTTTTGGAGGTGACAGAATCCCTATGACATAGGAATCCTTCTTTGATATCACCTTCACAATTCTTGCATCCATTGAACTTGTGAGTTTTGGAGAGTTTCTGCTTGTATTTCTTTGCTTGATGTCAGAATAGCCTCTCAAAGCTGCTGTTTTGATGTGAACTACCTCCCACCCTCATAGATCTTTTGCTTCATTATACTCCAAAGGTTTTTATAGGGCTGAGGTCAAGGGAAGATGGTGGCCACACCATGAGTTTATCTCCTTTTATGCCCATAGAAGCCAATGACACAGAAGTATCCTTTGCAGCATGAGATGGTGCATTGTCATGCATGAAGATGATTTTGCTCTGAAGGCACGTTTTTGCTTTTTGTACCATGGAAAAAAGTTCTCAGTCAGAAACTCTATATACTTTGTAGAGGTCATTTTCACACCTTCAGGAACCTTAAAGGGGCCTAACAGCTGTTTCCCAATGATTCCAGCCCAAAACATGACTCCTCTACCTCCTTGCTGACATCGCAGCCTTGTTGGGACATGGTGGCCCTCCACCAACCATCCACTACTCCATCCATCTGGACCATCCAGGGTTGCTCGACACTCATCAGATAACAAGACTGTTTGAAAATTAGTCTTCATGTATGTCTGGACCCACTGCAACCGTTTCTGCTTGTGAGCACTGTTTAGGGGTGGCCAAATAGTAGTTTTATGCACCACAGCAAGCCTTTGAAGGATCCTACACCTTAGATTTGAGGGACTCCAGAGGCACCAGCAGCTTCAAATATCCGTTTGTGGTTTGTAAGGCCATTTTAGCAGCTGCTCTCTTAATACGATGAACTTGCCTGGCAGAAAACTTCCTCATTCTGCCTTTATCTGCATGAACACTCTGTGCTCAGAATCAGCCACAAATCTCTTCACAGTACAATGATCATGCTTAAGTTTTCGTTCAATATCTAATGTTTTCATCCTTGTCCAAGGCATTGCACTATTTGTTGCTTTTTGGCAGCAGAGAGATCCTTTTTCTTTAGCTGGTTTCACACTGTCAGCTTTTTCCTGACCATTTTCCATCCGGTTTGTGTGCCAAAACCAGGGAGGAGAACTTGCAGAGAAAAACTATAATTGAAAACACTGCAATGTGAAACTAGCCTCACCCATGTTACTTGAAAACTGTGGCCTGCTTAATATTGTGGAACACCCATTTTTCTTTTATTGAGCTCACCTGCCAAACTAATTATCACAGGTATCTGAGATTGATTTCAGTGATCCAAAGAACCCTGAGACACAATACATCAATGGGTTTCATTGAAAAAAAAAAAAACCTATGACACTTAAAACCAAATTTTTTGGAGCATAAATGTTAACTACCATTCCATTTTAAGACAGGTAAAGTTATTAAAGTTAAAGTTACAAATATGAAGATCAGTTGTATTTATCGATTTAACTGTTGATTTATGTTTTATACTTTCAATGCGATTAGAGAAGCCAACAAAGGCTCTCCATGCTCCAATGACTGGATTGCTTCCCTACCTGAATAAATTGAAATTACCTCTGTGTTACTCATGCTAATCCACAGCAGGTGTTTTAGATTGCAGAAACAGCACTGATCAAAGGCAGCCTGAATATAAATCACTTAAGGGGAAAAGACACATACACGGAACTAAAAAGTGCGTAATTTCATTAGAAAGTCATATACTCTTCAAAGTTAAAAATAACATTCATTTAGTCAGGGCAAATGCCTGTTCTCTTCTAATTACCTACATACCTAATGCAATATGTATTGGGAATAATTTGAGAGTAGTTAAAACGCAATTTATATAGCAGGCAATCATGGTCAAGGGATTTTGTTTGTTGGATTACTAATGAAAACACATTTAAACCAAATTCACGAAAAAGCAGTTTGGCATAATTCATGGTTATTTTTTTACAAAAGTTAGGAAAGGATTAGTAGAAGAAAACTATAGACTGGAGCTTGCCATAAGTGTTTTTAGATGTGATTTAACAGAAATTTGTAACAGCTTCTTAGATATCAGAGGTTGTACGAAAACTTGTGAGTATGACCCTTATTTTCAAGCTCATTCACGTCAAAATTAAAAAGAAACCTGTACCACTATCAATGTCAATATGTGATAAAGTTTACATATTATATATATTTTATTTGTAATTGAAAAGTGTTCAGAAAAATGATTAGATGAAACAGAAGCCTCTTATACAGCACAGCCAAATTAGATCTCCTGCTTCGCACTGACGAGCCACAACACTCTGAAACACTGTGTCTATAAATTGAGATTCTAGCTTAGCTTTTATCGTAAATCATATAGCAAAGCTTGTTAACAGGTCTCTATTGAGTTTTTATTGCTACTTTCAATTGGTGGCACTAAAGTTGAAGTCTACTTCCTCTCTGAAGAGTTCATTTACATAGGTGAATTAATAGTTTTTTTATAGAACCTCATTTCTGCAAAAAAAATTCAAATAACATATTATTCAAAACTAGATTAAAATAAATTCCATGAATTAATTAACCCCTTAGTGACTGAGCCAATTTCCACCTTAATGACCAGACCGTTTTTTGTAATTCTGACCACTCTCCCTTTATGAGGTAATATCTCTGGAACGCTTCATTGGATCCGAGCGATTCTGAGATTGTTTTTTCGTGACATATTGGGCTTCATGTTGGTAGTAAATTTAGGTCAATCATTTTTGTGTTTATTTGTGAAAATATAAAAAAATTGGCAAAAATTTTGAAAATTTCACAATTTTCAAATTTTGAATTTTTATTCTATTAAACCAGAGAGGTATGTGACACAAAATAGTTAATAAATAACATTTCCCACATGTATACTTTACATCAGCGCAATTTTGGGAAAAAAAAAATTTTGGGTTAGGACGTTATAAGGGTTCAAAGTTCATCAGCAATTTCTCATTTTTCCAGCAAAATTTACAAAACCATTTTTTTAGTGACCACATCACATTTGAAGTCCCTTTGAGGGGTATACACGACAGAAAACACCCAAAAGTGACACCATTCCAAAAACTGCACCCCTCAAGCTACTCAAACCTACATTCATGAAGATTATTAACCCTTCAGGTGCTTTACAGGAACTAAAGCAAAGTGGAAACAAAAAATGGACATTTTAATTTTTCCAACAAAAATGTTCTTTTAGCCTCAATTTTTTAATTTTCACATGGGCAACAGGATAAAATGCATCCTAAAATTTGTTGGGCAATTTCTCCTGAGTACACCGATACCTCATAAGTGGTCATAAACCACTGTTTGGGCGCACAGCAGGGCTCAGAAGGAAGGGAGCCCAATTTGATTTTTGGAGCTAAGTTTCCATTCAAAAAGTGAAATAGCGCTCCTTCCCTTTCGAGTCCTGCCGTGCTCCCAAACAGTGGTTTATGACCACATATGAGGTATCGTGTACTCAGGAGAAATTGCCCAACAAATTTTAGGATGCGTTTTATCCTGTTGCTCATGTGAAAATTAAAAAATTGAGGACAAAAGAAAGTTTTTGTGAAAAAAAAAGTACTTTTTCATTTTTACGGATCAATTTGTGAAGCACCAGAGGGTTCAAAGTGCTCACTATGCATCTAAATAAATTCCTTGGGGTGTCTAGTTTCCAAAATGGGGTCACTTGTGGGGGAGCTCCAATGTTTAGGCACACGGGGGCTCTCCATATGCGACATGGTGTCCGCTAACAATTTGAATGGAAAATTAGCTCCAATTGTTAGCGGAGACCATATTGCGTATGGAGAGCCCCTGTGTGCCTAAACATTGGAGCTTCCTCACAAGTGACCCCATTTTGGAAACTAGACCACCCAAGGAAGTTATCTAGATGGGTGATGAGCACTTTGAACCCCCAGGTGCTTCACAAATGAAACCATAAAAATGAAAAAAGAAACTTTTTGTGGAAAAGAAAGTACATTTTCATTTTTACGGATCAATTTGTAAAGCACCTGGGGTTTCAAAGAGCTCACTATGCATCTAAATAAATTCCATGGGATGTCTAGTTTCCAAAATGGGGTCACTTGTGGGGGAGCTCCAATGTTTAGGCACACAGGGGCTCTCCATACGCGACATGGTGTCCGCTAACTATTGGAGCTAATTTTCCATTCAAATTGTTAGCGGACACCATGTCGCATATGGGGAGCCCCTGTGTGCCTAAAAATTGGAGCTCCCCCACAAGTGACCCCATTTTGGAAACTAGACCCCCCCAAGGAACATATCTAGATGCATAGTGAGCACTTTCATACCCCAGGTGCTTCACAAATTAGTCCGTAAAAGGAAATAAAAGAAGATTTTTGTGAAAAAAAAGTACTTTTTCATTTTTATGGATCAATTTGTGAAGCACCTGGGGGTCCAAAGTGCTCCCTATGCATCTAAATAAATTCCTTGGGGTGTCTAGTTTTCAAAATGGGGTCACTTGTGGGGGAGCTCCAATGTTTAGGCACACGGGGGCTCTCCATACGCGACATGGTGTCCGCTAACAATTTGAATGGAAAATTAGCTCCAATTGTTAGCGGAGACCATGTTGCGTATGGAGAGCCCATGTGTGCCTAAACATTGAAGCTCCCTCACAAGTGACCCCATTTTGGAAACTAGACCACCCAAGGAACTTATCTAGATTGGTGATGAGCACTTTCAACCCCCAGGTGCTTCACAAATGAAACCATAAAAATGAAAAAAGAAAATTTTTGTGGAAAAGAAAGTACTTTTTCTTTTTTACGGATCAATTTGTGAAGCACCTGGGGTTCAAAGAGCTCACTATGCATCTAAATAAATTCCATGGGATGTCTAGTTTCCAAAATGGGGTCAGTTGTGGGGGAGCTCTAATGTTTAGGCACACAGGGGCTCTCCATACGCGACCTGGTGTCCGCTAACTATTGGAGCTAATTTTCCATTCAAATTATTAGCGGACACCATGTCGCATATGGGGAGCCCCTGTGTGCGTAAACATTGGAGCTCCCCCACAAGTGACCCCATTTTGGAAACTAGACCCCCCAAGGAACATATCTAGATGCATAGTGAGCACTTTCATACCCCAGGTGCTTCACAAATTAGTCCGTAAAAGGAAATAAAAGAAGATTTTTGTGAAAAAAAAGTACTTTTTCATTTTTACGGATCAATTTGTGAAGCACCTGGGGGTCCAAAGTGCTCCCTATGCATCTAAATAAATTCCTTGGGGTGTCTAGTTTCCAAAATGGGGTCACTTGTGGGGGAGCTTCAATGTTTAGGCACACAGGGGATCGCCATACACGACATAGTATCAACTTACAATTCCAATTGTTAGCGGACACCATGTCACGTATGGAGAGCCCCTGGGTGTCTAAACATTGGGGCTCCCCCACAAGTGACCCCATTTTGTAAACTGTACGCCCCAAGGAACTTATCTAGATGCATAGTGAGCACTTTGAACCCCCAGGTGCTTCACAAACTGATCCGTAAAAATGAAAAAGTACTTTCTTTTCCACAAAAATGTTCTTTTTTCATTTTTATGGATCAATTTGTGAAGCATCTGGGGGTTGAAAGTACTCATTATGCATTAGATATGTTCCTTGGGGGGTCTAGTTTCCAAAATGTGGTCACTTGTGGGGGAACTCCAATGTTTAGGCACACAGGGGCTCTCCATATGCGACATGGTGTCCGCTAACAATTTGAATGGAAAATTAGCTCCAATAGTTAGCGGACACCATGTCACGTATGGAGAGCCCCTGTGTGCCTAAACATTGGAGCCCCCCCACAAGTGACCCCGTTTTGGAAACTAGACGCCTCACGGATTATATCTAGTGGTATAGTGAGCATTTAGAACCTACAGCTACTTCACAGAATTTGATAACGTCATATTGAACATTTTCTTTTTTTCACACAATTTCTCACTTTTAGGGTACTTTTACATCAGCGGTTTTTGACGTTCACGGCAGAGGCGGTGAAAAAAACGCATCTGCCGCGATTACCGCATAACTGCTGCACTTGCGGCACAGTTGCGGCAAGCCCCATAGAATGTTTATGCGGGCTTGCGGCAGGTGCGGCAAGTGCAGTATCAGCACTTGCGGCAGATGCGGCCGCAAAAAGAACGCGTCTGACCGCGTTTTTTTTCGCGGCTGCACCTGCTGCAAGTGCCGAAACCACACTTGCCGCTCGTGCCGCACACTTACCGCAAGCCCCATAGACATTGCATGGAGCTTGCCGCAACTGTGCCGCAAGTGCAGCGGTTATGCGGTAATCGCGGCAGATGCGTTTTTTTCACCACATCTGCCGCGATCGGCAAAAGCCGCTGATGTGAAAGCAGCCTTAGAGCACGTGCACAAGATCCGGAAACACCGTGTCCTGGTTGTCTCCTCTCCTGCATTTTTTTTCTAGTATTTCTTTATTAAATTTGAAAAAAAAAATTACGTGGGGCTTCGCCACACTTTTGGTCCAGCCAGGTACAGCAGGCAGCTACGGGCTGCCACCAACCCCTTCTGCCTAGTTTTACCTGGCTGGAAACCAAAAATATAGGGAAGCCCTTTTTTTTTTTTATTATTTCATGAAATAATTTAAAAAAAAAACGGCGTGGGCTTCGCCATGTTTTTGGGCCAGCCAGGTACAACTAGGCAGCTGGGGGCTGGAATCCTCAGCGTAGGGAGGCCCAAGCATTCTGGGCCCCCCCCGCTGTGAATTGCAGCCCGCAGCCGCCCCAGAAAATGGCGCATTCATAGAAGCGCCATTTTCTGGTGCTGTATCCAGCTCTTCCAGCTGCCGTGTAGCGGTGGCAGACTGGGTAATAAGGGGTTAATGCCAGCTTTTCGGCAGCTGGCACTAAGCCCGAGATTCATAATATAGGGCCAATGTTAGACCCGCCATTAGGAATCTCTAGTAAATTGTAAAGAAGACACAACACAGAGAAAGATTTTTTTATTAGAAAAAAAAACAAACACAATTTAGACCCCATCTTTATTTGTCTGTGGCGTCCGACGTAGTCCAGTGGGCGGTGATGTCCGACGTAGTCCAGTGGGCGGTGATGTCTGACGTAGTCCAGTGGGCGGTTCCGCGATGTTTCTCGGTGTTATAGCATATGGGGGCATCCCCATATGCTATAATAAGGCACTCTCCAAGGGGAATGATAGGTCATGAACGCTGTAAGTTCATGACCTATCACGATCCTGGGGTCACACATAATAATCTCTAAGGGTACATTTACACGCCGCAACCGCGGCGAGAAATATTGATGGCGATGTGTTGCCTTGCAATAATCGCCGTTCAAAATCCCTCCCAATTGCGGCGTGTAATTGGGGAATTTGGCGGCGATATGTCGCCTCGCCACGGTCGCCTGATTTCAGAGCAGTGCACAGAGATCAGGCGACCGTGGCGAGGCAACATTTTGCCACCAAATTCCCCAATTACATGCCGCAATTGGGAGAGATTTTGACGGCGATTATTGCAAGGCGACATATCGCCGTCAATATTTCTCTCCACGGTTACGGCGTGTAAAGGTACCCCTGTGTGACTCCTGGATTGTGATGGGTCATGAACTTAGAGTTCATGACTTAACCCTTGTTTGACCTCAGGGGAATGATAGGTCATGAACTCTAAGGTCATGACCCATCACAATCCAGGGACCACACAGGGGTTAACTGATCTTCATGATCTCTAAAGCAGATCACCATGAAGATCACTTAACCCCTGTGTGACCCCAGGGGAATGATAGGTCATGAACTCTGTAAGTTCATGACCTATCACTCCCCTGAGAGTGCGCGCACACAGCGGCGCGCACAGAAGAGGAGACAGACTGCTGGTGCCAGGATCGAGGAGCGGGACCCCAGGATCGAGGAGCGGGACCCCAGGATCGGGACTCCAGGATCCAGGAGCGGGACCCCAGGATCCAGGAGCGGGACCCCAGGATCGGGACTCCAGGATCCAGGAGCGGGACCCCAGGATCGAGGAGCGGGTGAGAGAGAGAGGAGGAGGGAAGCTGGAGGAGCGGTGCTGCAGGAGCGGGGCCGGAGGAGCGAGGAGGGGAGCCGGAGCGGTGCTACAGAAGCGGAGGAGCGGGGGTAAGAGGAGCGGGGCTGGAGGGGCTAAAGATGGGGGGCTGTGGGTATCAGGAGCGGGGCTGGAGGAGCAGAGGGAAACTGGAGGAAGGGGCTGGAGGAGCAAGAAGGGGGCTGGAGGAGCGAGGCTGGAGGGGCTGGAGGAGCAAGGAGGGGGCTGGAGGAGCGAGGCTGGAGGGGCTGGAGGAGCTGGAGATGGGGGGCTGTAGGGGGTCGGAGGCTGCACAAAGTGTTGGGGGGCACAGGGGGATGTGTCAGTCATGCGATCTGACTTGTGACATGTCAGATCGCATGCAGCTGCAGGGGAGGCGGCGCGTTTTTACATGCGCTGCCATTTTGAGATGGCCCGGGGGAGGGATGGGGGGTAAGGGGGTAATCTCCAGCACAGGGGTTCTTGCTGGGCTAAGGGGTTGCTGTTTCACTTTAATCCGACATGTGTTTTCATGTCGGATTAAAGTGAAAGTACTTTTTACCGGCACTGTCACTGTTTGTGATGTGATGATCGGTAAACGGTGTTTACCGGTCATCACATCACAGGTGCGGGTACAAAATCAGCTAATTCCTAATCTCTAGGGTGTCAGCTACAATCGGTACACTGACACCCTAGAGGTATTAGCTCCAGGGGCGGCGCTATAGAGCTTTTTCCTGCCAACGTCTACAGACGTCGGCTAGGCTTTAGTACCCTTTTTTTCCGACGTCTGTAGACGTTAGGCTGTCGTCTAGGGGTTAAATGTGCCTTCTCGGGCTAAAAACTATTTTGTTTCTATTCTTCAAGAACTATATCATTGGGTATAACCTTTTTCTTTTTTTCCTAATTTCTAGATATGTGATTGTACAAGTAAAATCCCTTTGTCATCCAACAAAACACACAAGTATTAAAAAATAGCGGGTGGCAAACCTGCATGTTAGGAAATTATTTTTAAAATGTTGAAATTGGCAATGGGATTTTTCCTTAAAGACATATATATGTAGAGTGAACTATAAATGGCTGATAAGTGAGAACTTTAGGCTTAATAATGGAGAACAAGAGCCCCTTGTTAGGCCCACCACGGATTTTACCTGTCAGGTTCGGTCCGGTGTGAACCGGACCATACCTAATCAGGATTTGCCTCTATGTATCCCTATGGTGCCGGATTGGCCCAATTTGGCCTCCGGTTTTGTTCTTTTCCGGGAGGATCCAGTTCTTTTCGTTTTTCACCTAGGGCCTGCTTCACACCATGGTTTGGACCTGTCAAGCTCTGTCCCGTGTTTTGCAGGATACACCGGACAGAACCTGACAGCCCTGGACATGCAGAAACTGAGGGCAAATATGCCCTCCAATCCTGTGTTAAACAGGAATCATTTCTGCTCATCTCTGTCCAGTGCTGAAAAGCACCGCGTGTGCAGGGAAGCTGCCCACAGTGCTGAAATTTCAGCCATGGAGCTCTCCATGATGCTGAACTTCAGTGCCGACTCTGCAATGCTGCTCTGTCCATGGTGCTGAATGAGCCGGCTGCATTGCAAAGCCACCGCTCTTCAATAAAAGCATCCAGGAAACAATCAAGTTTTCTTGCCGTATCCGGGGCGTTCTAACGCCCATACCCTCCCATGTTATGGGCAGTGGATCACCCCGGATCTGGGGAGGATCCAGTTCTGTTTGTTTTCGACACTGGACACAAAAAATGATGCAGACTCCGATTTTGTGTCCGGTGCCAAAAACTAAAAGAATCGGATCCTCCCGGAAAAGTACAAAACCGGAGGCCAAATAAGGCCAATCCAGCACCATAGGGATACATGGGGGGCAAAACTTGATCAGGTTCGGTCCGGTTCACACCGGACCGTACCCGACAGGTATAAGCTGTGGTGAGAAGCCAGCCCTAGTTTGTCTCAAAATATTCCTCTAATGAAAAAGGACGATTCAGGTGACCTTTTGTTTTGTAGGTGAATTGCTATTTAATATACGGTAATAACAAAATGACATCTCTACATTTTTCATTCTTCTTTTCACTGCCAATTCTATTTACCATGCTCTTCATCAAACTATAAAATATATCTTTTCTTGTAAAACAAAACAAAAGTTACCTTAATAGCATATTATTCTCTGTGTTTCATTGCACTTAACAAAATCTCAGCCAAGAAAAAATTTGACCCAAGAATAAGAACTTCAACTATTATAATGAGTTATGAAAGTATAAAAACTTCTGACAATAAGCTTTTCCTATTTTTCAAACTTAAGCAAACCTGTCGGAAGTTCATTATGAATGTAACATTAGAAAAGCATTGAGCTGAAGACTCGATAATGTAAAATATGTAAATGATTGAAGAAAATGTGCTTCCCTTCAATTGATGTGGATGCTTTAAATGGATTTTATTTATTGTGTAAATTATTTTCACCATCATTGTATGATCATATAATGAAGGATAGTAATTTATAATGGTGTCGCAAATATGACCTTGAAACAAGAGCATATAAAAGCCTCTAAAAAAGCCAAAAAGCCAGCGCTGCCTATGGTCTGAATGCAGTACAAAAAGTGGATAGGCACATATTAATTTCTAACTATACTTTAAAATTGAGATATTTAGCAAATTGATCAATTCTTTGAGCCACCCAGCCACATCACAGCAATCTCAGATAGGGCAGTCCTACTCTACTCTTTCATATATATCTTGTGCCATTATAGCCTCCTGAATACATTAAAAACTGTTCCATTTTGGTACCACATGTACTTGAAACATTTCTGAGTCACTTCCATGGAGCCAGAAGGGCAAGTGCAGATAAAGGTAGGCCAGGCCCAAACATGTGCATCAAATGCTACCGACATCTGGACATTATCCACCAAACTGGACCCCCACACTAGCAAGCTCAGCTGACCTTCACTGCACCTGGTTTGCCTCCCAGCATCAGGCTGTGCTCTGTCAAGGATTGTTTCAGCTGTGGTTTCTGCCAGGCGGCTCTCCTACATGTAACCTTGGCAGCACTAAGCTCCACTGCTGCAATTCAGCTTTGTTTGTACATTATTTGCAGTTGCAATGCTATAAACTCATAGGTAGGCATGAGCGAGTATACTCATTACTATTCGGTACTCGCTGAATAGTATAGTACTCAGGCTACTCGTTACTCCGTGAGTTTCCTTGTGATTACTCGCTAGGAGTAATGAGTACAATGTAAGTCAATGGGAAATGCAAGTAATTCCTCAGCTGGACCCTACACAGTGGTCTGGGGGCTGAGGAAAAGGCTGAAATGGGTGCATGATTGCTTAAAAGCTGGCAGTAAAAAGTTGCCGGCTTTTAAACTATCATTCAGCCTGATCCTCCGCCTCCCATCCTGATCCTATGGTCCCCCACAGCCTCCCATCCCGATTTTCCGCTCCCCCCGCCACCTCCCACCCCGATCCAGAGTTAGGACCGAGCAGGGAGCTCAGCACAAGGAAGCGAGGAGCGAAGGACCCGGGCGGGGAAGGCGGTGGTGAGAAGACTTCGCCGCTGGCTTTCCCTTTCTGTGCTGTGCTCCCCACTTCCTGATGCCCCCTCCCCTCTCACTGGTTCTGCACTCCCCGCCCGGTCCTAACTTAGGATTGGGTGGAGAGGCGGCGGTGGAGTGGGGAGGGAGCATCAGGGAGCACAGCACAGAATAGGAAAGCTGGCGGTGAAGTCTTCTTACTGCTGGCTTTCCCGCCAGTTACTTCAAATGAACAGCTGAGGTATCAGCTGATGCTGATCAGCTGTTCATTTGAAATTCATGAAATAATAAAAAAAGGGCTTCCCTATATTTCTGTTTCCAGGCAGGTACAAATAGGCAGCTGGGGTTTGGGGGCAGCCCGTTCCTGCCTGCTGTACCTGGCTGGCATACAAATATACGGCGAAGCCACGACGAAGTTTTTAGGAAAAATTCATAAAAAAATTTTAAAAAACTTATTTAGGGACTGCATCTTTATCAACCCCTCAACCCTCATCTCTGTGCTGAACACTCTCAGCACTTCTTCATCAGTGACAAAGGAGAAGAAAAATGTTTCTATCCTCATGGTCCCTGAAGTAGAGGCCAGAGCGCTGCGGCATTGTGGGGGGGTAACTCTGGTCAACCAAGGACAGCTCCGGTCATGCCACCTGAGTTGTCCTCGCGTGACCCCAGTGTCTTCCCGGTTAGAATACCGCAACGCCCCAGGCTGTACTTCAGGGACTAAGGGGATAGAAACTTTGTTCCTCTTCTTGGAGCCTGATGAAGCAGAGCTGAAAGTGTTCAGTAGAGAGATGAGGATCAAGGAGTTAATAAAGATGCAGTCCCTATTGTTCAAAAAAATTTTGAAGTGGGCTTTGACGTATTTTTGTATGCCAGCCAGATACAGCAGGCAGGAATGAGCTGCTCCCAACCCCCAGCTGCCTATTTGTATCTGCTTGGAAACAAAAATATCGGGAAGCCCTTTTTCTTATTATTTCATGAATTTCATGAAATAATAGAAAAAAAAAAATGTGGGGCTTTGCGCTATTTCTGTGTCCAGCCAGATACAACTAGGCAGCTGGGAGCTGGAATTCACAGCTCAGGGAGGCCCAAGCTTTCTGGGCCCCCCCTGCTGCAAATTGCAGTCCACAGCCACCCAAGAAAATGGTGTGTTCATAGAAGCACCATTTTCTGGTGCTGTACCCAACTCATCCAGGGTCCTGGTGCTTTGGCTCACTGAGTAATAAAGAGATTAGGGCCAGCTTTATATTATCAGCTGGCCCTAAACCCAAAATTCATGGGGTCACGCCAATATTAGACATGACCACCATATATTTCTAGTAAAGTGTTAAAAAAAAAACAACACAGAGAAAAAAAGTTTTATTATAAAAAAACAAAACAACACTTAGAGACTACATCTTTATTAAAAAAAAAATATCTTCTGTCCAACGTAGTCCAGTCCACTCTTTTTCTTTAGCTCAGCTACATCTCTGGTAGAGCACCTCTACCAGGGATGTAGCTGAGCTCTGCACCCGCTCGTGGGAAACTTCATGTGAGTTCCTGCTGCATAAACGCACATGAACCCTGACAGCACCGCACGGCTACTTCAAATGAACAGCTGATCAGCATCAGATGATACCTCAGCTGTTCATTTGAAATAACCGGTGGGAAAGCTGGCAGTGAGAAGACTTTACTGCTGGCATTCCCATTCTGTGCTGCGCTCCCCGCTCCCTGATGCCCCCTCCCCGCTCCCCTGATGCCTCTCTGCCTGAACCTAAGTTAGAACCGGGTAGGCAGTGCAGAACCAGGGAGTGGGCATCAGGGAACGAGGAGCGCAGCACAGAACGGGAAAGGCGGCGGTGAAGTCTTCTCACCGCCGGCTTCCCCGCCCGGGTCCTTTGCTCCTCGCTTCCTTGTGCTGAGCTCCCTTCCCGGTCCTAACTCTGGATCGGGGTGGGAGGTGGCGGGGGGAGCGGAAAATCGGGATGGGAGGCTGCGGGGGACCATAGCATCGGGATGGGAGGTGGAGGATCAGGCTGAATGATAGTTTAAAAGCCGACGGCTTTTTACCGCCGGCTTTTAAACAATCATGCACCCATTTCAGCCTTTTCCCCAGCCCCCAGACCACTGTGCAGGTTCCAGCTGAGGAATTACTCGGCTTACTCACTTTTCCCATTAACTTACATTAGACTCGCTACTCGTAACGAGTACCCGAGTATCGGGACCTACTCGTTACAAGTATAGCGAGTCCGAATATTTCACTACCAACTCATCCCTATTCATAGGACTTTATATTTAGTTGCTCTGCACTGCATTTAGTTTCAGACTGTGATACTCAGAGACTACTCTGTTATCAGGCCTTCCTGGGTATGAACTGTTACCTACAGACTATTTCTGTTAACAGCTATTTGTTTTGAGAATTGTTTATTGAAACACTTAATAAACTTTGCCCTCCTTATAATTTGTCCTGCTTCTTGTTTGCTGCACCAACACCTGATATTGTTTGTTACATGTGTTTAAATACAGATTTGAATCATAATACCTTGTCCCAGTCTTGTCTTGCCCTATGCTACCAGATTCCTGAAGGTATCCACATAGTTGTGTGACAGCATATGTGTCTTTCCAGCTCATTGCTGTGCTCTTAAAGGGATAGTGGTGTGACTCCTAATTGCGCTGCTAATCTTTGGTGTGTCCAGAATCATACTTTGATTCAACTTTCTAAAAAGGGCAGGAAAGTGGTGATGTTTGCTTTGGTCATGCTGTGGGTATACACCAGCAAAAGGAAAACAGCATCTAGAAGCTGCAAATACATGTGAGCTGTTTACCAAAAGGAGACTAAAACTTCCTTTAAGAACCTAAAGTGTGAGCCTTAAAAAGGTCCTGCTAAACTTTTACAGGATTAAGAACTGTTCCTGTTACCTTGTAACATTAAGTTCAATTTCTGACTGTCAAGTTAAAGGCATTGTACTGTTTTAATAAGCTCTAAATAGTTTGGCAGAGGAACTACCATGCTTGAGTGCCAGATATTCTTAGAAAAAATGAGTAGATCTTTTGAAGCTTGAATTCACTCACTTCATTGAATTTTCCCCAAAAATTTGATTTGGTATGAATAAATTTGAAAAAATATCAATATTGGAGAGCTTCTAATTTCTTGGAAAATACATATGAGGAGACAGAAAGAGAGAACCCCAATGACCATAAGAGCTTACACTCCACAAGAGGGAGGGACCTGTTGACCAATGAAGCTTACACTCTATAGGAAACAGAGTACCCTACTGACCACAGGAGATTAAACTTTACAGAAGAGAGAAATAGAGGATCTCTTTAACCATAAAAGATTATGCTTTGCAGGAGAGAGAGAGACTGAGACAGTAACTCTGGAGATGAAAAATTACTCTGTACAAACTATACTCCCCTGGGAACCACTGGTCTGTGATAGTCCAGGTACTGAGCACCAATGTACAAGGTATGATAATCTGTAAAATGCAATAGCTGCAGAGCATCATGGTGAAACATTCAAATTTACATGATTCTATGTACTGATGCTTCAGTAGTGTGGGAAAGTGGTGAAAGGCAAGTATATTTTTTTGCTAACTGCAAATTGAATCTGAAAACGTCTGAATCTGCATGAAAGACTCACCCCTCTGAGTTTTGGGTCCCACAGTAAAGTTCACCGAGGTCAGAGCTCTGCCTTGATGCTCTAGATGAGCTGAGGTGAACCTGACTGATGTCACCTGCTCACAACAAGACCAGAATCTTTGTTTCAGTCTCATTTGAGCGGGGTGACATAGGAAAGGTCACCTGAGTTCAGAACTGAAGCTTATCTCATGTGAATCTGACTGTGACATGACCCCGCTCACTGCAGTAGCTGGAAATTAGTCAGTTTCTGGTTCCGCCGTGAGAGGACATCACAGAGGATCATGGAGAGTTTTTGCGGAAATAATAAAGTTGAGAATGAGGCTTGTGTTTTTGTTCTATTCCAATAAAATTAATTATCTCTGTCTGGTGTATGATTTACTATTTAGTTTGAGGTTCCTAATGACTGGATCTAACATTGGCCCAACATTAGGAACCTCAGGCTTTGTGCCAGCTGGCTAAATTCTGCTGGCATTAACCCTTTATTACTCATTCTGCCACCACCAAAGAGTAGCTGAAAGAGTCGGGTACAATGCCAGAAAATGGTACTTCTATAAATGCGCCTTTTCCTGGGGCGGCTGCGGGCTGCAATTCGCGGCAGAGAAGCAGAACACTTGGACCTCCCCACGCTGACTATTCCAGCCCCCAGTTGCCTACCAGGCTGGCAACCAAAAATACAGCAAATCCCACGTCAGTTTTTTTTAATTAGTTCAAGAAATAATTTAAAATAAAGAGCTCCCCATATTTTTGGTGTCCAACCAGGTAAAACTAGGTAACTGGGGGCGGGTGGCAGCTCATACCTGCCTGCTGTACCTGTGCTGGTGAGCAAAAATACAGCAGAGCCTCATCAGCACAAAGTAAGTGACATATGCTATTTTATCTGAATTGATAGCAAATAATTGTAAAAGAGGTGGCCTCACATGCTGCTGACCCTCTGCAATAATAAAGGTTTGCTCTCCCCCAAAAGGGGTCTCCTGGCGAGCGGTTTGTCCCCAAACAGGTAAAATTTTAGGGCCATTTTAAATTTCTGTTTTCTCTAACAAAGCCAAATTCAGCAATTTTATTTAAAAAAGCTTGGGTTTCTGATCGCAAACCAAATATGCAATGTTCTGCCAAATTTGAAATTGGCGAACATGTTTGGAGAAAGTTCCCTCATCTCTAATTACAGTCAGGGTCGGCTGATGACAATTGTGTCTGTCATTACAATCCTCCTGTGAATGCTGGCTGTGAGCCATAGGATTCATAGGAGATTGTGATTTCTGCAATAGAGAGCAGTGCTGTTGCACTGTTCTGAATAGCAGAAGTGATCAAACAATTGTTGCTTCAAGTCTCCTAAGGAAATTAGGAAAAACAATAAAAAAGTGGAAAAAGAAAATTTTTAAAAATATGAAATTAAATTATTAAATTAATAATTAAAAATTATAAAACAAAAAAGTTCAAATCACCTCACTTTTGCCCATTAAAAATAAAACAATTGAAAAAATGTTTTTGCGTCATTCATAAATTTCTAATCTTTTAAAATATAAAAGAAATGATCCAATTGGTATAAATGAGTAAAAAAATAAAAACGCCAGAATGAAATTTTTTGGATGTTGCAACATTGTCATAAAATGCAATAAGACCTGATCAAAACATAATATTTATAGTATTTGTAAAAAAAAGTCAGCTCAAAGTGCAAAAATTAAGCCTTCACACAGCCCAAAATGCCCAACAATGAAAATAATACAGGTAACGGAAAATGGTCACAAAAGAAAAAATATTTCTTACAAATTTGCAATTTTTTTCTCACCACTTTAATATAACAAAACTATACTGGTTTGGTATCTGCAGGAGACTACTTCTAAGTAAAATAAATGTCAATAGAGCAAGAATCAAAGGATTATGCTAGGAGTATTAGATTAGAGGAGCGAGAGTTATAATGATACATTTTGTTCCAGGATATAGTTCAGAAACCGGTTATTTAGAAAAGTCAAGCAATTAAATATTGCTATTTTACAAAGTATATTTAGTTTAGCAATTTATTTTATTATAATCCAGTTGAAACACATTAAACAGATAGAAAGCTAACAAAGACATTTTCCTTATGTGCCCTCTAGTTATAAATCCACTCACTTTTACAAACCATCAAATCATCCATATAATACAACAGGTGAATGAGTTCTTCCATTTTTCTTTATAAATGCTAAAATATCAAATATTGGAAATAATTGATTCACTTAATGCAGTCTAGCACCAGGTGAATTTTGAATTGGTTTGAAGAATTGCAGGTCATGTGTACAATATCTTGATTTTTTTTCTCTCCAGGTTTTATACTAATGATTCCCAATAAGCACATGGATGTACAAGCAAATCTTATATTCAGCATACAGAATATAACAAGTTGGCAAAGAAAGCATTTTCAATAAAATCCAGAAAGTTAAAGTATCAAATTTGATACATATGACATCCACATATTACCTTGTTCTCCACATTCAAAAATCATACTATCTTAATCAGTAATGTCATGGGAAAAACCTTACCACTAGTGATGAGCGAGTACCATAATATTTGTAATCGCAATACTCGTAACGAGTACCTTATAATAATCGCGTATTTGTTCCAACTAGTGAGTACAATGGAAGTCAATGGGAACGCGAGTCATTATCTGCTTGATTCTACAAAGAGATCTGGGAGGGCTGCAAAAAGGCAAAGATGGCTGAGAACGTGCTCAAACTGTATACAGACATGATGTAGACTGTCTGCATACTGTTCCAACATACAGCTGTCTGCTCTGAGTGACAGACCCAAGTGAAGATAGATAGAAGAACAGGTAGATCAGGCTTACCAGATTCCTGCTGCTGCTCCCAGGTTAGCTCAATCACTCCTGTTCAATCACTTCCAGGTCAGGTCAGTCTCCCGCTGAATCACTCCTGGGGTCACCAATCAACATACTTGCATATTCACTGCACTGTCAGGCAAACAGCAAATCACACGCTCAAACTCTGTCAGCGCCTCTGTGATCGACTGTTGCAGTCAGACTGCATTTCCACAATCTGGACATTGATTGTGTTTGGTACATGGGGCTTTACAGTATTTTTAAGTCTAGCCCAGTGAAAGCAGACAGCTGCAAGCTGCCACCCTCAGCTGTGTAATTTTACCTTGGCTGTCAAAAAAAAAATGTGTGGGCTACGCCCTATTTTTAATTACCAATGTAAAACTAGGCAGCTGTGGGCTGGTATTCTCATCGGGATGAGGGCCAATTGTTTTAGGGCCCCCCACACTAAAGAATAGCAGCCCACAGCCACCCTTGAAAATGGCGCATTCATCGTAGTGCCATTTCCAGGTGCTTCACCAGGCTCTACCAGCGACTCTGGTGGCAATAGCACCTGGGTAATAAGGGGTTAACATCAGCTTTGTATTGCCAGCTGGTATTAAGCACTGAGATTCTTACTGTTAGGCCAAGTTAGAACCGGCAATTAAGAATCTCACATAACTAGTAAAAAAGACACAACACAGAGAAAAATTATTTTATTCAAAAACACAGACACACTTAGTGACTCCATCTTTATTACCCCCTCCACACCCTCATACCCCTCCACGATCCTCATCTTTTCTTTTCCTGGACAGACTCAGATCTGCTACATCAGAGACCATGGAGAGGAAAAACACATCTGCTTCTCATGGTCTCTGATCACTGAATGACAGCACTGAGACCTGTGCTATAGAAAAGCAGTAAGGCGTAGGTCTTAGTACTGTCATATAGTAAGCAGTGAGGTCACTGTTGCCATAGTAACTGTTGTTACTATGGACAGCACTGAGACCTGTGCTATAGAAAAGCGATAAAGTGCAGGTCTCAGCACTGTCATATAGTCACCGTTGCCATATAAACCGTTGTTCCTATGGACGATCCGGCTGGGTGGGAGAGACCCTGAACCCCAAACAGACTCTGTGGACAATACTTTACTGAATTACATCTTAAGTAAAAGACGAAAAGAAACTTCAAACTGTGAGTCTGCTTTTTAATTGCGCCATTTGCCCTATATTTCACCTGCAGAGCCGGAGAGTGCTCTCCTCACAGACTGACTGGAAAGGCTGCAGTAGCAGGAAAGTAAGTGAACTGCACCTATTACAATACCTCATCCAGCACCAAGACAACCAGTGCTGCAACTGCAAAGTAAGTGCCTCTGTCGACTACAACCCCCATCATAACCACCATAGACTACTACCACTCCTGCCCTGGGAACATATAGCCCTACCCGGAGAGGGCTTACCATCTCCGCTGCCCCTAAGTCACTGTCCCCAGCTGCAACCAGGCAGCGGTGGCCCCTCTGGCCACAATACTCCGGGTGGCGTCACGACTTTATCCCCTGTAAATAACCCCCAACCTTTACCTGTGGGCTCGGGACACGATCCGGACCAAGACCGCCGTGATACCTCGTGATACCCCGGTCCGGTACTGAGTGCCCCGTCCCAGTGGGCTCCACACTAGTGACGTTCATATTAAGCTGTTGTTTTTTTTAGCACTGTCATTGGTTTTGAGAATAATAAATATCCTGTAAGAAGAACAATTCCAAATATCACACTATTAAGTGTATCAGCATGACATATCACGAGCCTAGGATATGTGCCACATCATACTGCTCTAACCATGCCCACTCCATAATAGTTTTATAAATGTGTTATACATTTTGATTTAGGTGGCAGGATCAGTGCGCCTTGTACTCAACTGTACTGAATAAATGGCAGGCTTGTGTGAAAAAATAAATGCTTTTTGCTTTCTTAGGCTGACTGCTAAAATGAATCATGTTCCATCTGTCTTAAAACACGAGGAACAAAGTATAGTATCTAGAAATGGGCATAGGGAAACTCTGGTTTGTAAATGTTTAATGATAATGGCCTTTAGGCAGATAAATATAGCACTTTAAGGCTCTGTTCACACATTGCGGTTTTTAATAAATTTTATGCAAATTAAAAGGTAATTTACAGTACCAGCAAAAGCTATGAGATTCAGAAATCTAATCCAAATACACGCATACATCTGCTTTTTTTTCCTGATTGAAAGGGAAAACTATTGTGTTTAGGAAAGATGCCGCATATCAAATCTTTCAGTGTTTTTGCAGTCTTTTTTTACCATTAAAATCAATGAGAATGTGCACACAAACGCAACAGCATTTTTGTTAAGTTTTTTCTGCTTTTGTGGGAAATGAAACTAACTTTATTTAAACAAGTACTGTAGGCAAATGACACCAAAAACACAACTAAAAAATGTAACAAAAGCACAACAAAGATAGCAGCAAAAACACAGGAATACCTGGTTTTGGAAGCAGATTTTTTATTGCCAAGAGAGGAGGTTGTGCCACAGGAAAAAAGCCGGCAAAAAGCAAGATGGGAACATACCCTAAGACCTAATTATAATTTATGTAATAAAGTGTTCACATCATGGTATTGGTCTCCACTTAGCTTGTATATCAAGATAGGTTTCTAGAGACAAAATTCCACACTTGCTCTTGTAGATTTTCCTGGGAAAGTCGACTTGCAAAAAAAGATATTTTCAGAAAAATAAATTTAGCTTGTTATGCTCTGAGTTCTGGCCCTTCGGATCCACACTTTCACCAATCCAATGATGAGCCAAAAATCTTGTCCTACTTAGTGTAAAGAAGCCTGAGAATTCAGCACTTGCAGAACGGTAAGAAGATTTAACAAGGATGACAGTATGGGGGACGGAGAGGAGAAGAGGAGCAGGAGAGGTAAGCTGTATGGTGAGTATAAGTATTTTTGTTTTTACTCTTTCAGTTTACTGTTGAGCATAATGATGACTGGATACATCAGAGAAACTACAGCTTGTTCCTAATCATGTAAATAATTTAAAACAATGGACTATATTCCAACCAGGTAAATACTAATTCATACTATAATGTTATTTGAGTAAGTGGCATACTTAAATATATGTTATTGCAATTTTATGTGGGTTATTTGACTGCTTGACGGTGAACCTATGACCCAGCCTCAAAACGTTTGCAACCTCTAATAGATTTTCTTTCAGGATTGTCTTTTATTTAGCTTCATCCATCTTCCCATCTACTCTGATCAGTTTTCCTTTCCCGGATTAAGAAAAGCATCCTCAGTGCATGATACTGCCACCACCATGTTTGTTAATGGGAATGGTGTTTTCAAAGTACTAAATCCCATTGAATATATCTGGCAAAACTAGAAAATTGCTGTTAACATACCAATCCTATTGAGCTAGGGCAAAACTTTCAGCCTTTAGATGTGAAAACTGAAAAAGACATACCCCAAAAGACTTGACAAATTAATTGCAGGGAAAATTGGTCCTTCAAAACATTGACTTGGTGAGCTCAATGTAATGCATGTTACAATTTTCAGATTTAAACTTAGGTCCAGAAATTTTTGGACACTGACACAAGTTTTGGCATTTTAGCTATTAAATAAAACATATTCTAAGATATTCTATATATACACACTGGCGATCAAAGCTCGAGAACAACACACAATATCCTTAATGTTAAGGCCATTGTGTTGGCCTATGCTAAAATATCCTAACATGAGTAAAATAGCAGTATTTTAAGCTTGTTTCATAAATTGAGAATATTCTAAAGCACGGAATAAAAATATAAATGAGATAAATGAACAAGCACCCTCAAAATTTGAGAACACTTTCAGATACCTGCAAGTTATTGGTGTTAATTTGGCTCCTTGTGCTAATTATCTTAATTTTGCCAAATCCTATTTAGCTTACATTTCAAGTTTTCACTATCTTTGCAAAAATGGTGTGCAGTTCCAAAGTGACTGAAACCTTCTGGCAGCAGGTCACCCTATCAACAATAGCAACAGAAGTTGGTCAAAGTCTGTGATTTCTAGAATATTGCATCTTTACAACATCACAAACTCTTTCAAGTATCCCAAGAAGGCCGGTCACCCTTGAAAAAATGTAAAAGAGGACAGGATAATGCGGTGATTCTCCATGGGTAATCACTTCAACACTATAGCAGGAATAGCTTGCCAGTTAAGTACTGAACAGGTTAAGGATCTGTCTCGTCATACAGAGTCATGATGTTTAAGAGTATCTGAACTGAAAGTCCATTTTCAGTGACCAAAACTGTCAATAGCAGAAAGGATCAAAAGTTTAAATTCACCTTTGGTGAGAAGTATGTTATGGTGACAGAGAAGTGGACCACAGTTCATTTTAGTGATTAAAGCAAGTTTAATTAATTTTGTTCTGATGGGAAACATTAGATTCATCGACAAACTGGGGAAAGTGTGTAAAGAAGTCAATGAAAGGTGGTGGAGGAAGTGTTACGTTTGGGGAATGTTTTCTGCTGCAGGGGTAGAACCTCTCACATAGCTACATGGTAGAGTGAATGCAAGTGGGTATCAGAATCTTCTTCCACAACATGTGTTTCCTTAGTTGCATTCAAAACTCAATCAGTTAGCAATTTTCATGCATGACAATGTCACACAGCAAAAACATGAAACAGAAAACATTTAAACAATGAAATGGCCAGCCCAGAGTCCTGATCTAAACCCAATAGAAAACCTCAGGAAAATCCTTGGTGTCAAAGTCATGGCCAAGAAACCCACAACGGTCACAGAACTGTGAGAGAGACTGGAAGAAGAGTGGAGCAAAATCACACCGGAGCAGACAATGTGAGAGACTAGTGATTTCCTAATCCAACATCATACTGGGAGCAGGGAAGGTGATTAGTGGTGCCTCACCAGATCCAGATGAACACAGGTGCCAGGAACAAATGGCTGGATACCACTCATTAGCCTGGTACAGGCGTTTAGGGGCTGCATTCCCGCATGATGTTTTATTCTTGACACGGAAATAAAATATTGAAGATTTTAAAGACGAGACGCCTGGTGCTGGAACTTTTCTTCTTCCTTTGCTATAGATGTGCTAAAGTCATTCAAAGCAAAGCAATCACTTCCTACTGATTGGTAATTGTTATAACCTTTATAAAATGTATTAGATATAGCGTATTGTGTATACTGGAAATTAAAATATAACTTTTAATATTACCATTTATAAAGTGGCTTTGTCTTCGCCACCCTTTGAACAAACACACATATACACCGTGAGAATATCACCCACAAATTAACAAACACTTATGGTGTCACTCTCCTCCCTGCTGGATCACTACTTAATCAGTGATTCTCATCAGGGATACTTTATTTTGACACCTTATCTGTGCTGGGTCAAGCCCACACTTGTTCACTCAGACCTGCTGAATAAACTTAAAAGGAGTGTATCCCCTATTTCCCATAACACACAAACAATGGTTTAGTATGAGACAAGCTAATACCTCCAAGCAAAGATAACACTATAATCAGAACAATCTCACCAAGTTCACGGTGGGGTGCCGCCACTGTGTCCTTCCAGTGCTCCTTGCTCACCGGCATGTCAGAGGAGAGGAGTAGGCATTAACAGACTGGCCCTGTCAGGGATTTGTCTGCCACCTTAGGTTCCTACTCCCGCCCTGACCAGGGCAGTCCACAGCTCACCCTAGCTGTCACTTGCCCTATGTAGATGCCCAAGTGCCTCCCGACATGTTTCGCCCATCGGGCCCTTCAGGGGTATCACAGCACCCTATCACTTACTGGGCTGCATAGTACAATAGCCTCTCTAGCTATAGAATGGGACTGGTATAGTACAGGGCCCCCTGTCATGGTGTAGTGAGAAGGGTGACCAGGGAAGACTAGTCTAACCCTAGTCTAGGAACCCTGAATGCCCTGATCCTGAAGGTATCTCTGAAGATTTGAAGGTTAGGGCCTCCAGCCTCTTCCTAAAACTCCTCCACCAGCCCTGCGCTATTCACCCCTCACCTCCCTCCACAGAATCACAGAATTGGGATACAGCAACTCCAAAGAAAAGGACTTCAGCAACATAAACACACAGGTCAGCACAGCACAGCTTTCAGGCATAGAGTGAAACTCTATCAGCAGCACCACCTGGTGGAAGGAGAGGCTACGTAAAGGCCAGGGGGAGGGGAGCCCAGGTGAGTCACAAATTAACCCCTCAACCAGCAGCTGAACCTCATAGTGAATGAGGAGTTCTGGAGCATAACACAGGAGGCCAAGGACCTTAACAACTATCAACCATGCAACTCTTAAAGACAAACACATACACAGCAGCATCCAGCAAGGTCAGTGCCATCTAAGCGCGTGACACCCTCCTAGCTGAGGGCTTATATCCTCACATCGTGCACACTTCCCTTAAAGTACCGTCACACGTGGAAATTTTGCTAGCAATTTCACTGGCAATTTGCTGGTTGCAGTGAAATCATAGAGACATTGTTCCATTTGTACAAGGCCATATTAGCCGCTAAGCATGCGATACCTAGGATTTTTCTACATGTCACATTGAGGATTCTCATCGTGATCCCCTTACCTATTTGAAGAATTTTCCTATATAGGGTATGGCATATATATATGGAAGAGGAATCACTCACTCTGATCAGTTCATCCAATCATCCCCGATTTTAAAGCCCGAGGGTTCATGTGCACTATAATGCTCACCGGGACTCCCCTTCTTTGTTTCAGGGTATATGTCACCAGACAGGGAGTCTCTCAAGCATCATTGGGGTCTTTGTTAAATAGATCCCATGTGTCATTGTAGTTTGGTTATAGACTGTTTTTTGTAAAAGGCATAAGGACCCTCTCATGTCTACACAGTCATTCCTGGCTTTTTTCTCACAGGAAACAACCATAGTTCAATTGTTCATTCAGACCTTTGGGGGCTATCGTATCAAGGCAGAAGATCCACCTTGTCTCTTTCTGAAGTATCATGAGATCCCAGTCACCTCCTCTTATAGGCTTCCTTATCATGTCAATACCCTTAAAGAATATGGCACTTTTTTGACCACCATGCATCTCCCATATGTGTCTTGCCAGGGGGGTATCTCTCTCATGTTCTATATCACCAAGATGTTCCCCTACACGTCTGTGGAACTCTGGCTGAGTTTTTCAGAATGCTAACATAGATATTTTGTTGAATTTACATTTTTTATTGTGGGTGAATTGATGCCAGTGCAAAGTGGGCATGCTTTTTTCAAATCGGGAGACATTCCTTGTTGTGTTTGTTGTGTGTTTTGTGATTTTAGCTAGGCTTTCTGAGCATCATGCCTACACCTGTTACTCATCTCCTTATTCCTGATTAACATTGAAGCTCTGGTTTGGCGATACCATTATCGTGACAACATTGATTTGAATGTATGTTCTGTTGGAAATTTAACCCTTATTCGGGATGTTCATTGTATAAATCTCAAAGACAAATCTTTTTTTAAAAACATAAAATGTATATACACATGGATTAAAATTAATTATAAGAAAAAGGTTAGAAGATAAAAGATAAAATATACATGTGCACTTGTATATTTTATCTTTCAACCTTTTTCTTATAATTAATTTTAATCCATGTGTATATACATTTTATGTTTTTAAAAAAAGATTTGTCTTTGAGATTTATACAATGAACATCCCGAATAAGAGTTACATTTCCTACAGAAACTTTCATTTTCTATCCTCTAATACATGCCACCAATATAAATTAGGCAGCGCTAGGTCTAATATACATTTATAGCTCTGTTTAATCTAAAACAAGGGTAGGGCTATACATGGTGCCCCCCAGACCTACAGCAGCAAGCCTACTAAGTCTGAAGAAGCTAGCTTCAGTGTTCAACCAAACTAATTCATTAGTTTCCCTAGTATTGCTTTGAATGTGGTTGAGTATTTCATTGATGATTTTGCCAATATATTGGGCGAACATATTATTATTATTATTATGATTAATTTATAAAGCACCATTGATTCCATTGTGCTGTACATGAGACAGGGATATATACAAACAAGTTAAAAATACTATAAACAGTGACAGAGTGGTATAGAGTAGAGAGAGGACCCTGCCCTTGCGAGCTTACATTCTACAGGGCAATGAGGAAGGAAAGAGTATGTTGGATCTGCTCAGGTAGTGTTGGAGCGCCGGGTCCAGTGGTGGTGGAGCTCCGGGTCCAGTGATGGTGAGGTGGCACCGTGGTCATTGCAGATTGTAGGCTGTTCTGAAGAGATGGGTTTTCAGGTTCCACTTGAAGGTCCCGAGTATAGGGGATAGTTGGATG
The DNA here is from genome assembly GCA_033576535.1 of Allobates femoralis. Lineage (NCBI taxonomy): Eukaryota > Metazoa > Chordata > Amphibia > Anura > Aromobatidae > Allobates > Allobates femoralis. The sequence goes on along the minus strand of JARQOC010000004.1, from coordinate 347,234,701 downwards.
TTTTGAGGTGCAGAATTCCAGAAGATGGGGGATGCTTGGGCGAAGTCTTTCAGGCGGTTAGATGAGGAACATACCAGTGGAGGAAAAGAGGTGGTCTTGGAAGGATTGAAGATTACGAGTTGGATGATATCAGGAGATTTGTTCAGAGATATAGGGGGGGGATAGATTGTCATATGACATATCACATATGACATATGCCTGTTCAGCAAACCAAACACATACTTTACAAGGTTTGGTCATTTGTAGTTCACATCATTTTTAAAAGTTAACTGTTTTGGAGAATATAAATTGTGTTGCTGTCCTTTGGAGGTATTCAATTACAATATAGGTATAAATCTAGTCCCTCTTAAATTTAATCAGAGTAAGTCTGCCTGAATTCTCCGTGGAGAGTCATGTGCACCTATTAGCGATGATTGATTGCCCCACTGCAACAGGAAGCACACTCTGACATGACATTAGCAGCAGGACAGGTCAGCACCTCCAAGGCGTATAAGAATAGGTCCGGCTAAGTGTTCAGCTTGGACACAAAATAATTAAAGGGAAGTGAATCATGAATGACGCAGGTATGGTCAATTAAGTATCCCTTTAGCATCTTGTTCGACTTCTGTCTCCTTGGTTTTGTTATAAACACAGATAGCCCTTGCTGATATACTGGTTTATTGAAAATGTCCCAGTTTATGCACATTTCCCCCACTTTTGTTGTAAGAGGTGTGCATGTCTCTTCCTATTTATCCTTGCTCTTGAAAAGAGCCAGCACCTCTGCCTCCAGCATTGTCAGAGGGTGATGTTTTCAGCAAGTGATGTACAATGCCACCTCTTGAAGGATCCATTGTGCAACCCTTTTGTAACTCAAAAAAGGAGACAGGAAATTTTGTCCTTGTAGCGTCAGTCGAGGAAGTGGAATGTGTATCATGCGAGGATCTTAACTGTGCCATGTGGGCCAACCTTCAAATTGGAGAAAATTGGAGGTTAGGTTCTCTCTAGGGGTCAAAGCAAGGTGTTTTATGCAGTAGAAATGTAAAAAAATCCCACCCTTCCGTCCTGTCCCGGAAAGACTCGTTTTATGGCCGGATGTGTGTGGGCGGAAACTATCATTAATTAACATTGGACTCGCCATTCCAACAAATATGTGAGGAATAAAAAGTACTCGTTATGAGTATAGCGAGTGCGAATATTACGCCACTCGCTCATCACTATTTACATGATCTCTTGCCTGTGGCCACCGTGATTGGTGGCAGTTTGTGCTCTTATTTTTCAGATTGGTGAAAGGACCTGTTTCCTGTGGTGTGTGGGTCAGAGTCACCAAAGCCTTCCACCAGTTGCACATCAACCACCATCTCAGGAGTGATCCAAAGAGAATCTTTCATCAAGTTGCTTTTATTAGTAAAATGTTTTCGCCACCATAGCTTTCTAGCAAATAGCTTAAGGTCTTTTATACTAGAGAAAGTGTCAAAATCTGTATTTGGTACAAACGATAGACCCCTCTCCAGTATACTGATTTCCGTTTGGTCAAGGATATAGGAGGACAGGTTTATGACCTTTGGACTAAGCTTGGGGTTGTTGTCTTCCCCCCTCCTCCCGGTTCCTTAGGTTGTATCCTGTCCCTAAAAAAAGACTGTTATGGTAGCGGTTTTGGACCTTCTCGTCCTCTACCCCGTCCTCTGCCTCTCCCTTTCCCCTTTCCATTGTTAGGCAGGATTTGAAATAGGGTGAGATAGGCCCCTATTTTGTTTGGTTGTAGTTAAATCGGTCCTGTGTCTTTCTTTTTGAACCTGTTTGTCTTGTGTTTTTGGATCCTTTTAAATTTATACAATAAAGTCTTTGTTTTTACAATAATCAACTCCTTAACCCCTTCCCGACCCTTGGCCCTACGTTTGGGCCATGAAAACCAAGTCATTCCCGACCCTTGGCCCTAGGGGTGGGCCATGAAATGATCGGGCTCCTGCAGGCCGAGTGAGGGTCTCACTGACCTGTCACTCGGCCTGCAGGTACATGGGGAGTTGTACAACACCCCAGGGGGGGGTCGATTTGCCCCCACCCCCACCCCCCGGCTACAGGCGCGGTGATTGGCACTCAAAAGTGAAAGTGAAAATCACCGCGCCTGTAATGCTTCCCTGCCTGCCGCTGCTATCCCTACCCTCCGATCTGCTCCCCTGTCATCCTCTAACTGCCCCCCTGTCCCCCATCTCTCTTTCCTGCCCCCTCTTCATCTTTCTTACCCCCCCCCCGGCTTCCTGTCCCTGCCGCCCGCTTCCTGTCCCTGTGCCCGCTTCCTCTTCCTGCCGCCCGGCTCCTCCTGACTGCCCCCGCTTCCTCCTAAGTGCCCCTGTCAGCCCCCCATCCCCTGTTAGGCCCCCTCTTCCCCCTTCCTGCCCGCCCCGATCACCGGAGCGGCGATTGCCTCTCCCACTCACCCCTTCGGTGGCCCGGCTGTCAGCGCTACGTCCAGCTCCTCCTCCTCTTCTGCGCCGCCTCCGGGATCTGACAGCTCTGTGCTGGAGCTGTCAGATCACTTCTACAGCTAGATCCTGAGGATCCAGCTGTAGAAAGTGATCTGACAGATCCAGCACAGTGATCCACAGTGACCATTATGTGATCACTGTGGATCACTGTGCTGGATCTGTCAGATCACTTTCTACAGCTGGATCCTGAGGATCCAGCTGCAGAAAGTGATCTGACAGCTCCAGCACAGTGATCCACAGTGACCATTATCTGATCACTGTGGATCACTGTGCTGGATCTATCAGATCACTTTCTACAGCTGGATCCTGAGGATCCAGCTGCAGGAAGTGATCTGACAGCTCCAGCACAGTGATCCACAGTGACCATTATGTGATCACTGTGGATCACTGTGCTGCAGCTGTCAGATCACTTTCTGCAGCTGGATCCTGGGGATCCAGCTGCAGAAAGCAATCTGACAGCCTGGGCGCAGTGATGCACACAGTGGGTCACTGCGCCAGGCTCTTAGATCGCTGCTCTGCAGCCCGATCTCCCTGCATGGGCATCGAGCTGCAGAAAGCGATCTGACAGACCAGGCGCAGTGATGCACATAGTGGGTCAATGCGCCTGGGCTGCCAGACCGCTTTCCGCAGCTCGATCCCCATGCATGGGGATCGAGCTGCGGAAAGCGATCTGGCTGCCCAGGCGCAGTGATGCACATAGTGGGTCACTGCGCCTGGGGTCTCAGATCACTTTCTGCAGCTCAATCACCATGCTGGCCGATCGGGCTCCAGAGTAGCGATCTGAAAGCAAAGGCAATCGAACGTCGTGGGACCTTCGTTGTGGACTACGTCGGAGACAATTGAACGTCGTGGGACCTTCGTTATGGACTATGTCGGAGCGATCGAGCATCGTGGGACCTTCGTTGTGGACTACGTCGGATCTTTTTATAATAAAGATGGAGTCCGAATTGTGTCTGTTTTTTTTTCAAATAAAAAGATTTTTTTCTGTGTGTATTTATTGACTATTTACCATACTAGAGATTCCTAATGGCGGGTCTAACATTGGCCCTATATTATGAATCTCGGGCTTAGTGCCAGCTGCCAATAAAAATCTGGCATTAACCCCTTTATTACCCAGTTAGCCACCGCCACCAGGGCAACTGGAAGAGCGTGGGTACAGCGCCAGAAAATGGTGCTTCAATGAATGCGCCATTTTCTGGGGCGGCTGTGGGCTGCAATTCGCAGCATGGGGGGCCTCTCTATGCTGAGGATTCCAGTCCCCAGCTGCCTAGTTGTACCTGGCTGGACCAAAAATATGGCGGAGCCCCACGTAATTTTTTTTCTAGAATTAGTTCTTGAAATTAAAAAAAAAATGGGCTTTGCTTTATTTTTGGTTCCAGCCAGTTATGACGAGGCAGCTGGGGGTGGGTGGCAGTCCGTAGCTGCCAAGTTGTAAATGGCTGGACCAAAAATATGGCGGAGCCCCATGCCATTTTTTTTTCTAGAATTAGTCCTAGAAATAAAAAAAATGGGCTTCGCTGTATTTTTGGTTACCAGCCAGGTACAACGAGCAGCTGGGGGTTGCTGGCAGTCCGTAGCTGCCAAGTTGTACCTGGCTGGACCAAAAATATGGCGGAGCCCCATGCCATTTTTTTTTTACTTCTACCAATAAAATGACAAGGAGCTTTGCCTTATTTTTGGATGCCAGCCAGGCACAACTTGGCAGTTGGGGGGCTGCAATCCTCATCGTGGAGAGACCCAAATGTTGTGGCCCCCCCACGCTGCAAATTGCAACCCACAGCCACCCCAGAAAATAGCACATTAGAGGTGCCATTTTCTGGTGCTGTACCCCAACTCTTCCAGTTGCCCTTGTGCTGGTGGCAATGCTAGTGGCACACAGGGGTTCTCCATACGCGACATGGAGTCAGCTAACAATTCCAATTGTTAGCGGACACCATGTCGCGTATGGAGAGCCCCTGTGTGCCTAAACATTGAAGCTCCCCCACAAGTGACCCCATTTTGGAAACTACCCCCCCAAGGAACGTATCTAGATGCATTGTGAGCACTTGAACCCCCAAGTGGTTCACAAATTGATCCATAAAAATAAAAAAGTTATTTTTTTTTCCAGAAAAAATTTATTTTTTCATTTTTACAGATCAATTTGTGAAGCACCTGGGGGTTCATAGTGCTCACTATGCATCTAGATACATTCCTTGGGGGTCTAGTTTCCAAAATGGGGTCACTTGTGGGGGAGCTCTAATGTTTAGTCACACAGCGGCTCTCCATACGCAACATGGTGTCCGCTAACAATTCCAATTGTTAGCGGACACCATGTCGCGTATGGAGAGCCCCTGTGTGCCTAAACATTGAAGCTCCCCCACAAGTGACAACATTTTGGAAACTACACCCCCCAAGGAACGTATCTAGATGCATAGTGAGCACTTGAACCCCCAAGTGGTTCACAAATTGATCCATAAAAATAAAAAAGTACTTTTTTTTTTCCACAAAAAAATTATTTTTTCATTTTTACGGATCAATTTGTGAAGCACCTGGGGTTCAAAGTGCTCACTATGCATCTAGATACGTTCCTTGGGGGGTCTAGTTTCCAAAATGGAGTCACTTTTGGGGGGCTCTAATGTTTAGTCACACAGCGGCTCTCCATACGCAACATGGTGTCCGCTAACCGTTCCAATTGTTAGCGGACACCATGTCGCGTATGGAGAGCCCCTGTGTGCCTAAACATTGGAGCTCCCCCACAAGTGACCCCATTTTGGAAACTAGACCCCCAAGGAACGTATCTAGATGCATAGTGAGCACTTTGAACCCCCAGGTGCTTCACAAATTCATCCGTAAAAATGAAAAATAAATTTTTTGTGGAAACAAAGTACTTTTTCATTTTTACGGATGGAAAATCAGCTCAAATTGTTAGCGGACACCATGTCACGTTTGGAGAGCCCCTGTGTGCCTAAACATTGGAGCTCCCCCACAAGTGACCCCATTTTGGAAACTAGACCCCCAAGGAACGTATCTAGATGCATAGTGAGCACTTTGAACCCCCAGGTGCTTCACAAATTCATCCGTAAAAATGAAAAATAAATTTTTTGTGGAAACAAAGTACTTTTTCATTTTTACGGATGGAAAATCAGCTCAAATTGTTAGCGGACACCATGTCACGTTTGGAGAGCCCCTGTGTGCCTAAACATTGGAGCTCCCCTACAAGTGACCCCATTTTGGAAACTAGACCCCCCAGGGAACTTATCTAGATGGGTTGTGAGCATATTGAACCCCCAGCTGCTTCACAAATTAATGAAAAAAAAAAAAAATTTGTGGAAAAAAAGTACTTTTTCATTTTTATGGATGAATTTGTGAAGCACCTGGGTTCAAAGTGCTCACTATGCATCTAGATATGTTCCTTGGGGGTCTAGTTTCCAAAATGGGGTCACTTGTGGGGGAGCCCCAATGTTTAGGCACACAGGGGCTCACTAAACACAACATGGTTACAGCTAACAATTTGAGCTGATTTTTATTCAAATTGTTAGCGTACACCATGTCGCGTTTGGAGAGCCCCTGTGTGCCTAAACATTGGAGCTCCCCCCAAGTGACCCCATTTTGGAAACTAGACCCCCCAGGGAACATATCTAGATGGGTAGTGAGCATATTGAACCCCAGGTGCTTTACAAATTGATCTGTGAAAATGAAATAGTACTTTTTTTTCCACAAAAAGTTTCTTTTAGCCTAAATTTTTTCATTTTCACATGGCAACAGCATAAAATTCATCCTAAAATTTGTTGGGCAATTTCTCTTGAGTACACCAATACTTCATATGTGGTCATAAACCACTGTTTGGGCGCACGGCAGGGGTCAGATGGGAAGGAGCGCAATTTCACTTTTTGAATGTAAAATTAGCTCCAAAATTCAAATTGCGCTCCTTCACTTCTGAGCCCTGCTGTGCGCCCAAACAGTGGTTTATGACCACATATGAGGTATCGATGTACTTGGGAGAATTTGCACAACACATTTTAAGATCCATTTTATCCTGTTGCCCATGTGAAAATGAAAGAATTGAAGCTAAAAGAACATTTTTGATAAAAAAATTAAAATATCCATTTTTTGTTTCCACTTTTCTTGAGTTCCTGTGAAGCACCTGAAGGGTTAATAATCTTCTTGAATGTAGTTTTGAGTAGCTTGAGGGGTGCAGTTTTTGGAATGGTGTCACTTTTGGGTGTTTTCTGTCATGTACACCCCTCAAAAGGACTTCAAATGTGATGTGGTCACTTAACAAAATGGTTTTGTAAATTTTGGTTGAAAAATGAAAAATTGCTCATGAACTTTGAACCCTTATAACGTCCTAACAAATTTTTTTTTTTTTCCAAAATTGTGCTAATGTGAAATACACATGTGGGAAATATTATTTAATAACTTTTTTCTGTCACATATCTCTCTTGTTTATCAGAAAAAAAAATAAAAAATGTGAAAATTGTGACATTTTCAAAATTTTTGCCATATTTTTGATTTTTTCACAAATAAACGCAAAAATTATCAACTTAAATTTAATACTAGCATGAAGCCCAATATGTCATGAAAAAACAATCTCAGAATCGCAAGGATCGGTTGAAGCGTTCCCGAGTTATAACCTCATAAAGGGACATTGGTCAGAATTGCAAAAAAGGCCAAGGTCTTTAGGGTCAAAATAGGATGGGTCCTGAAGGGGTTAATAAATATGGGCATTACTCTGAATGAGTCTTCAGCCCATTCATACTGTGTCAAACTTCTGAGTGTCACAGTGTCTGCAAGGGTTCTGCACGGCTGTGCAACAGGACAGTGGCGTCTTACCACCAGTACATCTCCTTCCCGCCTACACCGAACTCCCCAACACAGTGATAGTGTGTGATCAGGTTGATGTGTTGTAGTCGATATCTGTCCTGATGCATTTGAATTACAATTATCCATTTTTATTTATTCCTAATTTACTACAAAGCCGCATCAAGTCAGCACAATAATGTATATATATATATATTTATTAAATGAATGTCAGTAATGGCATACATGTTAGGGCCGCTTTACACACACCAACGTCTGTGTCCAACTTCTGAACAGATCTCTGGTTGCAGTGAAATCATGGACACATTGCTCCATTTTGTACACAGCCACAAAATGGAACAATGTGTCCATGATTTCACTGCAACCAGAGATCTGTTCAGAAGTTGGACACAGAATTGGTGTGTGTAAAGTGGCCATTAGTCACAAGAGATTGTACTTAGTTTTTGCATTTCCTTTGCAATTTTTTTTGTGAAGAGGGGAATAATTGTTTGGTTTTTTTTATATATACAAATTAATATTTCCCCTAATCTAGACATTTTGTGCGAACCGTCTACCTTGTAAATTGAACGTGTCACAAATATTTATTTTTTTCTGCGTTTCTGTCTTTCTAGCCAAATTGTACATTTTTATGTTCCCCACCAAAACATTGCCCTGCTACAGGTGTTGGCTTATTTTTACATGTATGAACCCTGCATTTCTTTTTACATCATTTTTGGGAAGATAGCCGCATTTTGATAAAAAGTAGACAAAGTAAGCTTAAAAAATGAAGACATTTAACTGTGCATGAGTGTTTTGCTCACTTTTACAAGTTTGGCAAACAGATGTTGTTATTTAATAGATGGTGCATCACTTATCTCAGTCATGGCAGTATGATGTTATGTCTAACAGTGACACCATCAGTTTGAGTCAGTGTTTGTGGCAAAGGATGCAAACAAGGATAATCTTTGAATCATTTTGAAATAAGAAAATCAAAACGAAAATGTCTGACAGCGCTTTATGACATTAAATGGATATAAATTACCTTCCATGGCTACAGTGAGGTCACTTTGACATTTGTAATTGTTTTAAAGCGCATGAAAGGTGTCGGATAAAGTTTTAGGAGACGTCGGAGTGTAATACACATACTGTCAGGGCTAACAGAGGTTTTGTATTATTTCTTTTCATGACAAACTGATTGGCTGCAAATCAAATGTTAAAGAACAATTTGTCGAACCTGACGAATTTGAATTTCAAAAGATTCAATAATTTCTGGAAATCACCCTATGGGTATGTTCACACATAGCATATTTGTTGAAGACATTAATAAGACTGCAAATCCGTTTCATGCATTAAAATTGGACATATGTTTCAATTATTTAAAATCTTCTTCAAAATTATTAACTTCTGCAGTAAGTCTATTTCATTTGGATATTGCATAATCCGTTAAGAATGTACAGAAAGTGATGGAATTGAAAAACAAATCAAAGAGCTTTACTTTCATAAGAATTGTAGGATCATTTGAAAATTCTTAATATTTAAGGTGACTGCGTAAGTTAAATTATTGTATGTTATTATTCCATAAATACCCCTAAATATACTCCATTATGGTGTAAATATAACATATAGGATCTAGTTACTTCCTGGTTGTTTTTGTTTTCTTTCTAATAAGTATTTCTGTATGTACAGTAGAAATGCCAATGGATTTGGTGTTCCCTGAATACCATCTGTACTAATAAACCATTACCCATCTGTGCAACATGAATTATCACAGAAGTCACAGCCAAGTCGGCCTTGTTCCCTGGTATAAACACGAAAATAGAGAAACTACACTGCTAGACACATTTTCATAGGTTTCTAGAACTGACTTTCATCTTTTATAAATCTAAAGTGCTGCATAATTAAGGTAACAATACATTTAAATGAATGCATTAAAAATATCCAAAGATTGGGTGGGCGTATAGCTTAGTACGTAGGTCCACCGACCCCCAACCATGCGTCCATGCTTTTAATTCCTAATATTCCGTGAATGCGAAAAAAAATTTAAAAAAAATCCAAGATTGTTAAAAATGATCTCTAAACAGAACATCACAATGAAAATCTGTACGGCATAAAGATAAGAAACACGGCACTCACCACAAGGAGTAATCTTCATATCCTTTATTCCATGCGATTTACAACATAGACATTATGCATGGAAGGGAGAGGGTGCTGAGACTCGACAATGAAAATATTATGCTATTTACTTTTAAAATTTTTGACTATAAAAATACATTTCTGGCTTTTTTCAATCTAGTGTTCAAACACAATAGTTTACAAATATTCAGTGTCAAGGATATAGGGTTGGTTCCACAGCAGACTGCCATTGGAATCACACGGATCTTATCTGTTTTTTTGTTTTATTTATAAGTAGCCGTATTAATGCTAATAATTTATGTTTATATAGCATATTCAGCAACATGCTGCAATTCAAAGGTTAGATGTACAAACAGTATCAGCAGGGCGTAACTACAATAGGTGCAGGGGTTGCGATCGCACCCGGGCCCTACAGCCTAGGGGGGCCCCAGAAGTCCCTTTGTCCTATAGAAAAAGACTAATCCTATTAAAGATGTGCAATAATTGTGGGCCCTGTTGGAGCTTTCGCATCAGGGCCCCTGGGCCTGAAGTTACACCACTGAGTATCAGACACTAAATAGTTAAGGCCACATAAACATTAGACTAAAGTAAGTCATTTAAAAATAAAAAGAATAGTTAAAAACAAAAAATAAAAAACATGTTTATAAAAAAAACAATCTTTCTCAGGCACATGCTGGAAATGTTCATATATTGCTTCTTTGGAAAAGTTTCCCACTTTTATTTGCAAATATAATAACTGCCATATGCACATACACAAGCATTCGTATTAGGCATTGTAAAATGGTTACTGGTAAAACACAAGAGAGGAGATATATACTGAAATTATAAGACTCCAGTATGCTAGGTACTGAGAAAGGTAAACTGCTTTATCAGGGCCAGGTTTTTGTGAACAGCTAAAGAGAAGGGTGGGATGGCGGTTTACCAAACCTCCACCTCAGGGTGTTGTCCAGCAGGTTTAAGTAAGGCCAGTGGAATCATTCTGTGCTTTGAACATGAGGCTAGTAGACCTCCAAAGCTATGCTCTTGTGATAAAGAGCAGAACCCTGTACTCAAACTGGTGGACCCTGCAGCTACATGGACTATTTGTATTCCATTTAGTTTCTTTATGCCAGAAAGGCTGCTTTTATTTTACTTTGTTGGGCTGGTTTATAAAGTGTAATAAACCAACTAAAATTTAAATGAAAATCATTCCTATGACTACCTCAAATGGCACCTGAGTGAATTGATCTACCATAGTTGGTGGAGAATGCAGGCAAATTTCACAGGGAATACTTGTAACTGCTACAGATGAGTTGTATGTCCTGTGTGAATGCAGCCATAATCCTGTAGCATGATCAGACAGACTACAACTACAAGCCCAGCAACAGCAATAGCTAGCCCAGCAGAAAACTAATAAACTGGTGATGCAACAGATGCAGCAGCAGTGGCAGCAGCAGGCATTTAGGCAGCAGCAGCAGCAGCATTGGCAAATAGACTTACTACTAGAGGCAATCTGTGGCAGAGTGTCCACCTCACCCTACATCCAGGTGATAACTATTACATTTAGAAGGTGGTAAGATTCATATTGCAAAAAAGATGGCCCCGAGGGATAATGTTGAGGCATTTTTGATGGTGCTCGCAAGAGTTGCTGAAACAGGAAAAACTCCTGCCTGATAAGTGGAAGGAGGTGCTATCACCATATTTTACCAGAGGAACATAAAAGCCCTAATAAGACCTGGCCTTACAGGATGCTAAGGAGTATGAGAAATTAAAAAGTTAAATTTGGCACACCTAGATTTATCTATGACCCTCAGGACACAACGAGTTCACCTTTAAGCGTTTCATGGTGATAAATCGGGTCACTCTCAGATGTTTGATTTGCTGCATTTGGTCCGAAATTGTTGTTTTGAAAGTCCTCTACCCCAGCACAGATTGTGGAGTGGTTGTAAAGGACCAGTTCATTCACTGCCTCCCAAAGCTGGTGCCAACCTGGGTTGCCCAGGGAGATCTCCAGAATGCTGATGCCCTGGTCAGACTTGTGGAAAGGTACCAGATGGTAGAAAGTTCTTTAGGGAAATGGCTGGACTTACAATTTTCCATACTGTGGGGTCCAACTGAGAGGCTGACACCCAAAAGATGGTTAATAGATTCACAGGTGGGTGGAGTCCAAGGTTCCAAGGGCGAATGGGAGTTTGTCAAAGGCCCAGCAAATGATCAAATCTGTTGGAGGTGTCATGGCCTAGGACACATAGCTACACATTATCCCCTGACCTCAGAGCCAATGGACTGCAGCTCTTATAATGTAGGCACAAGGAGGAAAAATGTTCAACACAGCCCAAATTTATCAAAAAGTGAAAAAACTTTATTTTAGATGTGCTAGACAAGTTCATATAAATTCATTAAAATTTAGTACATGAGGACACATAGCTACGCATTATCCCCTGACCTCAGAGCCAATGGACTGCAGCTCTTATAACGTGCCTATCTAGCCTGCAGTGTAGATTGTCAATCTGGTGAGGAGCCGCAGGCATGTCCCATAGAGATAAACGATGTAACAGTGACAGAACTATTGAACTCAGGGAGTTTAGTTACCTTGGTGAGGGCCACACTACCATACTGTTGACTTCTTGAAAGTTGGTGTTTATTTACTGTATCCTGGAGACACAAAGGACTACCATGTTGCCACTGTGACTAACTGACTAACAAACTGTGACATGGACTCTCATGAGGTTGGAGTGATAACGGACCTTTTAGACCCAGTGATAATAGGGCAAGACTTTACCTTATTTTGTGACTGGTGGCAAAATGAGGGAGTACCCAGTTTCTCAGATAAAGGCCAGTTTTCCCTTAACAAGACTCCATCACAGTCAGGGGTGAATGAGTTCTCCCTGTGTATGGTGGTTGTGACAAGAAAGAGGCAGCAACTATGAGGCCAACATCCTGGAGTTGAGGGTTTCCGGAGGAAACTTTCAGACTGCTCAAGTTAGGAACCTAATGCAAAAGGGGGCATTTGAAAATGTTATGAAATTGCTATATCAGGTTACCCAGCTGAGATGTGAGGTAATCAAACAACTGTTGGAACCAGCGCCCTGTAGGCATAGTTAGAGTGTTAGAAGTGGCTCATTCTCATGTGTTGGCAGGTCATCTGGGAGTAGGCAAAGTCCAAGAGTGGATCATATGAAGGATTGGCCACAACTGCTCTTTTTTATTTTAACACAAACATCTGTATGTGAAGTCTATTTTTCAGAGAGATGACAATAATATTTTAGCCAACATTTTTATATACACTTTCTTTTTTTTTCTCCTAGTCTACTGGTGTATAAAGACATATCTGTTTGTACCAATAGATAATTTCTGTATGAAAGAAAACTATGCTTTTATGCAGACTAAAATCTATCATGCACAACAGTGCAGTCCATGGCTCATTCTTACAGTCAAAAATCAAAAGGGAGAGAGATGGTTAATCCATAAGAGTAGTTAACAATAGGCAGGTCAGAAAGTATTTTAAATACAATAATTCATAAATGACTACATGAAAGGCAACATTTTATTCAGCACTGGACTCGTTGATTGGTGTGCTGAATTCTTTACTCTTCCTGATTTGTCAGTCTGGAGAACCTTTGCATTGGCTAGAACAGGGTTCCCCAACTCCAGTCCTCAAGACCCACCAACAATGCATGTTTTCAGGATTTCCTTAGTATTGCCCAGGTGACAATTTAATCACTTGCACAAGTGATGATTCCAACACCTGTGAAATGCTGAGAAAATTCTGAAAACCTCCACTGTTGGTGGGCCTTGAGGACTGGAGTTGGGGAACCCTGGGCTAGAACACCGGGCTAGATGACTGACTGCACATGTGCTGCCCAACATCTCTGCCAGGAAAGTAAAAAAAAAAAACTGGCTTGTAGAATTAAGCACCACATGCATGACAAGGTAAGTGCCTGACTAGTGATAGGCGAACCCGAGCTGTAAAGTTCGTGGTCCATACCAAACACCTAGTGTTCACCACAGACACCGAACATGGATTACCCTAAGATGTCTGTGTTGCTGTTCGGTTTCAGCTGGGAGGGCTTTGAAAATAAGCAAACTGGTGATTAAAGCAGGAGAATTATACTTACCAGTCTCCATCCCTGTGGTCACACTTGCTTCCAGGTCAACTCATTAAGCCTCATGAATATTCACTGCGCTAACTGCAAGAGCCAATCACAGACACCGACTCTCTGTGACAGCATCTGTGATTCCCAGTTGCAGTCAGACTGCACCCCCAAATTCTGTACTGGTGTTTGTGATTGGTTGCCATATACATTAGTTTATGGCACTGAACCTGCCATCATATGTGTGTAAAAAAAAATAACTGAAAAAAAATTGCCCATATTTTTTATTTTCAGTACAAATAAAGCAGGAAGCTGCAGCCACTATTATGCACTTTATATTGGCTTTATATTGGCCAATACAGGGACCCCACGTATTTTTAAAATTCATTAGAAGCACCAAATCCTGATGCTTTACACGGATCTTCCCGACAACCCTGGTGTGGTTGTAATTGGGATAATAGAGGAGGTTAACGACAGCTGGGAATTGTCAGCTGTCATCAAGCCCTGGATTTGTGATGTATCTATGAGACCCCCACATTACCAATCCTGTAAGTAAATAGTTATAAACCACAGACAAAGAAAAATCCACAGACACCCTCTTTTACCCTTTAATTAACTCCAAACATACCCCGCTTCAACAGTAAATCCAAAACGCAACACCACTTGTTGAGGCTCACCAGTCTTCTAAATCATAGTGAGCAGCGACAATACAGTGACCATTCACCACGAGAAGCGCTCTCACAATGAAAGCTCTGACAGCTGAAGCAGTGAGAGCAGTGATGACAGAGAGTTCATCTGAGGTCACAGCTGGCGCAGTTTACATGGTTTCTCAGCTGTTACCTGAGATGAACACTCTGACATCTCCAGTGTCTCTCAATGCTGTCAGTGTGAGAGCAGTGAGCATTCACTGTAATATCACTGCTCACTACTATGTAACAGAGCTGGTCAGCCTCATCAAGGGACATTGTGTTGTGGATTTACACACTGGGTATGTTCGGGGTTAATAAATGGGTAAAAGAGGGTGTCTGTGAAATTTTCTGTTAGTGTTTTTTAACGATTTACTTACAGGATTAGCAATGTGGGGGTCTCATAGAGATCTAAACATCTCCAAGCCAGGATTGGATGACAGCTGTCAATTCTCAGCTATTATTAATCCCTACTATTACCCTGATTGCCACCGTACCAGGGCAATCGAGAAGATTAGGGGAAAGCACCAGGATTTGGCGCATTTAAACAATGAGCCAAATTCTGGGACAGCTGCAGGCTGCTATTCTTACCCTGAGGGGGGCAATAACTATTTGCCATCCCAGGGTGAGAATACCAACCCCCAGTCATGTGCTTTATCTTGGCTAAGTATCAAATTGGGTTGGACCCCACATCGCAAGTTTTTAAAATTATTTATAGAAAAAATTTAAATAAAATGCCTATTGGCTGAGTATTTGATACTCAGCCAATACAAAGCGCGCAGCTTGGGGCTGCAGGCCACAGCTGTCTGCTTTATCGGCATTGAGAATTAAAAAAATAATAAAAAATATGGGGGACTCCTAGACATTGTTTTTTTCAATTATTCATTTATTTTTACACACAGATAATGGCAGGTTCAGATTCAAGCATAGAAAGGAAAATCGGGTACTGACCTGTTAACAGTGTTACTCATGTACTCCTGTAGTGGTGGTGTGATGTGGAATCTCCTGTTGCTCAGCCAGAGTTCAAGACAATATATCCAAAAAGAAAGATGGTGGTACTTAGCATTGCAATTTGCAGCTGATTGATTTATTGAAAAAATTACAGCAGCAGGTGCATGATACAGGGAGGGAGGTGCTAGGACCGACGGTGACCGCTTCACGGGATGTCCCGCTTCTATGGATCCGGTGACACCGTCGGACCTAGCACCTCCCTCACTGTATCATGCACCTGCTGCTGTAATTTTTTCAATAAATCAATCAGTTGCAAATTGGAATGCTGAGTGCCGCCATCTTTCTTTTTGGATATAATGGCAGGTTCATTGCCATAGACTAACATATATCGCAACCAGTCACAGACACCAGCACAGATTGTGGGGGTGCAGCATCACTGTAATAGCCAACCACAGAGAATGGGCATCTGTGAATGGCTATTGTAGTCAGTGCAGTGAATATTAATGATGTTTAATGAGATGATCGAGAAGCAAGTGTGACTGCAGCGCCGAAGACTATGATTTTCCTGCTTTAATCAGCATTTTGCTTACTTTTACAGCCCCTTAGCCCTTATTGCCACCATTTTATAGCACTAAAGTTCGGTACTTGGAGATCGTGATTCAGGTCAAGTTCAGTCCCTAAGGGCCCTTTGACATCTGCGTTTATTTAAAATCGCAGCAGATGCGGTGAAAAAACCGCATCTGCCGCGATTGCCGCATAACCGCTGCACTTGCGGCGCGGTTGCGGTAATCCCCATAGAAAGTATAGGGGGACTTGCGGCAGGTGCGGCAAGTGCGGTTTTGCACTTGCGGCAGGTGCGGCCGCGAAAAAAACCGCGGTCAGCCGCGGTTTTTTTCGCTGCCGGACCTGCCGCAAGTGCAAAACCGCACTTGCCGCACCTGCCGCAAGTCCCCCTATACTTTCTATGGGGATTACCGCAACCGCGCCGCAAGTGCAGCGGTTATGCGGCAATCGCGGCAGATGTGGTTTTTTCACCGCATCTGCCGCGATTTCAAATAAACGCTGATGTGAAAGGGCCCTAACCTATACAATTTTTAAAGTCTATCCGGATCTGCTGAACCCGCAAAAAAGCCCATCTCTATACATGACCTCTCAACTCTTCTGTCCAGCATTTTTTATTAGCCCTCGAAAAAAGGATAATACTGAAATTAATACTATTATTATAATTCAAACGTTCTTACTTATTCTGTCTTCATAAAACCTTGCAAAGTTACATTTTAATGGTACTTATGATTTGTATCACACACTAGTCCTATATTATCTCACTTTAGCAATATAGTATTTTTAAGTTGCTTATAACATTATTTCAATTATTACAGAAAAAACAGAGCAGCGCAGGATACAAAAAAATGTATTTTGGGGCAACTCCTGCTGGCAACCTCTCCCTTTGTTGCTTAATAGATATGTTTCAAAAAAGCAGGCAGCACCCAGAAGTAATCAAAAATTACTCTTCTTTATTGGCCCATATGACCGCAATGTTTCAGTTACATCAGAACCTTTCTCAAGCAGTTATTTTAATTATGTTAACTGTTGTAAGAACACCCTAAGTTACTGTATTTTTCAGACTGTAGGACACAGTTTTCTTCTTAAAAATTTGGGATGAAAGTGGGGGTGTGTTGTAGGGTTGGTTCTGTTTATCGGTTATTGTTGTCGGTTATGACTACAATCACCGATATCCAGAATCTTCCCTTCCTTACCACTTTCTGTTCCTATGCTGATTAACTATATATATATGTAAATACCGATGACTTAATGGAAACAAGTCTGTTCTAATAAATGAATATTAAACACACCCAAAAAGTCTACAACAATAATATATAGATTTCTAGATAGCACGATAACTAAGACACAATCAATTACTGTTACAATGATGTAAAACACCCACAGTTACTAATACCCACGTTACCTTAAATATACACACAGGCACACTATATTAATTATCTAACTATCCCTATATTATAAGAGAGAGAGAGAGAGATAGAAAGATATAAATATAGGGAGAGAGAGATATAAATATAGGGAGAGAGAGAGATATAGAGAGAGTGATAGAGTTATAGGATGATACTTATGACCAGATGAGGATGTCCTTCCATCGTGCGTCCAGGTAGAAAAGAGAGCGAGCTCTTGTGTCTCAGTCCATTTTAACCTGTCCCTCAGCTGTGCACGTGACGGACACACCTCCTCATCCGTGCACTTCTGACAGGGTTGTAAGGGTGCACGCTCACCATGCACTATATTGAAATGAGGTATCTCCTGCCACTATAGATTGGCAAACAATGGGAATAGTCATGTCTACTTATCACGCCAGCCATCTTGGCTGCTGTGAGAATAACCCTTTGTGGCAGCAGCCTGTAGATCTTTGATATTTAAATTAAGAGTCTTATCTGATAGCTTCCCACATTAAAATGCAAGAATGGACATCTTCTGATATGGTAATTAACCATGTCAGAAGATGAACAATTTCCATCAGATACAGCTGCCTATTCCACCAAGGTGGGCATAAATATAGATATCTACACATACATGCCCACAAAGAGAGATATACATTTATGTGTCATATTAATAATTAATTATGCCATCACTTCCCCCTCAACAGGGTGCATCTCATAGTCCAGATGTGGTGTGTACCTGACTCACTGTGGAGCATGGCGGTGGTGGAGTGGGGTAACAGGAGTCAGGAACAGGGTCACCGCTGAAAAAATCCAGTGGCTGGAGCAACCACTTGAGCCGCTATTTTAGAAAATGAATATTCACTGACGCCCACGCTAACCTCAAAGTACTGAAGCCTGTGCTAAGAGATTGGTAAGATTATGGGAATGGGGAGCAGTGAGTATTCATTTTCTTTAACACCTTCAATCCCAGGATTTTTTCAGTTTTTTTGTTGTAGTTTTTTTTTCTCCTGTTATTACAAGAGACATAGCATTTTTATTTTTTTGCCAACATAGCTGTATTAGGGCTCGTTTTTGCACAAGTTGTACTTTTTTATGACACCAATCATTCTGCCACAAATCTACTGGAAAATGGGGAAAACATTTCAAATGAGTATTTACCAAGTTTAATATACCGTATATACTTGCGTATAAGCCGAGTTTTTCAGCCCAAAAATTGGGCTGAAAAGTCCCCCCCTCGGCTTATACGCGAGTCACTGTATACTGTATACACTGTATACAGTGTATACAGTATACAGGCCCGCCCCCATTAGTATACAGGCCCCCCCCTTGCTGCACAAACCTGTAAAGGAAGAGATTAGTATACTTATCACTGTCCCGCTGCCGCTGTCCCGCCGCCGTCATCGCGCTCCTCCGTCTTCATCCGTCTTCTTCCGGCTTCCTCCGGTCGGCGCAGGCAATGATGTCATTGTCTGCGCGCCAGAGGAAGCCGGAAGACGCTGGATGAAGACGGAGGAGCGCGATGACGGCGGCGGGACAGCGGCAGCGGGACAGTGATAAGTATACTAATCTCTTCCTTTACAGGATTGTGCACCAAGGAGGGGCCCTTTATACTGATGGGGGGGCTGTATACACCTCTGGGGCTGCTGTATACTACCTCTGGGGCTGCTGTATACTACCACTGGGGCTGTATATACCTCTGGGGCTGCTGTATACTACCTCTGGGGCTGTATATACCGTATATACTCGTGTATAAGCCGACCCGTGTATAAGCCGACCCCCCTACTTTTGCCCCCAAAACCTGGGAAAATCTATTGACTCGTGTATAAGCCGAGGGTGGACCCTAGCACAAGTATACAGCCCCCAGCAGTGTGGTATACACCAGTCCCAGAGGTAGATACAGCAGCCCCAGTGGTAGTATACACGCAGCCCCAGTAGTATATACAGCCCCAGTGGTAGTATATACAGCCCCAGTGGTAGTATACAGGGCCCCAGAGGTATATACAGCCCCAGTGGTAGTATATACAGCCCCAATGGTAGTATATACAGCCCCAGTGTTAGTATACAGGGCCCCAGAGGTATATAGCAGCCCCAGTGGTAGTATACAGGGCCCCAGAGGTATATAGCAGCCTCAGTGGTAGTATACAGCCCCCAGAGGTATATAGCAGCCCCAGTGGTAGTATACAGGGCCCCAGAGGTATATACAGCCCCAGTGGTAGTATATACAGCCCCAGTGTTAGTATACAGGGCCCCAGAGGTATATAGCAGCCCCAGTGGTAGTATACAGGGCCCCAGAGGTATATAGCAGCCCCAGTGGTAGTATACAGGGCCCCAGAGGTATATAGCAGCCCCAGTGGTAGTATACAGGGCCCCAGAGGTATATACAGCCCCAGTGGTAGTATATACAGCCCCAGTGTTAGTATACAGGGCCCCAGAGGTATATAGCAGCCCCAGCGGTAGTATACAGGCAGCCCCAGTAATGCAGGGCCCCCCCAGCCTGACTCCGGTCACCTGTAAAGCAAACTATACTTATCAGTGTCCCGCTGTCCGCGCCCGCCGCTGCCGACATCGCGATCCTCCATCTTCATGCGACGCCTTCCTGTTTCCTGTGCGCGTCGCAGGGAATGACGTCATTGCCGGCGACGCGCACAGAAACAGGAAGGAGTCGCATGAAGATGGAGGATCGCGGACGGCAGCTGCGAGCGGGTGCGAGCGGGACACTGATAAGTATAGTTTGCTTTACAGGTGACCGGAGAGACGCTGGGGGGCCCTGCATTACTGGGGATGCGGGGGCTGCTGTATACCGATGTATACATCGGTATGTACCGATGTATACATCGGTATACAGCACTGACTCGCGTATAAGCCGAGGGGGGTACTTTTCAGCCCAATTTTTGGGCTGAAAAACTCGGCTTATACGCGAGTATATACGGTACCTCTGGGGCTGTATATACCTCTGGGGCTGCTGTATATTACCTCTGGGGCTGCTGTATACTACCACTGGGGCTGTATATACCTCTGGGGCTGCTGTATACTACCTCTGGGGCTGTATATACCTCTGGGGCTGCTGTATAGTACCTCTGGGCCTGCTGTATACTACCTCTGGGGCTGCTGTATACTACCTCTGGGGCTGCTGTATACTACCACTGGGGCTGCTGTATACTACCACTGGGGCTGTATATATCTCTGGGGCTGCTGTATACTACCTCTGGGGCTGTATATACCTCTGGGGCTGCTGTATACTACCACTGGGGCTGCTGTATACACCTCTGGTGCTGCTGTATACTACCACTGGGGCTGCTGTATAATACCACTGGGGCCGCTGTATACTACCACTGGGGCTGCTGTATATACCTCTGGGGCTGCTGTATACTAACCACTGGGGCTGCTGCTGTATATACCACTGGGGCTGCTGCTGTATATACCACTGGGGCTGCTGCTGTATACTACCACTGGGGCTGCTGTATATACCTCTGGGGCTGCTGTATACCACACTGCTGGGGGCTGTATACCTGTGCTGGGGTCCACCCTCGGCTTATACACGAGTCAATAGGTTTTCCCAGGTTTTGGGGGCAAAAGTAAGGGGGTCGGCTTATACACAGGTCGGCTTATACACGAGTATATACAGTAAGTAAAAATGACCTGGTTATACGATTCCCCAGGTCAGTACGAGTATGTAGATACCAAACATGTATAGTTTTCTATTTATATTTAAGTGATGAAATATATTCTGAAATTTGTCAAGTAAAAAATTTCACTTTTGGTGCCATTTTCTGTGAACTGTAACACTTTTAATTTTTTCCCTTAGGAGACTGATCGCCCGTGCTATGCAGAGCAATGCATCAGCACTGCTCTGTATAGCAGAAATCATGATCTTCTATGAATGCCAGCTTTCAGACAGCATTTCCTGGAGGATTGTGATGTCAGGCATGAAGTCATTAGCTGACCCCCGGCTGTCAAGATAGGTCATTGGTGCACTGTGATCATGTGTTGGGGCAAAGATGGGAAGAAATACTAATACAATTTCTGTCAGCGTGCATTAAATACCGTTGTGAGAGATTGACAGCAGCATTTAATATTTAACAGCTGTGGGTTGATGGGAGATCAGCTGATTAAATCAGCTGTCAAGTGCTGGGAAAGATGTGAACTTAGCATTATAGCCCACATCAAAGTCAGGGACATGACCGATAACGTAAATATACGTCCGCCTTAGCAGCCTGCTTGCTGCAGCAGCTAGGGTGATCATATATGTCCGCTATTAAAGAAAGTGATTATTTATTGCTCCCCACGCTCAAAATCCCCGACATGAGAAGCAGTGAATAATTTTTTTGCATCAGCCAGAACCTGACGTTGACTTATAACTGCGAGAGTCACACTTACACGCCGAAATCAGCTTCTGGCATTAGAAAAGGATACCGCATAAGGGGGAGCGGGATGGAAGGTGAACAGAATTGTTTATTTCATTTATGTGCATAGCATAACAGGAGGTATATAGACCAGATTGGACCAATGATGGTGGTCATATATACCTGGATTGGCCCAGGATGAGGATCATCTATACTAAGATGGAGGACATACAGAGAAGTAAAAAATTATTTGATCCCTTGCTAATTTTGTAAGTTTGCCCACTGAAATGGACACAGTCTATAATTTCAAGGGTAGGTTAATTTTAATAGTGAGAGTTAGAATATCAAAAATAAAATCCAGAAAATCGAATTGTCTAAAGTATATAAATGTATTTACATTTTACAGAGAGAAATAAGTATTTGATCCCGCTGGCAAACAAGACTTAATACTTGATGGCAAAACCCTTGTCAAGCATAGCAGTCAGACATATTTTGTAGCTGATGATTAGGTGTGGGCACATGTCAGGAGAAAGTTTGGTCCACTCCTCTTGGCTGATCATCTATAAATCATTAATATTTTGGGGCTGTTGCTTGGCAACTTGGAGCTTCAACTCCCTCCAAAAGTTTTTGGTGGGATTAAAGTCTGGAGCCTGGCTAGGCCGCTTCATGACTTTACTAATTCCTATATAACCGGATACCAATCCAATGGCCTTCATAACATAACCAATTCCTGAATAATCAACCCAGGAGTCAGGCCAATTTACAACCACCAATAGTTTTATTAGGATAACACAAAGACAAAAACAGAGAGTACTTAACACAAACCCATTACACAAAGGTAGCCCCGACTAAACAATATTGTCAGGTACAAAGTTCAATAATTTTACAAACCCTTCTATGTACAACTAATATAATATCCACAGTTCATATATATATACACTGGAAGTAAAAGGTCAATGTACAAACAACAAGTGCAATTGCACCACAATTCCAAGCCAGTGCAAAAAGGGTTACCTGTGAGTGGCTAGGCCACTCCATGACCTTAATGTACTTCATTTTAAGCCACTCCTTTGTAGCCTTGGCTGTATGGTTTGGGTCAATGTCATGCTAAAAGACCCAGCCACGACCCCTTTTTAAAGTCCTGGAGGAGGAAAAGAGGTTGTCACTCAGGATTTCACAGTACAAGGCTCCACCCATAGTCCTATTGATGTGGTGAAGGTGAAGTAGTCCTGTGCACTTAGCAGGGAAACACCCCCAAAACATAATGTTTCCATTACCATGCTTGACTGTGGGGATGGTGTTCTTTGGGTCATAGACACCATTTCTCTTCTTCCAAACACGGCGAGTTGAGATAATGCCAAAGAGCTCAATTTTTGTCTTATCTGACCACACCACCTTCTCCCAATCACTCTCAGAATGACCAAGGTGTTCATGTGTAAACTTCAAACGGGCCTGCACATGTGCTTTCTTGAGTAGTGGAACTTTGCGGGCACTGCAGGATTTTTATCCATTTTGGGCATAATGTGCTACCAATGATTTTCTTGGTCTCTGCAGCCTTGAGATCAATAACAAGTTCCCTCCGTGTACTTTTATGCTGATCTTTCACCTTCCTCATGATCCTGAATACCCCACAATGTGAGATTTTGCATGGAGCTCAGGATCAATGTCAATTGACACTCATTTTGTATTTATTCCATTTTCTTACTATTGTACCAAAAGTTGTCTCCTTCTCATCCAGCGTCTTAGTTATGGTTTTGTAGTCCATCCAGCCTTGTACAGGTCTAGGATCTTTTCCCTGAAATCCTTAGAAAGCTCTTTGGTCTTTCCCATGTTGTAAGTCTAACTGATTGAGTATGTGGACAGGAGCTACTTATAAATGTGACAAATTAAGACAGCTGTCTTTAATGCAGGTAACAAGTTGATTAGGAGCGTCTAACTGGTCTGTAGGAAACAGAAATCCTAATGGTTGGTTGGAGATCAAATACTTATTTCTCACTACAAAATGCAAATACATTGATATAATTTAGACAATGTGATTTTCTGTATTTTATTTTTGATATTGTATCTCTCGCTGTTAAAATTACCGTATATACTCGTGTATAAGCCGACCCATGTATAAGCCGACCCCCCGACTTTTGCCCCCGAAAACTGGGAAAACGTATTGACTCGCATATAAGCCGAGGGTGGACCCCAGCACAGGTATACAACCCCCAGCAGTGAGGTATACAGCCCCCAGCAGTGTGGTATACAGGCCCTCCCAGTGGTATACAGGCCCCAGTAGTATGGTATACAGCCACCAGGACAGGTATACAGCCCCCAGCAGTAAGGTATACAGGTCCCCCAGTGGTATACAGCCCCCAGCAGTGAAGTATACAGGCCCCCCCAAGTGGTATACAGGCTCAGCAGTATGTATACAGCAGCCCCCAGAGGTATACAGCAGGCCCCCAGTGGTATACAGCAGGCCCCCAGAGGTATACAGCAGGCCCCCAGAGGTATACAGCAGTCCCCCAGTGGTATACAGCAGTCCCCCAGAGGTATACAGCAGGCCCCCAGTGGTATACAGCAGGCCCCCAGAGGTATACAGCAGGCCCCCATAGGTATACAGCAGGCCCCCAGAGGTATACAGCAGCAGGCCCCCAGAGGTATACAGCAGGCCCCCAGTGGCACTTGCCTCCCACACTGTGCAAAGCCCCCCCGCTGCATTATCTTACCATCCAGCGTCTTCATCACTGCGGGTCCTCCAGTCCATCCTCGCGCGCTGTGTTCCCGGTCTCATGTGACCCGGCGGTCGCAGTGGGATGACGTCATCGCGCCGGGTCACGTGAGACCCGAACACAGCGAGCAAGGACTGGAGGACCGGCGGTGATGAAGACGCTGGATGGTAATATAATGCAGCGGGGAAACTCTGCACAGTGTGGGGGGCGAGTGCCACTGGGGGCCTGCTGTATACCTCTGGGGGCTGTATGCATGGCTCCCCCTGCCGCTGTGATGGGCGGGGGGAGCCATGCATATCTAATGAGCGGCCCCACGTGACGGGCCGCTCAGTCAGCAGCCTCACCCCGCCTCCTCCAGCCTCCCCAGCACCCGGACACAGCCCCCACACACCACATACCGTATTGACCCGTGTATAAGCCGAGGGGGGAACTTTTCAGCCCAATTTTTGGCCTGAAAAACTCGGCTTATGCACGAGTATATACGGTAATCAGCCCTTAAAATTATAAACTGTTCATGTCTTTGTCAATGGACAAACTTACAAAATCAGCAAGGGATCAAATCATTATATTTCTATTATTGTAATTATGGTAATCCTAATTTAGTTAAAATGGGAAAGGTATATTGTAATTTTATGTCAGATAGTGAGAAAAACATACATGTGTCTTTTTATATTGTGTATGTAAACTTTTGGTTTCAACGTTACACCAGGATGGGGAAAATATATTCCTGGAAAGATATATACCTGGAAAGGGTCCAAGGGAACATAACAGTGTCAGTAGCAGAACCCCACAAAACAGTGCACCATGACCACATTATTTGGTTCAAATTTTTCCCTATTTTCCTTCTCAAAACTTCTCTTTCTCGAAAACGTAGGTGCATCATATGGCCCTGTGTGTATTATAGTCTTAAAAATATGGTAATTAATCTGCTTTTATGAACTTCTGTATGGAGAATGGTTTTTATTTATGTACTATTTATTTATGTAATTTATTAAAAAATACAATGGAAATTAAAAAATATATAAATTAAACATGTACAAAATAAACCTATAAATTATAATATAAAAAATAATAAAAAAAAAGAGGTAAAAAAATGTAAAAATAATGTGTTCATGAAAAAAGGTTTTCATAAATGCTATATTTTTTTACCTATTTTGTCAAAATTTTTACACGTTTATGCCCATAGTATTTAAATTTCCTGTAAGGTGAAATTGTGCAAAAACTTTTTTGACCCTTTTGCTTTTTTAACACTAGTTGCAGGCAACTCCACCAAAATGGACAAGGCTGAGGAGAGCCAAGGCCACAAATGGTTTGGCTACACCCATTCAATGACTTCTTCAAAACTAGTAGCGATTCTTATGCCAGAAATGTTATGTTAGTTATGTCAAAGAATGGAGTAACTTTTCTGGTGAAGTACAGGGAGGCACTCATCACTGATAACATTCCAAATCAATAAATGACCTTTTAATGAATTTGGAACATTTTATTGTTGCACACCCCTCATTGAGACTGGTGTACAAAATTGCAGTCTTAATGAATATGTTCAAAATCACAATAATAACCCTACAGTGACTTTTTCCATTGATTATTCTATACTATTCAATAAAAAAAATATGCAATGCTCCTCTTCAGAGGCGGACATATCATTAGTGCAACGTGTACAGCCGCACAAGGGCCCAAAAAGTAAGGGGGCTGTTTTGACCTCCAAAGTAAGTGTTATTAAGCTTTATGATGAGATATTTAACAGCAAAGGCCCATTTACTGTTCTTGCACAGGGGCCCTCTTCTGTCTGTGTTCACCAGTGCTCCATCTTATTCTATGGTTAATGCTAACTATAGTTATAGGCAGTTTAAAATATCGGATACCAAGTGGAGGATGTAAATAAGCAAACAAAGGCTGAAAGGTTGTGCACAGCTTCTGTAGACATTGGTTTCTATAGGAATAAGGCCTAACAAACAGTTACTTGACAGTGCAGACAAGATCAACTAAAGCCAATGCCCTCAGAACCAACACTGCAAGTTGTACCTGAGACTCACAGATGTAGGTAGGTTGTCACCTTAGCTATGTATGTAGATCAGTGTTCCCCAACTCCAGTCCTTAAGAGCCACCAAGAGGGCATGTTTTTCATGATTTCCTTAATACTGCACAAATGATAATTTAATTACTTGCACAGGGAACAATTCTAACACTTCTATAAAGGTGCTTTCACATCTGCAGGTTTTGCAAATCCATCGATGTAAATGCTTAAGTCCCCCCAAAAAATGTTGAAATTAGTATTCTAGGAGTGATACCTTTATTGGCTAACCAGAAAAATTTTATCTGTATTTATATATTTATATTTCAGGACTCAGTGACCCCTTCATCAGACAATACTACTAATGAATTACTGAGAGATTTAATAGGTATTACAACAGGAGATGAGTTTATGTTAAGTAGAAATGGTCTAAGGAAATTAAATTAAGGTCTTTTGTTATTGATGCAGATGAGGTGGAAGTGTTCTTTTACAGATCTGCAGGTCTTCTGGTGGAGGTGTGAACTGTGTTGATGTAATGACTCATGAATCTAGGTGTCACATTGAATCCCATTTTTAGAGATTGGAATAGTTTTAAGAGTTTGAATTGCATTGCTGCATGCAAAGATTTCCACCAAAAAAAAACAATCTGGCCATGGAACCAGCCCTGCAATTCATCAGATTTGTGCTCCACAACAACTATTTTTCTTTGGGGACAATATATACCAACAGTGTATGGGCAGTGATATGAGAAGCAAAATGTCACCACAGTATGCTAACCTGTTTATGGCTAAACTAGAGCAAGATTTTTTGGCATCTTGCACTATCAAACCACTAGAATACTTAAGCTATATTGACGACCTACTAATACTCTGGTTCAGGCTCAAAGAATGATCTGCTTACCTTCCACAACAACTTCAACATGTTCCAAAGTCTCACAAATATATGGATACAACCATATACAGCAAAGACAATACCGTACAAACGTCTATTTACCATGTACCAACAGGATGTCTGGCATACCTGAGATGGACCACTTCAAAATCACCCAGAATTCCCTATCAAGGGCTCTCAGATGAATAATGAGTACAGCATCTATTTTCAAGTGATCACTTTATTAGTCAAAAATGTATAATCATTACATAAAAAACACTAAAATTCATATCATAGGAGTATCCTAATAACTAAAATCATTTATATCTGGGTCCAGGACTAAGACCACTTATATTAATATTTTTACAGTATTTATTATACATTAACCGATAATACCAGGTGTATAAGGGAGTACTTATTTATTTTATTTATCACTCAAAGCAGCTATACACTCTATAATATGATCTTAAGGCTCTTATCTCTTACAAGACCTGTGTATCTGTATACTGGCACCTCTCTTTGACACAGGTTACAATATAATGCTACCTTGATGTTTTAATTGTAGCTGCCCGCTCTCTTGTATATCTAGAGCTCAAGAGCTTCTTGACATGTATGCACACCTGTGTGCTGACAGTGCCCCTTCTAATCTAGGTTAGACTTTGTGTATGCTGCCCCCGTGATACATTCCTAATTTCCCCTTTAGTATCTCATACCTGGTGTAAAGTTGTTTGTGGCCTCGGTCCTGGCACCCACCACCGCCAACGTACGTTTCGTCTCCTTCCTCAGGGCATGAAAAAATCAATAATCTACAGTTAAGCTTTGTGGTATATTCGGATCTGTTCAGACAATGAGGACAGAAAACTACACCTACTATCACTGAGGAAAGCATTACTACAACAAGGGAATCATCCACTTGAAATTGGTGAACAGACCCAAAGAGCCACAAGGGTCCCAAGAAGCAGCCTCATGGATTACAAACAGAAGGAGGACAACAGCAGGGTGCCTCTTGTGATCACATACAATCCTCACATGAACATCCTAAGGAGAATTGGTGCTGACCTTAAGCCCATATTCCACAAAGTCCACAGACTTAAAGCAATATTCCCAGAACTGCCACTGCTGTCCTACAGACAGCCCCCCAAGTTAAGGAAATCTTGTCAGAAGTGTCCTCACATCACCATCACAGATGGGCACATTCCCCTGTAACAACAAGAAATGCAGGCTTGCACCCACATATCAAAAACAGATACAGTCCCTATACTCAACACAAACCAGGAGTATAAAATCATTAACTTTTTTTCATGTATATCCTCCAATGTCGTGTACATGATGCAATGTACAAGGTGCACTAAAGGAACGTATATTGGTGAAACAAAGCAAAATTTACAAACAAGGATGAAACTACATAGACATACAATAAAAAATGAGCTGGACACGCCTGTAGGAATACACTTCTCTAGACCTGGACACAACATTGCAGACTTAAAAGTCCTAATATTGAAAGGTCACTTTAAAAATGATAAAGAAAAAAATCTGGGAATTCAAACTCATAAGAATATTCCAATCTCTAAAAATGGAACTCAATGTGACACCTGGATTCATGAGTCATTACATTGACACAGTTCACACCTCCACCAGAAGGCATTCAGATCTGTACAAGAATACTTCCACCTCATCTACATCAGTAAAAAAAAGATGCAATGCTCAATGGTCAAGCATATCGAAATGCTCAGGTGCTCGGCCCGAGCACCGAGCCCAATGTTAATTCATGGGGAAAGCGAGCATTTTTCCAGCGGCTCCCATGGCAGTCTGCATAAACCCTAAAAATGTCACAAATGTATACGAACAGGGCTCAAATGACATGGGAACAGCATGGGAAGATCCTTTAAGCATTTCTGACTCCGAGGTCACTGCTATGTACAATGTTGTCTGAGTATTATGCCACTTCTACGGACTCACAATAAAACCTCCAAAAGCTAAACCAAAATGGATTTTCCTGGGGAAAATGTTAAGGGCTCATACTCACTTGTATGGTGCATTATTGTTTTTACAAAATTAAAGATTTTTTTTTTAATTTAAGAGGCGCTCCAATGCGCCTTTGAAGAGTCGTGGAAGAAGGCCTTTTTAAATAATGTTCCCATTGTTAGGAAGTGGGTCTCCCATAATGTTGCTCTATGCAGGGCTGCCAAAAATTGGGAGACACACCAATGCCCCTTTGAAGAGACATGGAGGAGGGCCTCTTTAATAATTTTCCATTATTAGGAAGGAGTTGGGTCTCCCATAGTGTGTCCTTATGCAGATCTGCCAAAAATTGGGAGGCACTCCAATGCCCCTTGGAAGAGACTGGAGTAAGGGCCTCTTTAAATAATGTTCCCATTATTAGAAGGAGTGGGTCTCCCATAGTGTTGCCTTATGCAGAGCTACCAAAAAATTGGGAGGCACTCCAATTCCCTTGGAAAAGACGTGAGGCCTCTTTAAATAATTCTCCCATTATTAGGAAATGGGTCTCCCATAGTGTTGCCTTATGAGGCTGCCCAAAAATTGGGAGGCACTCCAATCCCCTTGATAGATACGGTGAGGCCCTCTTTAAATAATGTTCCCATTACTAGAAAGTGGGTTCCCATAGTGTTACCTTATGCAAGGGCTGGCAAAAATTGATAGGCACTCCAATGCCCCATTGAAGATACATGGAGGAGGCCTCTTTAAATAATGTTCCCATTATAGAAGAAGTAGGTTCCCATAGTGTTGTTTTATGCAGGACTAAAAAATTGGGTAGGCACTCCAATACTTTTGGAAAGACAATGCCTCTAAATAATGTTCCCATTATTAGGAAGTAGGTCTCCCATAGTGTTGCCTTATGCAGGCTCCAAAAATTGGGAGGCACTCTCGATGCCCCTTTGAAGAGACATGGAGATGGCCTCTTAAATAATGTTCGCATTATTAGGAAGTGGGTCTCCCATAGTGTTGCCTTATGCAGGGCTGCCAAAAAATTGGGAGGCTTTCTAAAAGCCCCTTGGAAGAGACGTGGTGGAGGGCCTCTTTGTTTAATGTTTCCATTATTAGAAGTGGGTCTCCCATAGTGTGGCCTTATGCAGGGGTTTCAAAAATTTGGGATGCACTCCGATGCCCCTTGCAAGAGACGTGGAGGAGGGCTTCATTAAATAATGTATGTTCCCATTATTAGGTAATGGGTCTCCCACCCCAGGATTGTGGGCCAATCCTCAGGGTCACAGAGCAGTGTCTGCTCTACTGCTTCTTCCACTGTTGTGCGTGGAAGCCAATCCCCAGTCCATAGTGCATGTGAAGATGCCTACTGTCCTGCACCTGTCATTGCACAATCTGAAATACCTTCCCCTGTGCACTGCTGTCCTCACACTGCATGTTCTCCTGCCAGGTTGGGTCAGTTAATATATCATCCACCACATCATCTTCCACTTCACACCCTTGTCCTCCTCCTGACTTTCTGGCAATTGTGTCTTATCATCATCCACCTCTTGTGACACTTTCCCACCATCGCTTTCATGGCTGCTCAAATATTTGGGTATCACTATATGCGCCGATCTCCTCTTGCCCCATTCAAGTGGAGCAGGCGAGAGGCCTGAATCTATAAATGGAAAAGTGAACAGCTCTTCAGAGTGTCCAAGTGTTGTATCTCACTCAGCATGGTGTGAGGAAGGAGGATCAGTGTGAGGAATATACAGACCAAACTTATGGCTACTGAGATTTGACCGTGTGGAAGACAGGGTGGTTGTGGTGGTGCAAACTGACTGGAAGCATTATCCGCTATCCAACCAACAACCTTTTGACACTGCTCTGGGTTTAATAGGGATAGGAAGGACGGATGAGAAGATGTGGGTGTTTGTTGTGGCACGATTGTAGCTTGCCCACGGCCACTGCCTCTGCATGCACCATCACCATCACATCGAGTTTCTCGTCCCTTGCCATGCTCCTTGCGCATTTTAAATGGAGGACTATATAAACTGTCTATATACAATGGCTGTATACAGCTGGATAAGTCCTGAAAAGAGTTTAGTTTACACACCGCAGTCTGCTATATGCCTGCCTGTATATAGGTAGATAAATCCTAAAAATGAGTTTAGTTTACACACCGCAGTCTGCTATATACCCTGCCTGCCTGTATACGGCTAAATTAATCCTCAAAAGGACTGTTTAGATGGATGTTAGAAGCCTGATACACCAGCCGCAGATATGATTGGAATACAGCCACTTGGGCTACACCGCAGTCTGCTATATACCCTGTCTGCCTGTATATGGCAAGATTAGTCCTCAAAAGAACTGTTTAGATGGATATTAGAAGCCTGCTATAGCAGACCCAGATGTGTCTGGAATACAGCCTCTTGTGCTACACCGCAGTGTGCTATATACGGCTAGATTAATCCTGAAAAGGACTGTTGTTTTGATGGATATTAGAAGCCTGGTACACCAGCCCCAGATGTGATGACTGGTATACAGCCTCTTGTGCTACACTGTAGTCTGCAATATACCCTGCCTGCCTGTATACAGCTAGATTAGTCCTCAAAATGATTGCTCATTTAAATTGATTGTATACCCTACCTACACTACCTAAAAGACACAAAATCTGTCCATAGATCAGCAGCACTGCTCCCTACACTAGCTGACAATGCAGAACAGTGACGAGCATAGCGCCGTCAGGTCTTATATAGACCTGATGATGCTGTGCGGCCAGCCAATCAATGTAATACCACAACCAACATGGCTGTGGCATTACAGTGTGTGGCAGCCAATTCATGCATTTGGGCTGGCTCTGTAAAGAGCACCAACATGCAGGGAGGGGAAGCTGAGCATGAGCCTGAGTATCTCGCCGGTACTCGGTGCTCGTCGAGCATCGCAAGTACTATGATGCTCGGGTGAGCACCAAGTACCAGTGAGCATGATCACCCACCCCTATTCCTTAAACCATCTCTACTTAACATCACCTCATGTCCTCTTGTAATACCTATTTAAATGTCTCAGTATTTCATTTGTAGTATTGTCTGATGAAGGGGCCATTTAGCCCTGAAAGCTAACAAATATAATTTTTCTGTTTAGCCAATAAAGGTATCACTCCTAGAATACTTTTCTCAAAATTTTTTGGGGACTTAAGTATTTACAGCAATTTTTCTGGCTAACACGGTACCACAATATTATTTTATATTGTACTTTGCAAATCCATCAAAATGCCAGTATTTTTGTAAAAACTGCATCCTGTAAAGTTGCAGCAAAACTGCATTCTTCCTAATGCATTTCCTGTAGGAAGTGTGGGCATGTAAGGCACTTGCATTTTTGCCACAATCAGGCAAATGCGGCACTTGCGGAAAGCTTAAAACCACAGCTAGCAGTGTTTTTTGTCTGTTGCCACAAGTGGCAGATTGGCCGGATCGCAGAAAAAACGCAAGTGCCGAGCATGTCCACAAGTCCTATAGGAAATGCATTAGGCATAACGCAGTCTGCCACAATCCTGCCGCAAGTGTGCTGGCTGCAGCAGACCAGGCAAACCTGAAGTCCAAATGATCAAGCTTGCCTGACCTGCCGGAATTGCTAAAAACGCTGATGTGATAGTAGCCTTATGCTAAAGAAATCTTGAACACCTGCACTGTCGGTGGCTCTTGAGACTAGAGTTGGGGAACACTGATCTAGATACAGCCAGTTGGTGCTGACATCTGCGCAGCTATCTTTTTGAGATATGCCACCATGGTACAAGCTAGGGGTTAGGGGAGCTTGTATAAGAGTGGGTGATATAAAGGAATATCCTTTTTTATCTTTTTAGGAAGCTAGGGACAATGATAATAGCATATTGAAACAGTAAAGTGAGGGCATTAAAATATATTATGCTTCAGGAGTGTGAAGACACATGTGCTTTACAGCTAGTGAATACCTTAAATATGCAGGTAGTTCTGGAGTACAGAAGGTTCTTGCTTTTTATTGCCCAAGGCCAATAGAGTCCAGACAGTTTTCATAGGTACAGTTTGGTTAATTTAACAAATGCTTTATTTATATTATCATAAATATTCTTGCAAAAAGGGCATATTTCAATATAAGTAGGTCTTTAAGGCTGAATGATATATAATGGGTTGTAAAGCAAATCCTCTCCATAATTACACATTGATAAATACACAATTGGCATTTACAATTTTAAACTGTATTAAAACAATACATAAACCTGTCAGACTTGTCTCGTAAAATATGCAGCCTCCCTTACTCACTGGAGAAACTGCAATTCCTCTATGATACATATTATGTGCTTTCCTTATGCTTTGGGCAAAGATTGATTTTCATCATGATAGTAATCATTCCACAATTGAACCGAAGCCAATACATTTATCAAAACATAAAACAATCATAAATTGTCTATTGAATAAAATATCTGTCCTGCATAAATTCAGTAAAATAATGGCAAAATAGTACAATCTGTACAAAATGACCTATCTAAACGACATCTATTATCACACGTATAATATTGAAAATATATCTGAGGAAATTATATTCAGACAATACTGGGCAAATGTTTTAGGCATGTCTTTATAAAATAAAGCAAAATAAGAGTTCTTAAAAAAAAGTTTTAGTTTATTTTAGTAAGGAATAAAATGCAAATTTAGTAAACAAAAGAGAATGTGAATGAAATCAATCTTTGATGTGACACTGTCATTAGACTCATCTTCTGAATTTGAATTCACCAGGGTTGCCGTTCCCTGACAGATATCACTAGTAGAGATGAGCGGACCTGTGAAAATTCAGATTCTGGGGTTCAGGCAGACTTTTTAAAAACATCTGCTCTGGACCCAAACTTGACCAGAACCTCATTGAAGTTCAGTGATTGAGCAGTTCAGCACTCCCCCCACATACAGTTGTCCATAAACAAAGGACTTCCAAAGGAAGGAAGGCAGGGTTTTGCCTTTTTCTTTTTTGTAAACACTACATCCGATAATGCTGATTTTACCCCCAGTGTGAGCTGATCAAACACTGCAAGTGGCTCGTACAAGGCCGAGCAATGAGTGTACATGAGCACAGCTCATTCCAGTGGTTTGAGAACATAGCGCACCCAAACTTCAAACTTAAATACTGAAAACTTTGTAATGTCAGTAGGAACACCAAAGTAAAGTCCAGTTTGCTCATCCCCTAATCACTAGGTGTGTTCCTGCAATGGCTGTGCGACACAGCATCTCTCTATTGTAGCCGCCAGCAGAGTCACTATACTTTGTACAGGTGGACAGTGTCTGAGTCCCACTCAAACCTGGATTGATCCTTCTACAGATGCTGGCAAGATATTCTGTTCAAGAGGAGTTATCGTTAACTTTCAGAGCGATACTCCTATACAACTGAGCAGCGGGCTTTTACATCCCCTCAACTGCAACTTCTAGATTCCTGGCTGCTAACTGGAGTCAGGTCAATGTCAATATAGATAGGGTTCCATTTTAAAAACTGATTTGTATATGACTCAAGAAAGCTCTACGAGTCAGTGTTCTGTCTGAGAAAAAAATGGACAACACTGGATATTTTTTTTCTCATTAACGATGATAAATATCAACAAAAGTGAGAAAAAATAGAGATCATGCAACTGATCAGAGAAAATAAAAAATAACATTATGTACTAAATGATAAAACACAGGATAAAAATATCACTGAAAAAACTTGGATGTGTGGGTGGATGGCAAAGTCAATTTAGTGACCAGTGCCAGAAAACTGCTGCCATGTCAAATAAAATCATGAGATGCATCGGAAGAGGCATAGATGCTCATGACAAGAATATAGATTTGTCTCGATACAAGTCATTAGTGCAACCATTATAATGCTGTGTACAATTTTGGCATCCAGTGTCTAAGAAGGACATAGCTGAACTAGTTGTAGAAATAAAGAAAAATGGCACTCACCAGATCTTGCCTCATAAAATCATCTTTATTTCAACTAATAATAATAATCTTTATTTATATAGCACCAATATATTCTGCAGAGCTTCACAATTCAGAGATTCATATTTAAACAATCATAAGGCTACTTCCACACTACGATTTTCTGTTTTCCGATGCTGTCCGATAAAAATCGGACTGCATTGTACCGATTTTGGCCCCCATGCAGCCCTATGGGCATCGGACCGAATCCGATGTGCACTAAATGGCATCCGATTTGGTCTGATCCGATTCTGTCCGATTTTGTCCGATTTTTTTATCGGTGCAAAAATCGGACAAAATCAGATTGGACCAAATCGGATGCCATTTAGTGCACATCCGACCCGACCCGATATTTTTAACATGGGGCCCTATGGAGCAGGGTCCAAGGATACATCTGATGTGTCCTCGGACCCGATTTTACTGTACTGAGCAAGGGGGACCCCTTGCCTGGATGCAGCAGACATGCTGCATCCAGTGCTGTAATTAGATCACCATGCCTGATTTGGTGACAGGTCCTCTTTAAGGATGAACTGGAGAGGGGAGAGTCTAGTGTGGGGGAGGCCGATTAATAAAGAATTACAATAGTCAAGGTGGGAGTGAATCAGGGCCACATTTACTTCTACAGATCCTCTCAAGTGTTGAGCTGACACGAAACAGCTGTCATCCTGATACTATGCTGCGCTTGTCTACTTGCCACCACATGTAATTTTAAGAAGATTTTATGAGGCAAAATCTGGTGAGTGCCACTTTTCTTTATTTCTACACATAAAATTGCCGTAATTTGGAATGAACACCACCAGTATGCCTGTTTTTTCAAACACAACACTTTAAAATAACATGTCTAAATGCCCAGAATAGCCTTTTCCTAAAACAGATTGGTGCAGAAGTTGTTTCTTCTTTTTCTGATGAGTTGGACATAGCTGAACTAGAGTAGATGCCGAGAAAATCAACCAGGGTTATTAAGGGAATGGATCAACTACAATACCAAGACTAGCAATCAAACAAAGAGTTATTCAGTCAGGGAAAATGAAGACTTGGGGGCAATAGCGTTTCTACTGGGGATTAGCAGAGATGGCAGTGGGTCCCGCGATCACAGGGGCCCTCCCAGAGCTGCTGCCATTGTTAACTATATTGCCATCTCTTAAATACAGTAGAAAACATACAGAGTTTTAAATGGCTAAAAACAATAATATTTTATACAACACACAGACAATAACAAAGAAATCATAAAAAGTGGAAATGAAAATAGCCAAGGATGACTGAAAACACCTTGCTAAGGGGCCATGCAAACAAATAGAACCATAACGGTAAAGCAGCAATTAATCTATAGAGCATTCTTTTAAAAAGTAAAAAGCAGCTCAAAAAGATGGGAAAATTATTTTCATTTTGGATTACTGACTAGTTAATACCCAAACCATTTGTTCCTTATAGGATCAGGAGTAGTCATTTGCAAACCCCACTGAACCAGACTTTTTTTAGCGTTCGAGTTTAGGGCCAGATGTGACTCGAACTTGAGTCCAAACCTCAAACTCAGACTTTAAAGTTATGAGATGGAGCTGGGGGCTGAAAAAAGAAAGGAGATAGTGATTAAACATATGCATTACACTTACTGGCATCCACCCGCTTCTACTTCCAGGGCCTCTCATTAACTTTCTGGATATTCACTGCAGAGGGGCAGAACAGCCAATCACAGATGCTCCTGTAAATGAGATAATGCACAATAGGGTCTTATCCCTCAGATCACCTGATATGGTTGTGTAATCCACAACCAAGTATGACAGCACGGATAGACAGCTGCTGCAGGACCCGCACCTCCACGGATAACCGCGGTGAAGTTAACTCCAAAGGGGACGAAGTGCCGCTCACCTGCGCTGCTGCTGAAGAACAACAGACAGTCGGAATATCTGGGATAAAATATTTACTTTATTTCCGAAGCGTATCAGAGCTGCTACCGGGCTCCTTCCTCAGGGAAAAGAAGCCCGGTAGCAGCTCCAAAATGCGTAGGAAATAAAGTAAATATTTTATCCCAGATATTCCGACTGTCTGGTGTTCTTCAGCAGCAGCACAGGCGAGCGGCACTTCGTCCCCTTTGGAATCACAGATGCTGTCACAGAGAATGGGTGTCTGTGTTTGGCTATTGGAGTATTCTGTATTTTATACGCCTAAGCAAAGTGACACCTCTGACAGCATCTGTAATTGGCTGCTGGGCCTCTCACTTGCACATTATAATACTGTAAAAATTAATAATTAAAAAAATGATGTATTGCTTTGCTGTATTTTTGATTCTCAGCACAGATAAAGCGGACAGCAATGGGCTGTCACCCCCAGCTTCCTGGTTTTACCTTGGCTGGCAATCAAAATACAGGGAAGCCCTTTTTTAATTATTTGAATAAATGATATAAAAAAAATCTGTCGGCTTGCCCTATTTTTGTTTGCCAGCAAAGGTAAAAAACACAGGCAGCTGGGGGCTGGGTTTATCAGCGTGGTAAAGCCCAAGCATTCTGGGCTCCCCACGCTGAAAATTGAAGCCCGCAGCCACCCCTGAAAATGGTGCATTATTTTTTAGTGTCATTTTCAGGTGCTTTACCCAACTCTTCTGGTGGCATGTTCCTGCTGGGTAATAAAGGGGTTAATGCCAGCTTTGTATTGGCAGCTGGCATTAAGCTCGAGATTCATAATGTTGGGTCAATGTGAAACCCACCCACTATAAATCGCTATTGAACATTATAAAAAACACAACACCGAGAAAAATCTTTTAATTACAATAAAACACAAAAAACATCCCTTGTTCCAATCTTAAATAACCCAAAATAAAACACTACGACAACAATCCACAAGCCGACACACAGGAACGTCTGGTCACCGTGCACCCTGCCGAGAAAATTTATTCCGATGTGCCTGTGGTGATGTCAAAGTCGGATTGATCTGATTTCAGAGCTGATGCATCACTGCACCCAGTAAACAGCCGCAAGGGAGTGAGAGAAGCCACTATATACCGGAAAGGGGGACATATACAGTACAGACCAAAAGTTTGGACACCTTCTCATTCAAAGAGTTTTCTTTATTTTCATGACTATGAAAATTGTAGATTCACACTGAAGGCATCAAAACTATGATTTAACACCTGTGGAATTATATACTTAACAATAAAACAACTGAAAATATGTCTTAAATTCTAGGTTCTTCAAAATGGCATTCTCTTGATGAGCTTCAAGAGGTAGTCACCGGAAATGGTTTTCACTTCACAGGTGTGCCCTGTCAGGTTTAATAACTGGGATTTCTTGCCTTATAAATTGGGTTGGGACTATCAGTTGTGTTGTGCAGAAGTCTGGTGGATACACAGCTGATAATCCTAATGAATAGACTGTTAGAATTTGTATTATGGCAAGAAAATAGCAGCTAAGTAAAGAAAAACGAGTGGCCATCATTACTTTAAGAAATGAAGGTCAGTCAGTCCGAAAAATTGGGAAAACTTTGAAAGTGTCCCCAAGTGCAGTTGCAAAAACCATCATGCGCTACAAAGAAACTTGCTCACATGAGGACCGCCCCAAGAAAGGAAGATCAAGAGTCACTTCTGCTGCGGAAGATAAGTTCATCCGAGTCACCAGCCTCAGAAATTGCAGGTTAATAGCAGCTCAGATTAGAAACCAGGTCAATGCCACACAGAGTTCAAGCAGCAGACACATCTCTACAACAACAGTTAAGAGGAGACTTTGTGCAGCAGGCCTTCATGGTAAAATAGCTGCTAGGAAATCACTAGGAAACCACTGCTAAGGACAAGCAACAAGCAGAAGAGACTTGTTTTGGCTAAAGAACACAAGGAATGGACATTAGACCAGTGGAAATCTGTGCTTTGGTCTGATGAGTCCAAATTTAAGATCTTTGGTTCCAACCACCGTGTCTTTGTGCGACGCAGAAAAGGTGAATGGATATACTCTACATGCCTGGTTCCCACCGTGAAGCATGGAGGAAGAGGTGTGATGGTGTGGGGGTGCTTTGCTGGTCACACTGTTGGGGATTTATTAAAAATTGAAGGCATAACCAGAATGGCTACCACAGCATCTTGCAGCTATTCCATCTGGTTTGCATTTAGTTGGACCATCATTTATTTTTCACAGGACAATGACACCAAACACACCTCCAGGCTGTGTAAGGGCTATTTGACCAAGTAGAAGAGTGATGGGGTGCTACGCCAGATGACCTGGCCTCCACAGTCACCAGACCTGAACCCAATCAAGATGGTTTGGGGTGAGCTGGACCGCAGAGCGAAGGCAAAAAGGCCAACAAATGGTAAGCATCTCTGGGAACTCCTTCAAGACTGTTAGAAGACCATTTTCGGTGACTACCTCTTGAAGCTCATCAAGAGACTGCCAAGAGTGTGCAAAGTAGTAATCAAAGCAAAAGGTGGCTACTTGAAGAACCTCGAATTTAAGACATATTTTCAGTTGTTACACACTTTTTTGTTAAGTATATAATTCCACATGTGTTAATTCATAGTTTTGATGCCTTCAGTGTGAATCTTCATATATATTGTGATAGGGACATATATACCAGAATGACCAAGAAAAAGGACATATATACCAGAATGGAGGACATGTTTACCAGTATGGACTCAGGGTGGGGAATATTTACCAAGATGGTCCCAGATCGGAGACATATATACCAGAATGGTCTCAGGATGGGACATAAATACCAGAATGGGGGACATGCAGTATATTCCAGAATGGAGACATTTATACCTGAGTGGTCCCAGATATATATACTGGGATGGGCCAAGAATGGGGGATATAAATGCCAGAATGCACCCAGGATTGGGACATATATACCAGGATGGGCCAAGGATAGGGAAATATATACACCAAAATAGGGAACATATATACCTGGGTGGGTCTATAAGGGTCGACATATATACCTGAGTGGGCCCTGGATGGGGGACATATACCAGGATGGGTATATATATATATACCAGCATGGGCTCAGAATGGGTGATATATTGATATATAACAGGATGGGAGACATATATACCAGGGTGGGCCCAGAATGGGGGACATATATACTACAATGGGGCCCAAGATAGGAGGGCATATGTACAAGAATAGGCCAAGGATTGGGGACATACAATATACACCAGGATGGAGCTCAGTATATGGGGCATATATACCAGGATGGGGGCAATGTACACCAGGATGGGGCCCAGGATGTAGGCATTTTTACCATGTAAGAAGCAAACCTGTGGCAGTAAGCGTAGTGCTGTTTTTGTTCCACACAGCAGGTACAGTAATACAGTGTTGGCCAAAAGTATTGACACCCCTGCAATTCTGTCAGATAATACTCAGTTTCTTCCTGAAAATGATTGCAATCACAAATTCTTTGGTATTATTATCTTCATTTAATTTGTCTTCAATGAAAAATCACTAAAGAGAATGAAGCAAGAAGCAAAACATTGATCATTTCACACAAAACTCAAAAAATGGGCCGGACAAAAGTATTGGCACCCTCAGCCTAATACTTGGTTGCATAACCTTTAGCCAAAATAACTGCAATCAACCGCTTCCGGTAACCATCAATGAGTTTCTTACAATGCTCTGCTGGAATTTTGACCATTCTTCTTTGGCAAACTGCTCCAGGTCCCTTATATTTGAAGGGTGCCTTCTCCAAACTGCCATTTTTAGATCTCTCCACAGGTGTTCTATGGGGTTCAGGTCTGGACTCATTGCTGGCCACCTTAGAAGTCTCCAGTGCTTTCTCTCAAACCATTTTCTAGTGCTTTTTGAAGTGTATTTTGGGTCATAGTCCTGCTGGAAGACCCATGACCTCTGAGGGAGACCCAGCTTTCTCACACTGAGCCCTACATTATGCTGCAAAATTTTTTGGTAGTCTTTTTAAACCAATACATTTTTATTGAGAGTTTAAGAATTTGCATACATAATAAAGTCATACATTTACTGTGGTGACATAAACAAGGAAAAGGAAGGGGGAGGAAGGGAGGGGAGGAGAATACAATGCAGCAGAGCGATATAGTCTGTGTACCCATTCTGGAGATACAATAGAAATAAGGAGGGTAACAGTAATATACAAAGTTAACTGACTTACATATGGATATACAACTCCTTTCCAGATAATATACATCCAACAGTGGCATCTGATATCTGAAATTGGTTCAACTCACTTTAACTTAATTTAGGTCTGCACTGTGTTGTAAGAGGAGACAAGCCACGGGTCCCACCACAGAAGGGTTTTGTTCGAGATGGAAGGTCATGTACTAGCATAAGTTCGTACATGCAGTGTGAATTTAGTCGAGAGATAACCTCTGCTATAGTGGGCGGAGTTGCTGATCTCCAGTGAGCTGCTATTGTCAAATGTGTGGCTACCAGAACGTTGGTGAGAGTGGGTCTTAATATTGATGGGAGATTCTCGATGTCTAGTCCTAGCAGAGCCAGAGGTGCTGACACATTAATAGGAACCATTAACAATTCGGTAAGTAGAGATTCTACTTGGAGCCATAGGCGGTGTATGTGAGGGCACGACCACCACAGGTGAACCATAGTGCCCGGGTCCACACAACCCCTCCAGCAATGAGAGGAAGGAGGAGGGACGTTTGTGCCGAATTTAGCTAGCAGCACTGGGGTCAGGTACCAGTTGAACAGCAGTTTTTTGGATTGCTCCAGATGAGAGAGGCATCGAGAGTATTTGGCCGCATTGGCTGAGGCGAGGTGCCATTCCTCTAAAGATGCAGTAAATTCAAGTCTGTCTTCCCATTTAAACATATAGGGTAGTTTCTCAGAGGATAGTGTTATTTGTATCGCGTTGTATATGATAGAGACTCCTCTAGTAACACAGCCTGATTGTTTAAACAGAGCTTGGATGGGTAGCGGAGTACTCAGAGGGTCAGAACTAGGGATATCAATAGTGTTTAAAAAATGTCGTAGACGAATATATGGGAAGAGGAAATTCGTGGGGAGATTGAATTTACGGTGGAGGGTTTCAAATGATGCAAGATGGTTCTGTTCAAGGAGCTTCCAGAGAAAGGGGGGGCCTGGGGAGCCTGGAATACACCAATGCATTAAGGATATGTCACCCATGAGGAGCTCCACAGCCCGTAGGGTAATGTACCTGAAAAGAAATGTAAGGTGTGTTCTGGAGAGTGCACGCCAAATAGAGAGAGTGCCCTGGACAGCCTTAAGAGTGAAAGTAGGGGAAGAGGAGCGTAAAAGGTTCATTTCCAGTAAAATGCGTGTGGAGCCTGCCGGTGCAAAATACGATTCTATCTGGAGCCAACGTGAAGAAGGAGATTGCGCCCACCAGGATCTTGCTGAATCTAGGCCTATAGCTGTATAATACGTGGCAATATCAGGGACTCCAAATCCTCCTCTTTTAGTGGGGAGAGATAAAATTTTCATCGCTACTCTAGGGGTTTTATTATTCCATATGAATCTGGTGAGTATAGATTGAAAGGTGCGCAGATATTTTTTAGGGAAGTGGTGGGGGATGCAGCGTAGAATGTATAGAATCCTGGGGAGGAGCATCATTTTCACCGTGTTTATGAGGGCCACCCAGGACAGCTGAAATGACGAGTAGTCCAGGCAAGCACTGCGGAGGGAAGAAATCAGGGTCTCACAATTAGTACGTACAATATGATTTGAGTTTGTGATTTGGACTCCTAAATATTTAAAACCTGTCGGGGACCATAGTGAGGGGAAAAAAGAGGCAAGATGTCGTTGTGAGTCTGTGGAGAGGTTGAGAGGAAAAGCGGAGGATTTTGCAAGATTCAGTTTGTAGTATGAAGCTGCAGAGAAGTCTGAAAGAACAGAAAGTACAGCGGGAAGAGAGATGTTTGGGTTGGTGCATGTGAGGAGAACATCATCCGCATAGAGACTGATTTTGTGGTCTATTGGTCCTACCACAATCCCAGTGATCTCAGGATGCGAGCGAATTATAGCGGCTAGCGGCTCCATGACAAGGGCGAAAACTAGAGGAGAGAGGGGGCAGCCTTGTCTGGTCCCGTTTGAGATCGAAAAGTCTGAGGACGTGAATCCACCGGCCTTTACGAACGCACAGGGAGAGGAGTATAAAGCTAGAATAGAGGATCTTATATTTCCTGAGAAGGCGAATTTGTCCAGAACAGCTGCCAAGAACCCCCAGTGCACACGGTCAAAAGCTTTTTCAGCGTCAAGGGAGACCAGCACACTGGGGGTGCCTCTCTTCTCTAAGACCTCAATGAGGTCTATAACTCGCCTTTTCGCATCTCTCGCCTGTCTGCCAGGTATAAAACCTACCTGGTCTATGGCGATCAAGGACGGAAGTACCCCCTTGAGACGGTCCGCCAACAGTTTCGCATATAATTTTAAGTCGCAATTCAACAATGCTATGGGGCGGTAGTTAGCAGGGTCGGTGGGAGTTTTCCCTGGTTTCAGGATTGTAGAGATTGAGGCTCGAAGGCCCTCGGGTTTGATGTTCCCCTCACACTGCCAATGGGTAAAGAGGGCTAGGAGACGCGGAGCAAGAAGAGGGGCAAAGGAAGAATAATATTGAAAAGAGAAGCCGTCAGGACCTGGGGCAGATCTCTTTTTGGATGTGCGGATGACCTCTAATATTTCTTGTAGAGAGAAAGGAGCATTAAGAGTATTTAGTTGTGATGGGGATAGGGAAGGGAGATCAGCTTTAGCAAGAAAGTTAGAGATAATTGTCTGAGTGGGTTGTGGGGTCGAGGAAGAGGAGTGGAGATTATAAAGTTCATTGTAAAACTCTCGGAATTGTTCAGCAATGTGAATTGGGTTCCGGATAGCTGCACCTTGGGGTGAAGTGAGTTGAGAAATACGAGTGCGTGCCTCAGACTTTTTAATCCTGCGCGCCAGTAGTGCTCCTGCGCGGTCACCCATATTGTAATAGTGAGATTTCGTCTTTTTCAATTGGAGTTCCACCTTGGTGAGGAGAAGAGCTCTAAGATCATTGCGGGATTTCGTGAGGTCAGAGAGAATGTTTGGGGATGGG
The DNA here is from genome assembly GCA_033576535.1 of Allobates femoralis. Classification (NCBI taxonomy): domain Eukaryota; kingdom Metazoa; phylum Chordata; class Amphibia; order Anura; family Aromobatidae; genus Allobates; species Allobates femoralis. Next base: position 347,190,826 of record JARQOC010000004.1, on the reverse strand, counting down.
GTGGTTTTGTATAATGTTTCAAGTTCTTTTAATTTGTTTAGGAGGGAAGACAGAGTTGCGTTATACTGTCTCTTCTTAAGTGCTGCAAGCTTGATTAAGTATCCTCTCATAGCAGCCTTATGGGTGAACCATAGCGTGTCCGGGGCGACGTCCTCTACTTCATTTATCTGGAAGAATTCTGTCAGTTGTGAGGATAGAGTATCACAGTTATCTTGTGAGATTAAGAGTTGTTCATTAAGCTTCCAAGAGGTGAAATGGTTACGTGGAGTAGAGTCCGTAAAGGTCAGGGTGATAGGGGCGTGGTCAGACCATGTGATTAAGTCAATCGTTGAGTTCAGGCAAAGGGGCAGTAGAGAGTCGCTGAATAGTATAAAGTCTATTCGACTAAATGAGCGATGTCGGGGGGAGAAGAAAGAGTAGTCACGTTCAGTACTGTGGTGGTATCTCCAGACATCATGAAGATGAAAGGAGTCAATCAGTGGGCTCAAGTCTGTCCTGTATGTTGATGGTGAGGAGCAGTCAAGTGAACGTATTAGGGGGGCATTCAGGTCTCCGGCAATCAGTTTATGACCAGTCATAGTAGGAGTGAGAGATTCAAGGGTAGCGCTATGAAAGTGGTCTGTTTGTGGTTGGGGGCTAGAGGGCAAGTAAGGAGAAGAGAACATCATTCAGTTTACATGTGATTAGTAGGAAGCGGCCCTCTGGGTCCGGGGTAGCAGTTATTAATTCAAATGTCAATCTTTGAGAGACCAATATAGCAACTCCCGCTACTTTTTTCTTCGCGTTCGCGAAGTATCGATAGGGAAATAGATGAGATTTTATGCGTACATTGTCCTCCTCCAACAAATGAGTTTCTTGCAGAAAGACAACATCCGCTCGAGATTTTCGTAGTTGGTGATATAACAGGGAACGCTTTTGTGGGGAGTTTAAACCATTAACATTCAATGATAAAACAGATATAGCCATAGGTAAATTCTAGAGTAGTTTCAAACATTGGGTAAAATATTAAGCACATCAATGTAACATTATGACTGCATGCATCAGTAATGTGGAAGGGAGATAGGGAGGGCAGAAAGGGAGGGAAACATAAAGTAAAAAAAAAACAAAACACATTAAACCATAATGCATGCGCTGCAACAGAGGAACGCACATACATCATGGAAAAAACTTAGAAGTGAACAGGCTGAACCCTGTAGTACCGAGGGAGGGGTCCCAAGCAGGGGGACAGGAGGTCCGAGGACCCGGTTCCCAGGCACTCGCAGTCCAGAAAATGGGGGGGGGGGTAGTCCAAACCAAATGGTGAGGGACTAGTACAAAGGGAAAAGAGCGAGAGAGGTAAAATAGTTCGCTCAGTGGGGCAAAACCTCCCTGTATCTCAGGTAGTAACAGAGGGGTGAGAGCTATGTTAAAGATTTAGATGGGGGGAGGGAGGGTGCAGTGAGAGAGAGAGAAAAGGTAATATAAGAGCCGAATGTTAGGGAAGATAAAAGGGGGGGAAGAGGAGAGATTCAGGAGATAGAGAAAGGAAGGAAAGAGTGACAATTAGTAAGGGTAAATAGGAGAGAAGTGAGAAAGGAAGGAGAAGGAAAATGTAAGAGAGCCAAGTGGGTTAAGAAGTAGAGATACGACCTGGGAGGTTTAGGTAAAGGACCAGGAAGGCGGAAGTCCCAGGAGCCACTCCAGCGTTATAAGGTCCAAAATGACTGGTAGCCACATCATCCAGAGAAAGACGAATCCATCACACGATTTTCCATTCCGGATCCACTCTGCGGGGTTTAGAGTCACGCTTGGAAGGCTGTCCTGAGTCTGGTCTTTGTGAGGTTAGTTGATCTGCAGGGGGAAGCATATCCCATGACTTCAGAAGATGTTCCGCTCTCTGGGGGGTTAGGCAGACATATGATGTATCGTCCTTTCTAACAATCAAGCGGGTGGGACGACCCAAGCGGTATGGAATGTCTTTTTCTCGCAGAATTGTGGTGAAGGGCTTAAACGCCCTGCGGGTAGCCAGTGTGGCAGAGGATAGATCCGGGAAGACTTGTATGTCAGAGAACTTCAGAGAGAGGGAGGGGGATGCACGTAGGGCCCGCAGGAACTCCTCTTTAGCCTCATAGAAATGGATCCTACTCAGGACGTCCCTAGGCAGGTCCACACGGATCCCTTTTGGTTTGGGGACCCTGTGGATGCGATCCACTTTCAGATCCCTAAGTTCAAGATCAGGAAGGACCTCTCTCATGAAGTCCTGCAGGAAGCTTCTGAGTTCCTCTTGTGGGACAGATTCTGTGATGCCCCTCAGGCGAATATTGTTTTGCCTGTTGCGGTCCTCCAAGTCAGCTTGTTTGGTACATGCTGCACTCATTGTGGTTTGGAGAGCTTCATACTCGTCCCATAGGTCATTGTGGGATTGGATTAATTCGGCCATTTTAGACTCCATGGAGTCTGTGCGGTTTCCCAGGTCCGTCACTTCTCCCCGTAGGTCTGCGACCATAGACCTCATGTCTTCTTGTAATGAAGACCGAAGCTCCGCCAGTAAGGACTTCATTAATGCAAGGGTGACTGGAGTCTCCGGGGGCAACGAGGAGGCCGAGGTCTCCTGTGTTTGCTGGTCCCTGCGTGAGGCTGCGCGCAGCCCGAGGAGACTGTGGCGCCATGTTGGAGGAAAGCGCGGGAGCCTGGGGGCCCGAGGAGAAGAAGTCCGAGACCCGTCTTGGTAAGAGGGCCGGTTGGTTCTTGACTTTCCCCATGAGTGCAGGAGAGGATTCTGGAGGGGAGCACAGGGTTTGTGCTGAAAATAAGCGATGTGGCAGCTTAAAAATCCGCTTTTGTGGCTCAGGGTCCGGGAGCTACTGGTTTATGCGACTTGCTCCATCGGCAGTCAAGCCACGCCCCTGTTGGTAGTCTTCAGACTTTATAATGCCATGCACACGGTCAAGCAGTCCAGTGCCAGAGGCAGCAAAGCAACCCCAAAACATCAGGGAACCTCCGTCATGTTTGACTGTAGGGACCGTGTTCTTTTCTTTGAATGCCTCTTTTTTTTCTCCTGTAAACTCTATGTTGATGCCTTTGCCCAAAAAGAGAGAACATTCTTCCAAAACGTTTTAGGCTTTTTCAGGTAAGTTTTGGCAAATTCCAGCCTGGCTTTTTTATGTCTCGGGGTAAGAAGTGGGGTCTTCCTGGGTCTCCTACCATACAGTCCCTTTTCGTTCAGACACCGACAGATAGTACGGGTTGACACTGTTGTACCTTCGGACTGCAGGGCAGCTTGAACTTGTTTGAATGTTAGTCGAGGTTCTTTATCCACCATCAGCACAAACTTGCATTGAAATCTCTCGTCAATTTTTCCTTTCTGTCCACATCTAGGGAGGTTAGCCACAGTGCCATGGGCTTTAAACCTCTTGATGACACTGCACACGGTAGACACAGGAACATTCAGGTCTTTGGAGATGGACTTGTAGCCTTGAGATTTCTCATGCTTCCTCACAATTTGGTTTCTCAAGTCCTCAGACAGTTCTTTGGTCTTCTTTCTTTTCTCCATGCTCAATGTGGTACACACAAGGACACAGGACAGAGGTTGAGTCAACTTTAATCCATGTCAACTGGCTGCAAGTGTTATTTAGTTACTGCCAACACCTGTTAGGTGCCACAGCTAAGTTACAGGTGCTGTTAAGTACACAAATAGGAAGCATCACATGATTTTTCTAACAGTGCCAATACTTTGTCCACCCCCTTTTATGTTTGGTGTGGATTATATCCAATTTGGCTTTAGACAATTCTTTTTGTATTTTTTTCATTGAAGACAAATTAAATGAAGATATATACCAAAGAATTGTGATTGCAATCATTTCAGGAAGAAACTGAGTATTATCTCACAGAATGCAGGGTGTCAATACTTTTGGCCACACTGTAGGAACAAATTGGCAGCAGGGCTCCGTATTGGGTATTAGTAGGATAATGAGTTTGTCTCCTAATGATTTGGCTTCTCTAACCAACATATAAGGTTATTTGTTGAACTGAGGAATTTATATTGACTTCAAACTTCAAATTATAAAATTATAGAAAGATAGAGATCTTAGGCAGCTTCACATACGTGTGTGATCCGATCCGTGCCTGTCCGCTTGAGGCAACAGCGCGGACGATCTGCACACAGACTTGGGGCTATTATGCGCTCCGATCCTTGTGCAGACGCACGCAGTTCCCATGCGATAGGTCGGACCGGGCGCTGCGGTCTGACTGTCAGCGCTGCAGCTTGTGCGCTGCACACAGGACCGAGGCATAATAGCCCCCCAGTCCTGTGTGCAGATCCGGTCCGCGGCTGTCTGCCTCAAGGGACAGGCATGATCGGATCAACACTAGTGTGAAGCCAGCCTAGAGAAAGCAAATTGAACAGTCTCACCAGTGCCATACAGCTGCTGCCAAATCGCTTGAGCCTCATACATTTCAGAAAAATACCAACAACGGTTCAGCATACAGATAGCTTAGATAAAGGTATAATAAATGAACTATGAAAAGTTAGAAGCTATTTGTCATTTTATATAATGTATGAGTAATCTGTTTATAAAGCAGCAATTATAAATTACAGACTAAATACATTGTTAATAAATTACAATTATCTAAAATGATACTACTGTATATGTGCTCCATAGTAATCTGATTTTTGGTGCAACCATAGCTTGAATTGACAATCTCACTGGACATGGAAAACACAAATTGATCACATGAAGAAAATCGCTCATCTGTACAAACCATTGAATAATGTTGCTTGAATACAGTGTGAAACACAGAAAATATGATCATATGAAATTTAGTTAATCTGTTTAGGCTAGTTCACATTTAAAATAGAATTGCGTTCACGCATCCAGATCCGATGCGGTGAACGCAATTGTCTCAGACAAGCAGCATCTGGGAATCGGATGCTGAAGCGCAATGCGGAACCGATTGCCCAGGATGTGTAATCCTGAGCAATGCGGTTACGCACACATTGCTTACCGCTGCTGCGGGATAAGCAAAGTATTCTCTGTTTGTAACTTAATTTATTATAAATGTTGCTTAAGTCTCTAGGGGTGCCTCCTCCCCTAGAGACTTCCACCCACCCATGTGGGCATATATTCTTTATTCACTTATATACAGCAGCGGCTCCTGTCAGCTGCTGTACAGTTTTATCAATGAAGCTCCGGCTCCTCTGAGACAGCGCCATACTATAGCTATTGCTGTCTGTGCGCTGCCCATAGATCTTACTGTATAAGGCTTCAGAACCTCGGACAGCGCACATACTATAGCAATAGCTATAGTATGAGCGCTGCTCTCAGAGGAGCCCGGCGCCTTCATTGATAAAACTGTACAGCAGCTGACAGGAGCCGGCTGCTGTACATAACTGATTCCAGGATTATATGCCCACCTGAGTGAGTGGAAGGTCTCTAGGGGGATTGGGCACCCCCTAGAGACATTATAGCAACATTTAATAATAAAATTAAAAGTTACAAAACACAGAGAACACTTTGCTTATCCCAGCGGCAGCCGGGAGAAGCAAAGTATATGCAGTAATCGCATTGCTCAGGATTACACATCCTGAGCAATCCGATTCCCGCATTGAGGATGTTACAAGCGCTCCGAAAACTGCAGCATGCATGATTTTTCCCGCAGGCTGCAGAGCCGGAGACAGTAACCGGATTGCTTGTGAAGCAATCCGGTTTTTATCATAGGCTCCTATGAGGAGCATTTCCTGATCCGGTTTTGAGCTTTTTAAAAAAAAACGGATGTGTGACCCTAGCCTTATACATATAATCCACTGACCATTCCAAGCTAAGGATATATTGTATATATTGTACAGATGTTTGAATTGCTCATTCATTTGCTTAAATCAAAAAGCTGCCAAGAATGGAAAAAAAAACATACCATATAGATCGAGCCAAGATTGTTGGGCAAACTAGCACAGCACGTAACTACTCTCTTTTGTCCAGTAAAATGCTGGACCCCATTATGGAAATCTAACTGCTACTAATATGATCAATGGGCTTCATTAAGTGCCGCCAGTGCCAGGCAAGTAAGAAATTGTGTTGTTCTTCCTCTATAAAGTAGAAGAACAAAACCAACAAAATGAAAATCCACACTTAGATCTATAGATCAGCTGTAATTTCTCCTGACATGTTTGTAATTGAAAGTACCAGTATAGCCTAAGTATTCTAGAGTATTGTTACTGACAATATTTCTCTATTTTTCACCCTTCAAAAGTATGAATATTGGCTGACTTACATTGGGACTATTTGTGATGTAGCTATCTGATTTTTTATTATAGTGGTATAAAACTATACTTTAATTTACATGTCATTATGAAGTCTGTCACTGTCACTCAATGCAATGTAATGGCACAAAACAAACTTTTAGGAGGTGCTAGAATTGGTATTTTATGTGCATTAACAAATCTTTAATAAAACAGACATGTCAGGAAGAGTCATAGGTCCATATGTTACATGTTCTGCCTGGTGCAGTGTCTTAGGAGTGATGATTCTCATGTACACTCTGTGATCTGATAATGCACCTCAGACTGTCTAAATAGAACTGGTATCTGATCACTATCACTATCTGATTATTCACCAAATTTCACAGTGATTGCAAGACACTGTGGCTTGTACACCTCTTCAGGTCTTCTTCTAACCATTAGATGGCTAGATGTTGGGCAAAGCTGGAAATTAGACTCATCAGAGAAGAATACCCTACTCCAGTCCTCTATGGTCCAATCCTTATGGACTTTGGCAAACTTCAGCATGGCTCTCCTTTGCTTCTCATTGATGACCTCACTTGAGACTTTTCTTTTCAACTCCTTTGGCATGATTAAAAGTTATTTTTTCATTCAAATTATTTTTGGGCTATATCTAACACTTACTTTCCCTTGTTAAATAAGACTTGGTTCAGGTGATCACCTAATCAGAAACACATTTAGAGAATAAAGTGTTCTTTGGTTGTAATTCAACTGACACTGGAATGGAATGGCTGTCAGACATGTAGAGATGGCGATTTGTAGAAAATGTATATAAACCAAGAAACAGGGAGCAATCCAAAAGAATTGAAAAAATAATGGACTTTATTAGCCCAAAATGGCACAACCTTTCGGTGTATCCACACCTTCCTCAATTGCTTGAGAAAGGTGTGGATACACTGAAATGTTGTGCTACTTCGGGCCATGATTTTTTGATTCTTTTGGAGTGCTCCCTGTTTTGTGTTGGACATTGCATTTTTGCAGGATTTCTCTTGTTTGCCCTCGCAGTAACTTTATGTTTGTGTTGTTCCTATTTTCTTTTCTTATATATATGTATATATACAACTAGCTGTGAGCCCGATGCAAATGCATCGGGTGTCTAGAATATGTTTATTGTTTTTTTAAAGATTTTTAAATAAATAATCGCATCATCAATAGCAATAATATTAGCAATAGCATTATTATTAGCAGTAATAGCAGTATTAATAGCATTATTAGCAGTATTATGAGCATTAATAACAGTATTAAGAGCATATAGAAAGTATAGGGGGACTTGCGGCAGGTGCGGCGGCTGAGGTAGCGACTCGCAATGGCCTCGCGGCCATTGCTCGCGCTACCTCAGTGGTAAATCGCTAAGTTTGTGGCCGAGCCTCTGGTTCTATTTTCGGCCAGCGACTCGCAATGGCCGCCTCGCGGCCATTGCTCGCTCGTGGTGACGTCACTTAGTGACAAAGCCACGGCGTTTTCGGGGTCCGACACGAAAATGCCTACGGCAATTATAGAGTAGATATACTGCAGAGTGCCATAACCCCTGTCCTGTATATATATATATATATATATATATATATATATATATATATATATTTACTCTATAATTGCCGTAGGCAAAATCGTGTCGGACCCCGAAATCGCCGTGGCTTTGTCACTATGTGACGATGGTGCCGGGGGGGGGAGTGGCGGGATTGTGTCGGGGGGCAGGATGGCAGGTGTGCAGGATGGAGCCGGGGGGCGGGGCAGGATGGAGGCGGAGGGGGGGCAGGATGGAGGGAGCGGGCAGGATGTAGGCGGAGAAGGATGGTGGCAGGGGGGGTAGGGTTAGATAGTGGGGAGCGGGGCAGGATGGAGTGAGCAGGGCAGGATAGAGCCGGAGGAGCAGGATGGTGGCGGGGGGGCAGGATGGAGTGAGCAGGGCAGGATGGAGTGAGTGAGGAAGGATGGAGCCGGAGGAGCAGGATGGGGGGGGGCAGGATGGAGCGAGCACACTTGCACACACATGCATCATGTACATAGCACACCTGGACGCACATGCATCATGCACACAGCATACCTTCAAGCACATGTATCATGCACACAGGACACACATGCATCATGCACACAGGACACACATGCATCATGCACACAGGACACACATGCATCATGCACACAGGACACACATGCATCATGCACACAGGACACACATGCATCATGCACACAGCACACACATGCATCATGCACACAGCACACACATGCATCATGCACACAGCACACACATGCATCATGGACACAGCACACACATGCATCATGGACACAGCACACACATGCATCATGGACACAGCACACACATGCATCATGGACACAGCACACACATGCATCATGCACACACATGCATCATGCACACAGCACACACATGCATCATGCACACAGCACACACATGCATCATGGACACATCACACACATGCATCATGGACACAGCACACACATGCATCATGGACACAGCACACACATGCATCATGGACACAGCACACACATGCATCATGCACACAGGACACACATGCACCATGCACACAGGACACACATGCACCATGCACACAGGACACACATGCATCATGCACACAGCACACACATGCATCATGCACACAGCACACACATGCATCATGGACACAGCACACACATGCATCATGGACACAGCACACACATGCATCATGGACACAGCACACACATGCATCATGGACACAGCACACACATGCATCATGCACACAGGACACAAATGCATCATGCACACAGGACACGCATACACCATGCACACAGGACACGCATACATCATGCACACAGGACACGCATACATCATGCACACAGGACACACATACATCATGCACACAGGACACACATACATCATGCAGACAGGACACACATGCATCATGCACACAGCACACACATGCATCATGCACACAGCACACACATGCATCATGCACACATCACACACATACATCATGCACACAGGACACACATACATCATGCACACATCACACACATACATCATGCACACAGCTCTTAAACTTGCCGCTCCCGGCGCAGCGCGGCAGGCAGGAAGCGGCGGCTGCTTCTGCACAGCCGCTCCCCCTGGCATGGACGGATGGATGGTGCGGCCCTGGGCAGCGGGAGCAAGGGGGGCCCCGCGAGAAGCAGAGAGGGCAGGAGGACCGGGGGGAGCGCGGGCATGACACAGGAGGACCGGGGGGAGCGCGGGCATGACACAGGAGGACCGGGGGGAGCGCGGGCATGACACAGGAGGACCGGGGGGAGCGCGGGCAGGACACAGGAGGACCGGGGGGAGCGCGGGCATGACACAGGAGGACCGGGGGGAGCGCGGGCATGACACAGGAGGACCCGGGGGGAGCGCGGGCATGACACAGGAGGACCCGGGGGGAGCGCGGGCATGACACAGGAGGACCCGGGGGGAGCGCGGGCATGACACAGGAGGACCCGGGGGAGCGCGGGCATGACACAGGAGGACCGGGGGGAGCGCGGGCAGGACACAGGAGGACCCGGGGGGAGCGCGGGCATGACACAGGAGGACCGGGGGGAGCGCGGGCATGACACAGGAGGACCGGGGGGAGCGCGGGCATGTCACAGGAGGACCGGGGGGAGCGCGGGCAGGACACAGGAGGACCCGGGGGGAGCGCGGGCATGACACAGGAGGACCCGGGTGGGGGGCTGGGAGAGAGAGAGTGTCCCGGACATTGCAAGTGAAGCAGACTCGCAAAGCCATTGAGTGAGGCTTTGCGAGTAGCTGGAGGCTATTCTGTGCAAACTCTCAAAGCCAGCGACTCGCAATGGCCTCGCGGCCATTGCTCGCGCAGGCTAAGAGTATAGAGAGACTTGCGGCAGGTGCGGTGGCTGAGGTAGCGACTCGCAATGGCCTCGCGGCCATTGCTCGCGCTACCTCAGCGGTAAATCGCTAACTTTGTGGCCGGGCCTCTGGTTCAATTTTCGGCCAGCGACTCGCAATGGCCGCTTCGCGGCCATTGCTCGCGCGTGGTGACGTCACAGCGTGACATAGCCACGGCGATTTCGGGGGCCGACACGAAAATGCCTACGGCAATTATAGAGTAGATGAAAAAAAGAGTTATTGAGCAGCGTTTCTTATTTAGCAAAATGCTAGGTGCTAGCCAGTCCTTAAGATGGGGACCAACCACCCACTTCAATCATATAAATGAAAAATAAAGGCTGCAGCACTCAAGATTTAGGATGTTTCTTGCCTTTAATGGCTTGCAGGCATAGTGTAGCAAAGTTTCGGTCAGTTCATGACCTTCTTCCAGCTGGCTTTTTCATTTATATGTGTATATATATATATATATATATATATATATATATATATATATATATTATACAGTGAGAACCAGAACTTTTGCTGGTTGGTAGGTGAGTGATCAAATACTTTTTCTATGCATAAAAATCATACAATGTGATTTCCTGGATTGTTTTTGGATTGTGTCTCTCACACTTGAAGTGTACCTACAATACATTTTTGCAAACCTCTCCATTCTTTGTGGGTGGGAAGACTTGCAAAATCAGCTGTGTATCAAATCCTTATATTCCCCACTATATACATATACAGTGCCTACAAGTAGTATTCAACCCCCCGCAGATTTAGCTGGTTTGATAAGATGCCAATAAGTTAGAGCCTTCAAACTGCAAACGAGAGTAGGATTTATTAACAGAAGCATAAATCTTACAAACCAAAAAGTTATGTTGCTCAGTTGAATTTTTTATAAATTTTAAACATAAAAGTGTGGGTCAATTATTATTCAACCCCTATGTTTAATATTTTGTGGAATAACCCTTGTTTGCAATTACAGCTAATAATTGTCTTTTATAAGACCTGATCAGGCCGGCACATGTCTCTGTAGTTATCTTGGCCCACTCCTCCATGCAGATCTTCTCCAAGTTATCTAGGTTCTTTGGGTGTCTCATGTGGACTTTAATCTTGAGCTCCTTCCACAAGTTTTCAATTGGGTTAAGGTCAGGAGACTGACTAGGCCACTCCAACACCTTGATTTTTTTCCCTCTTGAACCAGGCCTTGGTTTTCTTGGCTGTGTGCTTTGGGTCGTTGTCTTGTTGGAAGATGAAATTACGAACCATCTTTAGATCCTTGATGTAGGAGCGGAGGTTCTTGGCCAAAATCTCCAGGTAGGCCGTGCTATCCATCTTCCCATGGATGCGGACCAGATGCCCAGGCCCCTTGGCTGAGAAACAGCCCCACAGCATGATGCTGCCAACACCATGCTTGACTTTAGGGATGGTATTCTTGGGGTCGTATGCAGTGCCATCCAGTCTCCAAACGTCACGTGTGTGGTTGGCACCAAAGATCTCGATCTTGGTCTCATCAGCCCATAGAACCTTGAACCAGTCTGTCTCAGAGTCCTCCAAGTGATCATGAGCAAACTGTAGACGAGCCTTGACATGACGCTTTGAAAGTAAAGGAACCTTACGGGCTCGTCTGGAACGGAAACCATTGCGGTGGAGTACGTAACTTATTGTATTGACTGAAACCAATGTCCCCACTGCCATGAGATCTTCCCGGAGCTCCTTCCTTGTTGTCCTTGGGTTAGCCTTGACTCTTCGGACAAGCCTGGCCTCGGCACGGGAGGAAACTTTCAAAGGCTGTCCAGGCCGTGGAAGGCTAACATTAGTTCCATAAGCCTTCCACTTCCGGATGATGCTCCCAACAGTGGGGACAGGTAGGCCCAACTCCTTGGAAAGGGTTTTGTACCCCTTGCCAGCCTTGTGACACTCCACGATCTTGTCTCTGATGGCCTTGGAATGCTCCTTTGTCTTTCCCATGTTGACCATGTATGAGTGCTGTTCACAAGTTTGGGGAGGGTCTTAAATAGTCAGAAAAGGCTGGCAAAAGAGATAATTAATCCACACATGTGAAGCTCATTGTTCTTTGTGCCTGAACTACTTCTTAATACTTTAGGGGGACCAAACGGAATGCTGGTGGTTTGAGGGGTTGAATAATAAATGACCCTCTGAATTAACTTTTAACGCTTTAAAAAAAAAAAAAAAAGAAAAAAAAAAATTTATTGTGGCACTGCATTTCCCACTTCCAGCCTGATCTACAGTCCAAATGTCACAATGCCAAGTTAATTCCGCATGTGTCAACCAGCTAAATCTGCAGGGGTTGAATACTACTTGTAGGCACTGTATATATATATATACAGTCATGTCCGAGTTGTCCTTTAAAATGAATTATTTCTCCCTGATAACTATTGCTCATTATACATGTTTTGTTATACACATTTATTCCCTTTGTGTGTATTGGAACAACAACAAAAAAACAAAAGGCAAATTTGACATAAATTCACACCAAACTGAAAAAAGGGGGCAGGTAAAATTGTTGGTAAACAACTTTGGTTCAAACATGTGATGCTCGTTTAAACTCACCTGTGGCAAGTAACAGTTGTGAGTAATATGAAAGTCACACCAGAAACCAGATAAGAAGGGAAGAAGTTGATTCAATCTTAGCATTGTGTGTCTTTGCATGCCACGCTAAGCATGGAGAACAGAAAGAGCAGAATAGAACTGTCTGAGGGCTTTAGAACCAAAATTGTTTAAAAATATCAACAATTTCAAAGATACAAGTTCATATCCAGAGATCTTGATGTTCCTTTGTCCACCGTACACAACAGAAACAAGAAGTTTACAACTCATGGTACTGTAACTAATCTGGATGTGAATGGAAGAGAAAAATTGATGAAAGGTTGCAATGGAGAATAGTCGGGATCATGAATAAGCAGTCCCAATCAAGTTCCAAGGAAATTCAAGCTGTCCTGTGCATCAGTGTCAGCACGATCTAATCCAACAATATTTGAATGAAATGAAAAACTATGACAGAATGCAAAAAAAGAACATGGTAATTAAATCCAAATATGGTGCAGGATAAAAGATGTTTCGAGGTTGTATTGATGCCTCTGGCACTGTGTGCAAGTTATCATGAAATCTGAAGATTACCAAAGGATTCTGGGTCACAATGTAGTGCCCATTGTCAGAAAGCTAAGTCTGTGTCCTTCCAGCATGACAATGACCAATAAACATTCTTCAATAAGCATCCAGAAAAAGATTGAATCAAAGTCCTGGAGAGTTCTGAAGTGTCCAGCAATGATGGAAGAACATAAAATATATATTTGCATTGTGTTAGCCAGTAGATAGAAAAAAAATTAAAATTTTAGAGTCCTCAGTGGTTGATACCTTTTAACGCCTAACTGAAATGGAAATAAGTAGCAAACTTTTGAGACTTCTTAGGTCTCTTCATCAGACTCAGTAGTCATACTGAGTGTGTAGTGATGCCCAAATATTTGATTAGCCAAGGTCAGAATCAGAAAAAAATGACAGTGGAGAATAGAAATGAGTGTCTTAAGAGACAGATAATACAGGGACACAGTTGCAAACAAATGACTTTGTGAAGTCAACAAGTCAGGAGGGCTAGAGTAAAGAAGTGGAAGATGTAGTGATGGACAATGAAGTAATTGACCCAACCTGGGAAAGTATTGAAGGGAAGGTATCTGCTGCACTGCAACAGGCAGGAAGAGGCAGTGGTGTGGCCAAAGGAACAAAGGTAACCAACTATTCTCCATAGCACCCACATACAGCAAGTTCCCAGGCCAAGTGTTAAGTGTTCCTAAGTCTGATACTTTTCCAAGAAAGTACAGATGATAAAAGAGTAGTCATTTGCAACCTGTGCCATACCAAGATCAACAGGGGCCTGACCACTACCAGGCTGACCACCACCAGCATGTTCAAGCATATGTCATCAATGCACATGCCTAGGTGGCCTGATTACCCCTGATGAAGGATATTGCAAAATGCGCATTGGGGGATGTGGCTCACATACATACAGACCCTCTAGAGGTAATGTAAGCTCTCTGCATGCTATCAGGCATTGTATGTTATAGCCTTAATGGCCAGACCCTTATTTACTGGATTATGCTATATCTGATTATGTATTGCCTTGGGGTATATTATCTTCATGTACTGGTAGCCTTTAAATACTTTTTCTGTGTGATGTAATTTCTGATGGTGCATGATGTACTTATAGTGACTCATTATTATATGCACTTTACTGAAATATTTAGATTATATTGTGCACCTTAACATTGCTGACATCATTCTGATCTACCTATATTGTCTGGGCTGCATATATTGTACAGTACTATACATTTTTAAATCTACTATTTATGACTTAAATGTACATTTTAATCTTTTCCCAAGGCACCAATTAGATATTCAAAGCACCTGTCTTTAGTTATAAGACTGCTAATCCATTGTTCTCTGGTATCAGCCGATGAGGAAAACCCAGAACGACATCAGGCAGTTGCATTAGTGTTAGGACCCAGTTAACAGAGATCGCCGCAACGTGGCAACTGGGTGAATTATCGATTTGGCCATTTCCATAATACTAAGCATCTCTACTTTTTCATTATTATTTTTGTCTCTATTTAGAAAAATCTATGTCGAGTGCAACTATTGTATATTTGAAATTGTAATTAATTATACAGTTGTGGCCAAAAGTATTGACACCCCTGCAATTCTGTCAGATAATACTCAGTTTCTTCCTGAAAATTATTGCAATCACAAATTCTTTGGTATTATTTTCATTTACCGTAATTTTTCTTCAATGAAAAAACACAAAAAGAATTGTCCTAAAGCCAGATTGGATCTAATTCCACACCAAACATAAAAAGGGGGTGGACAAAAGTATTGGTACTGTTAGAAAAATCATGTGATGCTTCTTTAATTTGTGTAATTAACAGCACCTGTAACTTACCTGTAGCACCTAACAGGTGTTGGCAATAACTAAATCACACTTTCAGCCAGTTGACAAGGATTAAAGTTGACTCAACCTCTGTCCTGTGTCCTTCTGTGTACCACATTGAGCATGGAGAAAAGAAAGAAGACCATGAACGGTCTGAGGACTTGAGAAACCAAATTGTGAGGAAGCATGAGCAATCTCAAGGCTACAAGTCCATCTCCAAAGACCTGAATGTTCCTGTGTCTACCGTGCGCAGTGTCATCAAGAAGTTTAAAGTCCATGGCACTGTGGCTAACCTCCCTAGATGTGGACGTTAAAGAAAAATTGACAAGAGATTTCAACGCAAGATTGTGCGGATGGTGGATAAAGAACCTCGACTAACATCCAAACAAGTTCAAGCTGCCCTGCAGTCTGAGGGTACAACAGTGTCAACCCGTACTATCCTTCGGCATCTGAATAAAAAGGGACTGTATGGTAGGATACCCAGGAAGACCCCACTTCTTACCCCGAGACATAAAAAAGCCAGGCTGGAGTTTGCCAAAACTTACCTGAGAAAGCCTAAAATGTTTTTGAAGAATGTTCTCTGGTCAGATGAGACAAAAGTAGAGCTTTTTGGGCAAAGGCATCAACATAGAGTTTACAGGAGAAAAAAAGAGGCATTCAAAGAAAAGAACACGGTCCCTACAGTCAAACATGGTGGAGGTTCCCTGATGTTTTGGGGTTGCTCTGCTGCCTCTGGCACTGGACTGCTTGACCGTGTGCATGGCATTATGAACTCTGAAGACTACCAACAAATTTAGCAGCAAAATGAAGGGCCCAGTGTGAAAAAGCTGGGTCTCCCTCAGAGGTCATGGGTCTTCCAGCAGGACAATGACCCAAAACACACTTCAAAAAGCACTAGAAAATGGTTTGAGAGAAAGCACTGGAGACGTCTAAGGTGGCCAGCAATGAGTCCAGACCTGAATCCCATAGAACACCTGTGGAGAGATCTAAAAATAGCAGTTTGTAAGAAACTCATTGATGGTTACCGGAAGTGGTTGATCGCAGTTATTTTGACTAAAGGTTGTGCAACCAAGTATTAGGCTGAGGGTGCCAATACTTTTGTCTGACCCATTTTTGGAGTTTTGTGTGAAATGATCAATGTTTTGCTTTTTGCTTCATTCCCTTTTGTGTTTTTTTCATTGAAGACAAATTAAATGAAGATAATAATACCAAAGAATTTGTGATTGCAATCATTTTCAGGAAGAAACTGAGTATTATCTGACAGAATTGCAGGGGTGTCAATACTTTTGGCCACAACTGTACCAATAACCAGATTCGCTAACTCTGTATATGCATGTACATAGACAATGTATTGAGCTCAAACTATAGACTCTATCCACAAAATGACACTACTGTATAAATAACATTGGAAAATTAATTGTGTGTACCCTATATGATAAAGCGCAGCACCGTGCGCTCTCATTATAAAGATAGGGGCTTCTGCTGGCTGCGCACACATGGCGCTTCCCCTCCGCAGAACGCTGCGGAGGGGAACGCCAATGTGAACCCAGCCTTACCTACGAAATATGGCTTTTGTAATCTGGGTTCCCCATTTCCTTCTATATTCGACCAATGTTACTGTTAAAATAAAGATCCTGTATGTACAGAGGGAAGCCTCCCCTTCCTATACAGATCATTCTGATCTGATAAATGGCAGCGCATTCAGCCATTGGAATTGGTCTACCCCATACATCGTAAGAGGTTATCAGCAAACCTACTCTTCTTTGTGGGCTAAAGAGTGGATTTGACTAAATAGATGTTATGTGGACAGATAAACTTCTTAAATATGGGTTGATAAGAAATCGCCGATGGAAAAAATGTCTTATCTACTTTCGGGGACATGCGCAGTATTGCGCCGGCGCATGCGGATATTGATAGATCGCCGCTATGTAAGTCGCCATGATCATACGGTCATTTATATAAACGTGTAAATTTTATTGACTACATAGTGTGCGGAAAAAGGGGGAGGGAGGTGGGAGTACGATAGAAACACCAGCATAGATACAGAATAATATAACCAATATTGTATATGTCTACTCATATATAATTAAAGCATCACAGCATTTCAGCATTAGCAGTTAGACAATGGTACACATATTCAAAATTTTAAGGTAGAGAATAGAATAATTCAGGGTTAGCAGCTCCTGTTTATATATAATGTTATATGTAGTATATTGCACAGGTTCCAGAGATAAAAAAAATAATTAATTATTATATATATATTAGAGATAGACTTGCAGCTAGAATTACCTATATAAAGTTTACAAAGAGTACACTGGGTGAAAAAATCGTTATGAATGTATCAGGACATAGCCAGTGATATTCTAGGTATATAATGTCACTATGCTAGTATATATTAGTCTAGCAGTGTCCAATTGAGCAGTATCTCCCGGACAAACAATCACCTGTGTGTGCAGTTCCATTTATAACCTCTATATGCAGCACACCAGGAAAACCAGATCTACTCCTGAGATGACCATAATCCATCCATAGTAAACTGCAAAATCCCCATGCACAAGCTAACCTGGGACCTATCACTTGTATCTCCTAGCTAACATTACACAGCTACCAATAGAGATGGTGTAATTCAATACCTGGGATATCAGGCGCCATGTTCTTGAAGTCTGACATGCGCTATAGAGAGATGGCGCATGCGCAATACGCACATTTGATATGGGAGGACAGACTGGCCATCCAGATCCTCCCACAGACAGCTGGAAGGCGGAAATTGATTTGGAGACACGGAATTCCATGCTGCTATATTAAGCTGACAATGATGGGCACTGCCACAAACCCCTGACGAAGCTGCCAGGCGCAGGCAGCGTAACGAGTGGGAAGCGCCACTCCTCCTGCCACTATGCTGTTAAAACCGGTAAAACCAGTCTATACTGGTAATGTATATCTATGCTGGGGTTGCTTTCCTCCATTAACCCATACTACTGCAACTGTTACCATATTAACCTGAAAAGGGCTTTATATGGGATTTGAATTACTAAAATTATGATTTAATAGTCTTGAGGGACTACCAAAAACTATTATGTGAGGGTTTCATTATCTACCCCACATATTACTATTATAAGAAATACCTATTGGGGGTCACTCTCTTTTTTCCTAAAAGTCTTTACTATATGGTGTGGTTTAATTGGGTTGGTTCATTATATCTATGTGCAAAACCTATGATTTGGGCCCTGTACCAATAACCAGATTCGCTAACTCTGTATATGCATGTACATAGACAATGTATTAAGCTCAAACTATAAACCCTATCCACAAAATGACACTACTGTATAAATAACATTGGGAAAATGAATTGTGTGTACCCTATATGATAAAGAGAGATAGATTGATTTGAGTACTCAGACAGGCATTATATCATTTATAAGGGTGTTGCTAAAATTGTATGGTATTTTATGTATTGTAATTGAAATGGAAATACACAGCGGCTGTGTAGATTATACATACTGGTCTTCTGGTATCTGCAATTAGCAGAGAGGTTCCTTTGATATATTTTTATCATTGGAGAGTCATAGCGGGATTTAGCTACGGTATTTTAATTGTTTTTAAATATTTTTGTGACTGTTCCTTTTGGTCCTTATCACTAAATAAACTTTTTGATAAAATGACCAAAACTAATGAAGGTTGTATTGCTTTTTAGACTTCCCTTTTGTTGTATCTAATATATTCTAGTTGGTCTAGCGATCCCTATCTGATACCTGATACTATTAGTGGTGCCCTCCCCAACCTTTATGTATAGTTTGATGTGTTGGGGCAGAGAGTTCTAAAGTATGGGGGAAGCAGAGGAGAAATCTTGTATGCGATTGTGGGAAGAAGAAATGAGTGGGGAGTAGAGAAGAAGATCATGAGAGGATTGAAGGTTGCGTGTAGGTAAGTACCAGGAGACCATGTCACAGATATATGAAGGAGACAGGTTGCGGATGGCTTTGTATGTCATAGTTTTGAACTGGAGCCCCTGGACAATAAAAAGACAGTGAAGGGCTTGGCAGAGAGGAGAGGCTGGGGAATAATGGGGAGAGAGATGGATTAGTCGGGCAGCAGAGTTTAGGATAGATTTGAGTGGTGCAAGAGAGCTAGAGGGGAGGTCAAAGAGTAGGAAGTTTCAGTATTCGAGGTGTGAGATGATGAGGGCATGCACAAGTGTTTTTGCTGTTTCTTGGTCAAGGACTGTATGAATCCTGGCGATATTTCTGAGTTGGAGTTGACAGGAGGTGGCAAGTGCTTAGATATGTGGCTTGAAAGAGAGGGCAGAGTCGAGGATCACCTCGAGGTACCGTGTTTGCGGGACTGGGGAAAGTGAGCAACCATTGACTTTGATGGATAGGTCTGGTGGAGGGGTAGAGTGAGATGGGGGAAAGATAATGAACTCTGCTTTGTCCATTTTCAGTTTTAAAAATTGAGCAGAAAAGAAAGATGAAATAGCGGACAGACATTGTGGTGTTTTGGTTAGTAAGGAGGTGATGTCAGGTCCAGAGAGGTAAATCTGCATGTCATCAGCTAAGAGATGATACTGAAAGCTATGGGATTCTATGAGCTGACCCAGGCCAAAGGTGTAGATGGAGAAGAGTAGGGGTTCTAGAACTGAGCCTTGGGGAACACCGTCGGACAGGGAGCGAGGTGAGGAGGTGGTGTGGGAGAGAGAGACACTGAATGTCCGGTCTGTTAGATACGACAAGATCCAGGACAGGGCCAAGTCTGTGTGTATATATATCATTGAATTTACAATGTTTTTCATTATACAACTGACAATGTTGGAAAAACACCACTACTGCAATCTTGCTATATAATGAACCAATTTTGTATATATTCTAAAGGTTTACCTTACATGGATCATGGAAGTAGGAAAAAATGCAATTAAGATTGTCAATCCTTTAAGAGATGAGAAGGGTGACATTTCAAGCTAGCATAAGCATCTGTATACAAAATATGTGCATTTTAAGAGTCATTAAGTGTTATTTAAAGAACTACTAATAGCACAGAGTTGAGAGTTATATCTATAAACCATGCAACCTGACAGCTTGGAGAAAGAGCACTGGGCTTGTTGTCAGAATGCCAGGATCTCTGCTGTGTCATACTTAAATAAATATGGAAAAGGAAAGACAGTAATTGTTGTTCTGCATGCCACATAGACATTTCCATAAAATTTCTGTAAACAGTTTCCTAGTTTTTGACATTTTTATGCAATGTTGTGTCCATCTTGGTATTTAATATACATGATATCTAATCTAAAATTATTAGATGTGAAAACAAGGTAAAATGCAGTGCTGATAAATATAATAGATTTCATTATTTATAAATGTTCCCAGAGCCATTTATAAGAATACTGGAGTACTGGAGTGAGTGAATATGTAATATATGCACTTCCACCCACTTGTTACCAGCATATGCATAGAGTCAACTGGGTAGAAAGCAAAAAAAAAAAATTTTATTATGGAGACATAACATAGTTAGAATTTGCTCTATCTGATGTTATACTGGATTGCACTCACTCAAATGTTATACAATGGTGAAGTGCCCACCAGCACTTTTTTCTCATGCTGATTCAGCATAAGGAAAAAAATTGCTTCATGCTGCAATGGGCTGCATATATCGGACAGCCATAACTATTTAAGTCAATGGATGCATGCAAAACAACGGACTGTACTCAGATGACATCCGAGTGCAGTCCAATATACGCCACCATAGACAGTGGAGAAGATGGAGAAACTAGAGGGGTATTCCAATCTCCAAGGTCCTATCCCAATGTGTAGTAGGTGTAGTAGTAATAATAATAATATTAGCAAATACCTCCAATTAGAAATATAGTATAGTTCTCCTGATATAGCCATGTCTCTTACCACATACGCAGGGCATTGTAGATGAGTGATCCATGATTACGACTATGAGCAACTAGCAAATTAACTAACTTTTACTAAATGAGTGGTCATAACAATTGAGATCTAAGTTGGAATGTCTGTACATGAGGTAACAGACATGGCTATATCAGGAGAACTATCCTTCATTTCTAATTAGAGGAGTTCGCTAATATTGTTTTTATTACAGCTAATACATATTGGGATAGGATCTAGGAGGTGGGAATACCCTTTAAGATCTCCAATCTTCTTCTCATCTATGCTCTGATTCTCACATGATAGAGAATCAGATTACAGCAAATGACACTTGGCGCATGCTCGGAGCAGAGATTGAGCCGAGTGTCATCTCCATAATGAATTTAATTCTCGCGCATGATAAAATAATTCATAGTGTGAGTATGCTCTCAAAGTGATCAGAACTAGATCCAGTGATATTGAATATTCCTTATTAGGATTTAGTTCTAGCTATAGTAAACTACTAGTGTTTTCAGATGACTCTTAAAGGGAACCTGTCAGGTCATTTTTACTCTCTAACCTATCACTGCCTGTTGCTCCACCTTCCTAACACATCCCTAACCATCCCTGTAGATCTAAAACTGTCCTATACTGGCTGTGAAAAAAGACTTTGTGACTTATATTTTTGCATGCAAATAAGGAATCCAGGCTATGGTTTGTAGCCTGACTGGGCTGTCTCCAGGGCTCTGTCTCCCCCTTCGCTGCTGTTATCACGCCCTGAAGGGCATGAGAATTCATTGAACATCTGTGGGATGTTTTGAAGCGGGCTGTCTATGCTCGGCGACCATCAAACTTAACTGAACTGGAATTGTTTTGTAAAGAGAAATGGTCAAAAATACCTTCCAGGAACTCATTAACAGCTATAGGAAGCGACTAGAGGCTGTTATTTTTGCAAAAGGAGGATCTACTAAATATTAATGTCACTTTTCTGTTGATGTGTCCATACTTTTGCACCTGTCAATTTTTGAAATAATGCATATTTCACATTTTCGTTAGTACAATAAACCTCATTTCAATCCTGAAATATTACTGCGTCCATCAGTTATTACATATATCACACTGAAATAGCTGTTGCAAAAAAACAATTTTAAACAAAAAAAATAGAGTAAGATTAAGAGGGGTGTATATATATATATGTATATATATATATATATATATATAGCGTATATACTCATGTATAAGCCGAGTTCTTCAGCCCAAAAATTGGGCTGAAAAGTTCCCCCCTCGGCTTATACACGAGTCAATAGGGTAATGGCCCCCAAATGCTGGCACTCGCCCCCCCTGTGTGGTAAGGGCCCCCCCCACTGCTTAACTTACCATCCCCGGTCTTCTGCACTGCCGGTCTTCTGTGCTCCGTCCTCCATGCTCCGAGTCCCGTCCGGCTGCATCCGGGATCCCCGGCCGTCGCACGATGACGTCATCGTAACTGCAACGGCCGGGGATCCCGGATGCAGCAGGACGGGAGCATGGAGGACGGAGCAAAGAAGACCGGTGCGGTGCAGTGCAGAAGACCAGGGATGGTAAGTTAGGCAGCAGGGGGGCCCTTACCACACAGGGGGGGTGAGTGCCAGCATTTGGGGGCCTGTATACCCCTGGGGCTGCTATATACCCCTGGGGCTGCTGTATACCCCTGGGGCTGTTGTATACCCCTGGGGCTGCTGTATTACCCCTGGGGCTGCTGTATTACCCCTGGGGCTGCTGTATTACCACTGGGGCTGCTGTATTACCACTGGGGCTGCTTTATTACCCCTGGGGTTGCTGTATTACCCCTGGGGCTGCTGTATTATCCCTGGGGCTGCTGTATTACCCCTGGGGCTGCTGTATTACCACTGGGGCTGCTGTATTACTCCTGGGGCTGCTATATTACCCCTGGGGCTGCTGTATTACCACTGGGGCTGCTGTATTACCACTGGGGTCTGTATATACCACTGGGGAGGCTTCTGTAATACTGCTGGGGCCTTTATATACCACTGGGAAGGCTGCTGTATACCACACTGCTGGAGGCTGTATACCTGTGCTGGGTCCACCCTCGGCTTATACACGAGTCAATAGGTTTTCCCAGGTTTTGGGGGCAAAAGTAGGGGGGTCGGCTTATACACGGGTCGGCTTATACACGAGTATATACGGTATATATATATATATATATATATATATATAAAATTTATTTTACTAGTCAAATCTTACATTTTTGCACATTACATTAATATATCATACTGTTGCTGGTGCTTACAGTATTGGACAAGGATAGTGATTATTGTTGACATCCTTTTTAGGAAGGAAAATATTAATTTTGTTTAACAATAAATGGAAAATAATTTTAAAAATGTAGGCTTTTAATTGTGCATTACTATTTTTCCAGACCTTTTCTAGAGAAAAGACTGGCACTAATGTCCTGCTGTGTAAAAGCTTGAGGAAAGTGCCACAGTCCTGACTTATTACAAGCATAAATCCTCAGTACTGAAATAGACAACAGAGAATGAAAATCTTGATACAATAAGTGAATATTTTATTTTGATCTGGCAAGAAAGGTCCAAAATTTCAATCAATCAATCATTATTTCAAGGACATTTGTATTGTAGAGGAGCTGTGTATAAGGTAGATGTGTCTATGTGCAAGCCATGCATGTTTTTGCAAACCAATCATTTGGGCATTACCCAATTGGTCTTCTTTTTTTGAAAAGTGTAACAGTAAGATGGAAGCAAAGGGCATGTATTATATGGCAAATCTGAATGACAGCAGGATGAAATCACCTAATATAGTGACATCACCAATTTGGGTCAGTGTCCTGCTGTTTTGCTTTTCAGTCACCAATATAGTTATTTTTCGCAGACTTCCAGTTCCATGCCTGATATTTCTATCTTATTTCCCTAAACCAACACATAGATTAAGAAAGATATTTCACAACCACATCTTCATCTACATCTTCACACCACTAACATGAAGTACAATTTGTAATTAAAAACCATCTCAAAATCACCTTGATATGATGAGAAAAATATTAGAATTTGAGAGTCCTCAGTGGTTGATATCTTTTAATGCCTAACTGAAAAGATGTTGAAAAATATCAAGCTTTCGAGACAACTCAGGTCTCTTCTTCAGGCTTAATAGGAGGAAGAGACCTGAGCTGTTTTTAAAGCTTGCTATTTTTTAGCATCTTTTCAGTTAGCCATTAAAAGGTGTCAATCACTGAGGACTCTCAGATTCTAATATTTTTCTATCTACTGGCTAAGGCTGCTTTCACATCACAATTTTTGTTCATCCGTGTCTATCCGTTGTAAAACGGATAGGCACGGATCCGATTTGGTCTTCATTATCCCTATGGGCACGGATGTGCATGGATTGGTCCTTATTAGCATCCGATTGTGTCAGTTTTGTGATGGATCTGTTTGTGTCAGATTTTTTCCCGTCCCCAAAATAGGAGTCTCCTCCGATTTTGGGCTGCCTTGAAAAAAATCGGACAGAAACGGATTTGCTGCTGTCTGTTTCAAATAACATGGAGCTCTATGGCGACTGATCAAAACGGATCCATCAAAAAATTGGATCTGTAAAACGGATCCGATTTGCTGTAGTGCGCATGCCCAGAAGCAAGGTACAGCCCTATCTCTGCTAACTGATGATGGATCCGTGGTAAACATGCATCAGTGGGCATCAGTAGCATCTGTTGGCACAGATCCGTACCTGTCCCTCTGATCCTTGAAATTCAAGGATCACCACGGATATGCAAAAAACATGATGTGAAAACAGATTTTTTTTACCTTATCTCGATATGATAAAGCATTACAGAGTTATTGCCTCAAAAAAAGTGATACTGCTCAAAATTGTAAGTTTTGGCCTGGTCAGGAAAGTGGAAACTGGCTGGGGAGTGATGGTGTTAAACGGTGGAGATTAGAACTTTTTCTGGTATTGGGTGTATTATCAGCAGCCAACCGTCCACTTCTGACAGTGCAGGTATCACTTCTGTAGCCCCACAATGTCTGTCTTGACACAGCTAATATTGTACAACTGCAGAACTGTGTGAGATAATACTTTAATACCAAATAATAAAATTAACTGGCAACAAGTTTATGTAGTTTTTTTTAAAAAAAGATACTTTAAAGCGTAAACGCCATTTAAATTTTTATTTACCAGTAATATAGAGCAAGTGAATATAATCAACTTTCCCTTATACTTTATTAATGAAATCAGGAGGGAAATCACTAAAAAAAACCTTCACCAAGATATCCTCAGCATGCTGTGTGTGAAGCTTAGGCTGGGGTCACACTTGGAAGTGCAATTGCATTGCTGGATGCGGTAAACGCAATTGCCTTCAGACACATTTTTTGCTAAAATGTGTTCTGGAAACCGCAATGCGGTAACGGGATTGCTCATGATGTGTAATCCGCAGCAATCCGGTTACCGTATACTTTGTTCGTTCCTGCTGCCGAAGGGATGCACAAAGAGTTAAATGTTATTAAAACATTAAATATTAATAGTAGATGTGGGCAACATGTGTCTAAGGGGTGCCCACCCTCCCTAGAGACATGCTGTCCATTCCTGTGAGCATGTGAGGGGTTAATGAGGCATTTACAGTATTGTCGGCATTTACAAAATTCTGAATGAAGCCGCGGCTCCTCACAGTAGAGGAGATACTGTAAATAATGTACATATAGCATCAGCCACTGTCCAGGGCCCTGTAAGCATTAACATTAGGTCTATGGCGGTGCGCTGCCCATAGACCTAATTTTAATGCTTAACAGGAACAAGTATACGGTAACCGATTGCTCCGGATTACACATCATGACCAATCTGTTTACCGCATTGCAGTTTGGAAACCGGTCCGAAAACTGCAGCCTGCATCATTTGTACCGCAGGCTGCAGATCCGGATGCAGTAACCAGATTGCATGTAGAGCAATCCAGTTAACTCTATAAACGGCATCTGACAGAGGAGAGGGAAAGCTATTTAATGCCAGGGGGAGGGGATTCCAGGTGAGTCACACTTCAACCACTCAAGCAGCATCTGAACATAATAGTGAATGCAGCTCTGGAGCACAACACAGAAGTCAGGATCTTCACACCAATCCTTCATGCAGCCCTTAAAGGAAAACAACACATACAGCAATATCCAGCGATGTCAGCGCAAACTAAGCGGTTGACAACACGGTTTTCAGTGCAATGATGGTTTTAAACCCTATGCGTTTCGGAACCACATCCAGGCTCCATCCTCACTCCCAGAGGAGGAGGAGCCTGGATGTTGGTCCAAAACGCGTAGGAATTAAAACCATCATTGCACTGAAAACTGTGTTTTTTCCAACTCATTTCACCGGCAGGGCGAATCCAGGAAGCTTGGACTTTTCTTCCCTGTATTTAGAGTCAAGAGAAGAGCACATCCTTAAGTACTTATGAAAAAGGAAGACAGGGAGATAACCTCATTTTGCTTCAATTATAAAATCTCAACACTTGTGCGTATTTATACTGAATTGACGACAAGGTAATTTCTGGACATATTGGCTAGCACTTGTCACTCGTCAACAGTGAAAATGTCTGTCATTTTCAGGAAGGCAGAAAGGGAAAGCTAAATTTGCTGCATTTTAATTAATATTAAAATTACTGTGCAAACACTCAAGTGAAAAGCTAGGCCTTAGCTTTGTACATTAAATTCCCGCAATCCAACAAAATGAGAAATTTTGCAAACTTTAAATATTTTTACAAAGACAGTCCACTTTTGCAGAAGACTGAATCTGGCCAATGTCTCTAGAAATTATACCCAGTGACCTTATTACTTTAAATAGGGGCTGCAAAACCATTTCTGTATTGGCTGTACACCACTATCATCTGAGCATTTTAATACAGTTGAAGCTCCGCAGTCCCAAGATATAGTATATATTAAATAATGACCGGCATCACCTGTATGAAAAAGTGCAAGCAAAAAATACACACACTAAGAGAATATTTGTTATGACACTAAACATGATGAGTGTGAATTAGCTACATGACTATGAAACAGGGCTATGTACAATTAAGATAAAGCATATATGACAATGAAACACAGTAAATATTGCTCTGGATTACAGAGAAAATAAAGAGACTTAGCTTCAACATTGGCCACAGCGGAAGAACCTGGTAACCGCGACAAGGTGCTCTCATCTTACCGGGTCCTAACCCTATGTCACTCCATGCAGTATACAATTGCTAGTATAAGTTCCACAGTGGCCATTGTTGACGCTAAGTCTCTCTATTTTCTCTATAATCCAGAGCAGTATTTACTGTGTTTCTTTGTCATATATGCATTATCTTAGTTGTACATAGCACTGTTTCATAGCCATGTAGCTAGTTCCCACTCATCATGTTTAATGTTGCAGCAAATATTCTCTTAGTGTATGTATTTTTTGACCGAGCTCCCTCCCCCAGCTCTGTAGCCTCACCTATCTTCCCCACCTCTTGCTGTAGACCAGGTCCAGAGACATACCAAACCAGCAGGTTTTAATTGCAGTTCACAGGCATAAAAACCCATACTAGCAATTGTATACCACATGTAGTGACATAGCGTTAGGACCTTGTCGCGTTTACCAGGCTCTTCTGCAGTGGCCATTGTAGAAACTAACTCTATTTTCTCTATAATCCAGAGCAGTATATACTGTGTATCTTTGTCATATATGCATTATCTTAATTATACATAGCCCTGTTTCATAGCCATGTAGCTAGTTCACACTCATCATGTTTAGTGTCGCAACAAATATTCTCTTAGCCAAGATATAGTAGACACGCCTCAGATATATATTTGTTTATTAAAGTCTATCAGCATATTACTATAGGTATTATGGGAATATACACAACAAAGCTTATAGACATGTTGCACTGTTATTGCTAGAAGGCGACAATGTTTTTCTATCATGTGTGGTTGTTTTAGCAATAAAAATAAATTTTGTAACAAGATTCTACCAGTCTTGTGAATTTTTAGAACTGTATATTAAATATTTCTAGTCTTGATGCTACTGTACTACAAATATAAGAAAGAAAATAAATTGCAACTGCATAGGTAAAAAATATCAGGATTACTAAAATCTATTAATTTCCTTTACACATTATGCAAAACAAATTCTGAAGTTACATTCCCATGGTGCATACACGCTGCATTTTTCAGTTGTGCATTTACATGTTGAACTGTATTAGAATTTCAGCAAAATGAATAATCTCATGGCCACTGTACTTTTTTATGATTTTTTTTCCCATAGATTTGAATAAGATAGGGAAATTCTGCATGTAAAAAAATGTATATACTTTTGTATTGCATTTCCGCTACAGAAACACAGTAAAAATTCACGTAATCAACATGTGATTTTAATAATAAATCTTTATGAATGCTTTGTTTCTGAGCAACAGGAAGCTTCTTAGGCTGGCTTCACACCACAGCAATATCACGTTTGGGACTATCCGGTATGAACCTGACAGCCCCAGACCCAATTTTGAAACAGAAACAGATGGCAAATATGCCCCCCGGTCCGGTTTGCAGCCGGATTCAGCTGAGCGCAGCTGCAGCTGCTTAAATTTCAAGATCATGGCTAGCTCCCCGCTAGCTGCGGTCCTGAAATCTCTGCAGGGGACAGCTCCAGGTGCTGAGGTTTAGCAGCACTCGCTGGACCGTGGGGCATCAGCACTTGCTCCTGCCCTGCTCCATGTTATACATGGAGCAGGGCGGGAATAATTGCTGCTGTCAGGGCAGGAGGCGGAAGCAGGAGTGAGGGGCCGACAGTAGCAACACCTCACTCTGCGTGAAAGAGCACAAGGAGACGCAGGCGCAGAGCGAGGAAATCTGACACGCATCAAGGAGGCGGCGAGGAGAGGGAGGAGAGAGGAACAGAGAAGCAGGGGGCGGGAGTAGCCCCCGGGAAGGAGCTGACTCATGTGGAGCTGGTAATGCCCTACTGACTTTGTTGTACACATTTTAAAAGGCTGTATTTATTGATTAAAACATTCCAAAAATTCCAACAATTTCCCACCTTTACTGTCACAAATAATTTGCACGTAGAGAGAAAAAAAATGACAATCCTTTTGAGGGGAAAAAAATCTACCATGGCTGCATAAGTGTGAACATCCTCTTATAATTGGAGATGTGGATGTGTTCAAGTTAGGCCGGCTTCACACCACGGGTTTCCGCTTCACACCGGACAAACCCACTTCTGAATTTGTCCCCCATGGATCCCTAAGGGGCCAGATGGCTGTTATTTGCCATCTGGATTTGTGGTTTTCCGGGAGGATCTGGTTTTGTTCAATTTTTGTATCGGACACAAAACCGGAGTCTGCAGCATTTTTTGTGTCCGATGCGAAAATCGGCCAAAACCGGATCCGGTGCCCATAGTATGGGAGTCTATGGGTGCCAGATCGCCCTGGATCGGACAAAAAAATCAGACCACCAGTTCCCTGACACCATAATACTGAAGAACGGCGGCTGTTAAAAGCAGCTGTGCTCATTCAGCACCATGGACAGAGCTCCAAGGCTGAAATTTCAGCACTGCGGCCAACTCCCCTGCACTCATGGTGCAGAAATTTCAGCACTGGACAGTGGCTTAAACAAAACCAGCAAAAAGAAGGATCGGAGGGCAGATTTGCCGTTCGGTTCTGCTCATCTGTGGCTGTCAGGTTCTGTCCAGTGCATCCTGCAAAACACCGGACAGAACCTGACAGTCAAAAAACGTGATGTGAAGCTGGCCTAAGCAGTCACATTTAATCTCTTGTTAAATATTAGATAGCAGGCAGACCCAGCTGACATATTTTGATTCTGATTAACCCTCTTTAAATTGAGCTGTTCTAATAGGATTTTATTGACATCTTCTTAGTTGGATTTTCCAGAAAAATCCATGTCTGTAAGCAGTTACAACACAGTAAAAGGATCTCATTGTTGAAACTATTCAGTCAGGAGAAGGCTACAAAACTGTTTCCAAGCCATTAGATTGACCTTGGGACATTTTGAAGTAGTAATCATGAAGTCGCATTTCAGTTTTTCCCTGATCAGAGTTCATCAGGTTTTGTGTGCCAAAACCAGAAGTGAAACTTGCAAACAAGTATAATTGAAAGATTGACACCTGTTC
Source organism: Allobates femoralis (assembly GCA_033576535.1). NCBI lineage: Eukaryota > Metazoa > Chordata > Amphibia > Anura > Aromobatidae > Allobates > Allobates femoralis. Next base: position 347,160,794 of record JARQOC010000004.1, on the reverse strand, counting down.
AGGGTTTTGGAGACACTCCTGGTTTTGGCACACAAAACCCGATGAACCTTGATCAGGGAAAAACTGCAGTGTGAAACCAGCCTTACATTTTGCACAACAGTGATCTTAACTAGCAAATTAATGTCCCTCAAAAAACTATGAAGTGACAAGAAAAAAATTGGGCTGTTGGGCTGCCAATATGTCTAAAGCAACATTAAAATCCCTGAAGTACTTCCTGGTAAGTTCTAGTTGTGTACTCTATTTGACAACAATCTCCTGTATTCTTCATATGTCTGGCCTGTGGAGTTTTGTAGAAAGGTCAAAGCCTTTTCTTACATCAAAAAACATCCAAGCCCAGTTATGTTTTGCCAATATCTACATAAAGTCTGGTAAATGCATGTAGAAAAACATGTCATGGTATGATAAGACTAGGTTGAACTTTTGCCCATAAATACCAAAAGGTATGCTTGGTGCAAAACCATCAATGTCCCTCACCAAAAAAGCACCATACACATCAAGAAGCATGGTTGAGGTAGCATTATGCTTTCGGACTGTTTATCTGTAGCTGGAAATTGGGCTTTAGTCAAAGAGGAGGGAATTATGAACAGTTCCAAATATCAATCAATGTTCCATAACTTTCACATCAGGGTAATAAAGTGCAGTTCAACTATGTAGATATAGCATAAACCCTGATCTAGACTATAGTAAAGTGCACAATAATAACGTACCCATGAACCTAGTAAGTGGTCCCTGCCAAATCTGCCCACTGGTCCAGTAGCACCTTCAGCACTCTGTACTTTTACTACCCCTCTGAACCTTTTATATACAGTCCGTGCCTGTCTTGCCCACTTGTCACTTGTCTCCCTCCTTTTTGTCTTGAATCCATGTCATCTTTTATTGTTGACATGTTTATTTATTGTATCCACTGCATTCAATAAAGCATTATTTTTTTCAATATACACTGGTGTGGACAGTAAATACGTGGTATAGTTACGTGGGCATTAGAACTCTCATTTTTTCTCTTTCTTTTTATCTCTGCTAATAAGTTGAAGATGAAGAGGAATTTTATCTTTTGGCACAAAAAGAATAGCTTTGCCAGAAGAAGATAAAAGTTTTGAAATGGCCCAGCCAGAAACCAGACCTCAATGCAATTAAAAATCAATGGATTGACCTGAAGAGGGCTGTACACAGGAGATGTCCTCGCAATCTGACAGATTTGCAGGGCTACCGCAAGTAGTGAGCGAAGATTGCCAACTCATCTTGTGTCACGCTCGTAAACACCTACCCAAAAAGACTGAATGCTACGTCTGCAGTCATAAATTCAAAGTGTTCTTCCAAAGAATATTAATTTAACCACATTATTTTGGTTATTTTTTTCTGTCCAAAAAGATTTTAACCACTTAAAAAAGTGAAAACCAAGCTCTAAAACATCTAAAAAAATGTATTAACTAATCATTAAAAAAAAACACAAAAGAAGAAAAGGGGAAGTAAAAAACAAAATAGCAATAAACCGTATGCGTGTTTCAGACAAACATGTCCTTAGTCGTAAGTAGGACTAAGGACATGTTTGTCTAAAATGCATAAGGTCTACTGTTATTTTGTTTTTCCCTTCCCATTTTTTTGTGTTTTTTATGATTGTCTCTCCTCCCTGAGCAGTCTTTACCCTGTCCACTATCTGTCTCCCTTCGTGCTCTCTGTCAATGTAAGTATCTAAATGTAGTTTTACTTAAAAACCTACTTCTGTGGTTTTTTTCTTAATAAACCGATACATTTCCTGATAAAAAATGTGTAGGGCTTCGCTGTATTTTCTATTGTCAATGCAGGTAAACCAGGCAGCTACTGGCTGCCAACCCCCGCTGCCTGGTGTTACCTTCACTGGCAATAAAAAGTACAGGGGAGCCCTATTTTTTTTAAGTTACTTAAACAAATAATTAAAAAAACATTGGTGTGGGCTTTGCTGTATTTTTGTTTGCCAGCCAATGTAACCCAGGCAGCTGGGGGTTGGAATTCTCAGTGCGGTTATGTATGGTATTCCACAAATCATTTCCAGTGATCAAGGCCCTGCTTTTACAGGTAAAGTGTTTCAAAGAGTTTGTTCAATGATAGGGGTAAAGCAACAATTGCACTCGCCTTACCATCCAGAAGCGAGTGGTAAGGTGGAACGATATAATCGATCTATTAAGGAGAAATTAGCAAAATGTTGTAAGGAAACTGGGATGAGCTGGCCTGACGCTCTTCCTTTGGTATTCATGGACATAAGTACCACCCCGAGAGGTGTTTTAAAGTTGTCTCCCTTTGAGGTACTATATGGCAAACTTCCTAATCACCCACTTTCACCCCCAGAGACTGCTCACGCTGCTCAGAACACCTTGAATGTGGACTACGTCTTACGCCTACAACAACAACTGAGAGACATTTCCAAGAGCGTTCATCAATGCCAACCAAAGACTACTCTTTCCTGTCACGGGGTTCAGCCAGGAGATTACGTGTTGGTGCGTAAGTTCTTGAGGTCTGGTTCTCTTACAGATCGGTGGGAGGGTCCATATCAAGTTCTGTTAACCACGCCTACCTGCGTAAAGGTGGAAGGAAGAGGAACGTGGATCCACGCCTCACACTGCAAAAGAGTGCAACCCACTGCTGAGACGACAACACTGACAGCCCAAGCTGAGGAGGAGCCTGCTGACGTCCTAAACTCCTTACTCCCTGAGCTGCACCCGTAAGTTGATAGTAAGTGGTCCAGGAGCGAAGCAGAAACACGTTTCCCCTGGACTGCCACCTAAGACGCAGCTGACACAGTTGCAGAAAATCTATCCATCGCGTGAAGTGGATACCCAAGAAGAGAAGATGTCCCTGTATGAGCAGTTGTTTGGCCCACGAATGAGCAAAAGACTCTGGGGGGGAATAATAGCCGCCTGGGTGTTCATAATGACAGTCACTATAGTGCAACTAATCACCACATGTTATTCTGATACTGATTTGATTGATCTTGAGTATGGAGAAGATTACCCCATACAATTGAGGGCAAAAAGAAGCATGAATGATGTCCATGAGTGTATAGAGTACTATTGTAAACGCAATCATTATGAGGCCAGATGTATCAATTGGTGTTTTGATGATAATGAATTTCTAAGAGGTAAGAGAGAGCTACACGAACACTCACAAGAACCGTGGGAGAATAAATTACTTAATATGCATGACACCTTAGCTAAAAGGATGGGAGTCAAAGAGTGCTGGATATGTACACATTCACCTGTTTCTTCCAGATCTATGCCTTTCTTAGCTACTCCTGTACCTATAGAAGAATTCATTCTTTCTTTAGACGACACTTTTGAATTTCCAACAAATGTTAGTGCTTCCAGGTATAACAACACCCGTGTAGCCCTCCAAATAGCTGGATGGACTGCCCCACCCTGGTGGGCAGCAGTTAGAGATCTGTCCTTGTACTCCCCTCACAATATAGCTGTATGCGACCCTGGATCTACTAGCCTACGATGTAATAGAATGAACATTACTGACAATAACTTGGGAACTATTCCTTTAGACTTAGATACTCTACAAATTCTTTTCGAACCTAGCAGATTACAGTATGAGAATGATAATAATGAATCTACCATATTTGGGGGACTGATATATCACTTAAATGATAGAACCTCTGGGATATTGCAAGAGTTGATAAATAGTTCTGGATATGATGAAGAACAGAACACATGCAATGAGACGGTAAGAGGTATACTAAGGTGCCCATGGTGTCCATCACCAAGGTTACAACCCCTCATTTGGTATGCATCAGAGATTTCATACAGATTATTGTCACATCTTGGTGGGAATCACATCATACTACCTGAAAATATGTTTTACGTGTGTGGGGCCTTCGCTTATAAATTTCTACCTCATGATGGAACTGGTGTATGTACCTTAGCCAGATTAACTATGGCTACATGGACCAGGTGTCTCATAGGGACACGCGGCCTGTGCAGACGGAACCTTTCTCCCCGGTGGATAGAGTGTTGGTGAGGGTCAAACGGCCTGCAGGGAAACTGGGCGACCGGTGGGAGGCGACACCATACCTGATAAAGAGACGGGTGAACCCTGATATTCCAGTCTATGAGGTTGAGCCGGTGGGGGCAGGGGGGCCTACTCGTAATCTTCACCGTAACATGCTACAACGGTGCTGGTTTGAGGATGCAGCTCCCTTTTCCACGGAACCAGAGGCTGTGTCCCAAGGGGCGGGTACTGCTGGTGCTTATGAGTTTGATGATGTGCCCTCCTCTGCGCCTGTTTATCTGCCCCCTGTGAATGATCTGCTCCTGTGTGGAGAGAGTGTTGAGCCTGTGGTATGTCCTTGCGAGGGTGGGGGCTTAGGTCAGCCAAGTGACATGAATGATGGGTCACGGGGTGTCGCACTTCAGGAGGGAGCAGTGTCACGCCTTTCCTCTGATGACACCTCTGGAGGAACTCCTGCCCCCTCGGGGACAGAATGCGTTGGGGTGGGCCTTCGGAGAACCACTCGATCTACAGCAGGAATACCCCCTCAGCGCTATGCACAGGACGACTTTGAGTGGGAAGGTATGTCGAGGACGCCAACCTCTAGTGGGGTGGCATGTAAGAGAGTAAACTAATAAGCTGCTAAAACCAAGCAGACTGCCATTTTGTAGTGGCCCAGGAAAGTGAAAAACACAGTCTCTGGTTGCCATGGTGACTGCTCTGTGTCTAGGAAAGTGAAAGCACAATCTCTGGTTGCCTTGGTGATGGCTCTGTCAGTTGCTCCTGTTGTTGTTGATCGCTCTCTGCGGTGGCCATTACTAGTGTAAGGATTACAGCAGAGCCAGTGCAAGCTATATGGGCCTTTAAAGTTGTTTGCAAGCCCTGTTGTGTGGACTAAAGACTTTATCTTGAACTGAGCAAGTGTCCAGCACCCGTGGAGAGCCATCCACATTGGGAGGATCCTGACAAGGAGGCTGAGGAGATGTTCCCCCTGATGGAGCGAGTGATTGGCGTCCAAGAAGGCCGTGAGTGACTGCGAAAGGAGAGCCGGCGTCCGGTGCCATCCACATTGGGAGGATCCTGACAAGGTCCTGACAAGCCCTGGAAAAGAGTGCTCCACAGATTGCACTCCAAGCTTACAGAACTAAAGTACTGGACATGTGAATCTGGCATTGGCTGGTAAGCTGCCAAATTTTGCTGTTTTTTTACAATACGTTTTTTTTTGGCCCCAAAGGTTTTTCTTTTCTTTTTCTTTTTTGGACTTGCTGCAGCCCACGTGGAATATACACCGGTGTAAAGCTACATTTGAGGTTGATGGTACCATAGTTTTGAGATACCCGGGTATCCCTGTGCTAAGTGTATAGCCAGCATTGATATAGTGTATTGTATTGTTATTAGCTGTGATAAGTTATACTCAGTGTGCCATCTCAGAGGTCCCATCAGACCGCCCACAGTTTATGTACATAGCCTTTAGTTAAGTTAAATCCTTGATAAGTCTAACGTGTAGGTAAATTTGCTCCTGGTTCTGAGTGTGATTTACATACCCTGGGAACTCTGAGATCGGTGCATTGATGTCAGCTAACGCTGAGTGTGTGAAACTGTTATTGGTAATATTTTAAGGGGATTTTGAGATTTTTACATTCCATACTGAACCATACTTTGATCCCCATATCAGTAAAAATACTGTTGTTTATTTCTGCCTCTGTCTCAGTCTGTGACTCACTGGATCTTAATAGGACCTCTGGTCATTACATTTTGGCGTAGTCGGCAGGATCCAGTGTTTGTCATGGATGGAGGCAGCGAGGGAAGAAATTACCCCACCACACCAGCAGCCATGCTGCTGGGTGCGGATCCTTTGGCAGCCGCGGCGAATGTGGGAGGGTATGTGCCGGTAGGAGCTTTACTCCAGCACATGCCGAAATACGACGGGCATAACATGGCGTTGCAGGATTGAGCTGAGAGGGTCCGGAGTATTCTGCGGATGTGTAATCTGGCTCCCGCAGTACGAGCAGAACTGGCATTAAATGCACTAGAGGGCGATGCTAGGCGGATAGTGATGGTACGACCTGAGGCTGAGAGGAGTACATTAGAGAAAATTTTGGTACTGTTAGAGGGGAGTTTGGGAGGCCGGGCCCGTGTGACCCAGCTTCGATCTTTTTTTTAATCGCCCTCAAAAGGAAAGTGAGTCTCTGATGCAGTACTCTAATACGCTACAGGAGACATTGAATGAAGTGCAGCGACTAGACCCAGGGGCCATGGGAGTGTTCCGGGAGGTAGACCGCTTGCTCCGGGACCAATTCATCACAGGACTAGCCAATAGGCCCCTTTGAGATAAACTGTTGGAGGTGGCCCGGGCTACCCCAGAAATATCTTTTTGGCAGATTTACCAAGCCGCGGTGGAAAGGGAGGCGGAGTCCACCCTGGTAGTTCAAGGGGCTGTAGACAGTACACGGATGGAATAAAGCCCAATGCCAGTGTCAGGAGCGGAGGGACTGGTAGACGTTGTGCAAGATCTGCGTGCCGAGTTGAAGGAGCTAAAGCTGGAAGTGTCTAAGATCAGAGCTGGGTCGTCTCCTACTCCCCTGGAGAGGCCACCAGCCACACCCTCTGGGATGGTGGTTCCACCGACAGCCAGACCACCCTCTTTGAATGACTCGAGCCCCCGTCCATGAAGAGCAGTCACCTGCTGGAGGTGCGGGCGCCAGGGACACATCTCACAATACTCCCGGATGTCCACAGTCCCCGAGACTCCTTCGCCGATGTTAAACTCCCAGCCGCTGCATTGAGGGGGCAAATCGCAGCGGCCCACTCCCCACAAAGCCCTCAACGGGATGAGCAAGATTTGTTCGCATGCAGTCCAGTTTTAGAAGCAGAATTTGAAGGGCGGAAGATGAGTTGTTTGGTTGACACGGGATCTGAATGTACCATTATGCCTCTAGAAGTGTTCGAGGAATACTTCAGTCAACTAGTGGTCCCCGAAGATGGCCGAATGATAAGACTTACCGCCGCTAACAATAGCCAGCTGACGGTGAAAGGGATCGTGTGGATGAGGCTGAAAATGTTTGGTCAAGAGCTGGGTCAGAAAGGGGTAGTGCTGTTGGACCACCCCCCTAGAAGAGGGATGGAGGTGACACTTGGAATGAACATTCTGCGAGATCTAAATCATCAGATATATGCCCGCGAGGGACCCAGATACTGGACTCATGTTACAAGCCACCGACCAACTCAGAGAATGTTACACCCCCTAGTGTTGAACTGTGACCGGCTGAAAAGTGCAGTCCCTGGGGGCCGGGTGGGCCTAGTCCGAGTGCCATCACGGACCACAATTTCACTGGCACCCCGGCAGGAGGAACTCTTAATGTTGCCAGTGGGGGCGGCGCAGAGGCTGAATGGACTTGAGGTATTACTTGAGCCAGCCCCAGAGAAGTCCTCTCTTGCCAAGGTGCATGTGGCCCGGTCTTTGGCGATTGTGAAGAATGGACGGGTGCCAGTCAGATGCATTAACGTGTTGGAGGAGGCTGTTACCATTCCTGCTGGGACCATCCTGGCTGAACTGTTTGAGCCAGAGGGGAAGATGCCTGATAAGGCAGTGTTTGAATTGCGGCCAGACCCACAGTCATCCTGGACATATGCGGTCGAAGTAGGGTAGGGGGGGGCTGAATCTCCTACTGAAGACTGGAATGGTCATGTGATCATGGATCAGATGGGAGTGGATCGGGAGGAACTGACTTCCGTGCAACTAGAGCAGTTGGAGAGGGTCGTGTGGGAACATGAAGAGGCCTTCTCGAGACATGGAGAAGACTTCGGGTGCTGTCCGACGACTGAGCATGAGATTCCCACGGGGGACACCCCTCCCATTAGAGAACGTTATCGTCAGATTCCCCCGACACTTTATCAAGAGGTGAAGGGCATGGTGGCCAGTATGCTGGACAATCAAGTGATACGAGAGAGCCAAAGTCCCTGGGCTGCCCCCGTGGTCCTGGTGCGAAAGAAGGATGGGACCCTCCGATTTTGTGTGGATTATCGGAAATAAAATGCGCACACGGTGCGAGACGCATACCCGTTGCCTAGGATTGAGGAGTCCCTGTCTGCATTAGGACGGGCCAAATACTTCTCAACGTTGGACTTGGCGAGCGGATATTGGCAGGTACTAGGGATGAGCGAGTCTACTCGCTAGGACTCGTTACTCGGCGATTCTTAAGGGACTCGCTGGACTCGGGAATCGGCGAGTCTTTTAGCGAATACTCGCTCAGTAACGAGTCCAATGCAAGTGAATGGCAATCTTAGTTTTGTCATAGTTTACTTTCTCTCACTCGCTAGACTCGCTAGACTCGCTCTATCACATCGCTATATAGCTTGAATCTCCCCAAACAGCAGCGAGTCTGAGCGAGTCTACGAGTCCGAATCCTAGCGAGTCTGCGATTCCGAGTCCTGTATTCTCTATTCGGGACTCGCGAATCCAGAATCTTTTATGTTACTAGTCAGCATTGCGTGTTAGGTCAGAAAACTTGTGAAGATAGCCAATCATAGTCAGTAATGGCATAGCAGCTTTGGTTGTGTCAGGACTATGATTGGCTGCTGTCCATCGTGATGCCTATGTCATCTATGACAAGGCAAGGCAGTATATAAGGCTTGCCCCCGCCATTTTGGGCACATTGCTGAGAAGAGCTGACCTAGTGCAGGGAGACTTGGAGCAGATCTAGGGACAGTTAGGCAGTGTAGGAGTCACATATAACCCAAAAGTTCTTTTCAGAACTAACAGGACGCAGTGTAGGAGTCAAGATTCCTCACACATAACCCAAAAGTTCTTTTCAGAACTACCAGGACGGAGGATTGCTGTACAGGACTGTAAGGAAGGGGAGATAGGAGCAGCCTTACAGTGAATCCAGCACCATCCTCAGAGCTTAGTTCACCCAGCTTTCCGCAGAGCTGTAATCCTAAGCTTTTTCTTATTTTTGGCACTAGTCTACCAAATAATTTTGGTGCCATTTTTCCACAAAAAATTTCCTGTGCCAGTGCGTTGCTGTACGGTGTCCTGCCTGCAGCTCGCACGGTACTTGTAAACTTGCACGCAGCCAGCACCGCAGCCTAAGTGTGCCTGGTTCTGCGTACTAAACAATTTTTTCCTGTGCCAGTGCGTAGCTGTACGGTGTCCTGCCTGCAGCTCGCACGGTACTTGTAAACTTGCACGCAGCCAGCACCGCAGCCTAAGTGTGCCTGGTTGTGCGTACTAAACAATTTTTTCCTGTGCCAGTGCGTAGCTGTACGGTGTCCTGCCTGCAGCTCGCACGGTACTTGTAAACTTGCACGCAGCCAGCACCGCAGCCTAAGTGTGCCTGGTTCTGCGTACTAAACAATTTTTTCCTGTGCCAGTGCGTAGCTGTACGGTGTCCTGCCTGCAGCTCGCACGGTACTTGTAAACTTGCACGCAGCCAGCACCGCAGCCTAAGTGTGCCTGGTTGTGCGTACTAAACAATTTTTTCCTGTGCCAGTGCGTAGCTGTACGGTGTCCTGCCTGCAGCTCGCACGGTACTTGTAAACTTGCACGCAGCCAGCACCGCAGCCTAAGTGTGCCTGGTTCTGCGTACTAAACAATTTTTTCCTGTGCCAGTGCGTAGCTGTACGGTGTCCTGCCTGCAGCTCGCACGGTACTTGTAAACTTGCACGCAGCCAGCACCGCAGCCTAAGTGTGCCTGGTTGTGCGTACTAAACAATTTTTTCCTGTGCCAGTGCGTAGCTGTACGGTGTCCTGCCTGCAGCTCGCACGGTACTTGTAAACTTGCACGCAGCCAGCACCGCAGCCTAAGTGTGCCTGGTTGTGCGTACTAAACAATTTTTTCCTGTGCCAGTGCGTAGCTGTACGGTGTCCTGCCTGCAGCTCGCACGGTACTTGTAAACTTGCACGCAGCCAGCACCGCAGCCTAAGTGTGCCTGGTTGTGCGTACTAAACAATTTTTTCCTGTGCCAGTGCGTAGCTGTACGGTGTCCTGCCTGCAGCTCGCACGGTACTTGTAAACTTGCACGCAGCCAGCACCGCAGCCTAAGTGTGCCTGGTTCTGCGTACTAAACAATTTTTTCCTGTGCCAGTGCGTAGCTGTACGGTGTCCTGCCTGCAGCTCGCACGGTACTTGTAAACTTGCACGCAGCCAGCACCGCAGCCTAAGTGTGCCTGGTTGTGCGTACTAAACAATTTTTTCCTGTGCCAGTGCGTAGCTGTACGGTGTCCTGCCTGCAGCTCGCACGGTACTTGTAAACTTGCACGCAGCCAGCACCGCAGCCTAAGTGTGCCTGGTTGTGCGTACTAAACAATTTTTTCCTGTGCCAGTGCGTAGCTGTACGGTGTCCTGCCTGCAGCTCGCACGGTACTTGTAAACTTGCACGCAGCCAGCACCGCAGCCTAAGTGTGCCTGGTTGTGCGTACTAAACAATTTTTTCCTGTGCCAGTGCGTAGCTGTACGGTGTCCTGCCTGCAGCTCGCACGGTACTTGTAAACTTGCACGCAGCCAGCACCGCAGCCTAAGTGTGCCTGGTTCTGCGTACTAAACAATTTTTTCCTGTGCCAGTGCGTAGCTGTACGGTGTCCTGCCTGCAGCTCGCACGGTACTTGTAAACTTGCACGCAGCCAGCACCGCAGCCTAAGTGTGCCTGGTTCTGCGTACTAAACAATTTTTTCCTGTGCCAGTGCGTAGCTGTACGGTGTCCTGCCTGCAGCTCGCACGGTACTTGTAAACTTGCACGCAGCCAGCACCGCAGCCTAAGTGTGCCTGGTTCTGCGTACTAAACAATTTTTTCCTGTGCCAGTGCGTAGCTGTACGGTGTCCTGCCTGCAGCTCGCACGGTACTTGTAAACTTGCACGCAGCCAGCACCGCAGCCTAAGTGTGCCTGGTTGTGCGTACTAAACAATTTTTTCCTGTGCCAGTGCGTAGCTGTACGGTGTCCTGCCTGCAGCTCGCACGGTACTTGTAAACTTGCACGCAGCCAGCACCGCAGCCTAAGTGTGCCTGGTTCTGCGTACTAAACAATTTTTTCCTGTGCCAGTGCGTAGCTGTACGGTGTCCTGCCTGCAGCTCGCACGGTACTTGTAAACTTGCACGCAGCCAGCACCGCAGCCTAAGTGTGCCTGGTTGTGCGTACTAAACAATTTTTTCCTGTGCCAGTGCGTAGCTGTACGGTGTCCTGCCTGCAGCTCGCACGGTACCTTCCATCTCTCTAAAAATATCTTAGCCTCTAGTGTGTACCTTTCACGAAATAGTACCTGCTACTTGTTTTACAAGCCCCCAGAAAGCCACCAGAAATTACAAAATGTCACACAAAAAACCAAATCCCAAAAAAAGTCTTGCTAAGGGACAGGGACGAGGTACAGGCATTGGTAGTCGTGGCCAACTATCCACCAGTTCGGGCAGACAGACGAGGATTGATCGATCGTTCCTCCTGTCTAACTTTCCCCGTCAGGAAAGTAAACGAGTATTGAGGCCGGAAGACGAACAGCATCTAACGTCTTGGCTGGCAGACAAGACCTCAACAACAGGTTCTTGCAGCACTCAAGGTTCCTTGAGCACTGTATCTACTGTTGGTACATACCATGCTGGGTCATCTAATCCACAACCTCTTCACAGTTCCTCAGACCAACAGCAGCCCCATGAAAATGTTGACACAGACATGGGTCACTCAGATGACTTATTTGGTACATATAATCCTTTACATGAATCCGGTTTGCCAGACTCCGTAGTAGATGACATACTTGATGAAGAATTGTCCATTCATGGACAAGTTTTAGAGACACCCCGGCCACATGAACGTGTCTTTCAGCAAAGTCTTAGACCGTCTCAGGAGTTGGAGGATGATGATGAGACAGTGACACACTTGTCATCTGGGGAGCAAAATCTATCTTGTTATCGGGAAGATTTAGAAGAGGAAGGGGTTGATGATGAGACAACTGATCCCACGTGGAATGTTGCGATGCAGAGCCAGCAGAGCAGCACGGAGGAAGAAAGTGTGTATGTCCCACCAACAAAGGCAGCAAGGCCGACTCCTCCCACCAGAACTCAAAGAGTCACCACTGTTGCCCAAAATGTGTCCACTGTGGCTCAAAATTTGTCAACTGGTGGACAAAATGTCTCAAATGTGGGCCTCAGTAATCCCTCAGGGAGTACAGTCAAGCCTAGAGGTCGGTCAGCCACTGTGTGGAAATTTTTTAAAGATGGGCCTTCTCAAGAAAATGTGGTCATCTGTACCATCTGCCATGCAAGGCTCAGCAGAGGCCACGGGAAAGGAAACCAGAGCACCAGCAGTATGCGGAAGCACATGGCTGGTCAGCACCCTATTCAGTGGTCAAAAGTGCAGCCTTCCACAACAGTGTCATCTGACCCAAAGACTGCGACGGTAACTCAGATACGTCCGTCACAATCAAGTGTTGCTGAAGCTGGTCCAGCTCATATGTACTCATCACAAGCAGCGGTTGCAGAGAGACTGAACACGAGTGCAGACAGTTGTCGGTCAGCAACATCGTTACAGTTATCAGTGACACAGCTGTACGAAAGGAAGCAGAAATACCACTCTTCCCACCCATTAGCCAAAAAAATAAATGCCCAGATAGCTAAGTTGTTAGCAGTCGAGATGTTGCCGTTTAGGCTTGTGGGTACAGACTCTTTCCGTGAGCTTTTGGCTGTGGCAGTACCACGCTACTCGGTTCCAAGCCGCCACTACTTTTCACGTTGTGCCGTCCCCGCGTTACATGAGCATGTCATTAACAACCTCAAGCGTGCCCTCACCAACGCTGTAACCGGGAAAGTACACCTTACTACGGACACGTGGACAAGCAGTTCAGGACAGGGCCGGTACATCTCGCTCACCGCGCATTGGATCAACGTTGTGGAGAGTGTGCCAAACGATGTTAGTGTTACATCAAACATCCTACCCACGCCACGGATAGCTGGCACAACCTCATTCAGGGTCTCTGCATCATCCTATATGTCCACTACCCCATCTTCCGCTTCCTCGACCAATCCTCAATTGCCCTCAACATCACGGCCAAGTTGGGAGGTTTGCTGCAGTGCTTCAGCAAGACGCCAACAGGCTCTGCTGAAGCTGATCTGTTTAGGTCACACACCGCACACTGCAGTAGAGCTGTTGAAAGGTCTGAAGGAACAGACAGATGAGTGGCTATCCCCACTCCAACTCCAGACCGGTCTCGTGGTGAGCGACAATGGTCGTAACCTAGTGGCTGCACTTAAGCTCGGAAACCTTGTGCACGTCCCTTGCATGGCTCACGTGCTGAATCTGGTAGTGCAGAAATTCCTGCGTACATACCCAGAGCTATGTGACCTACTGGAGAAGGTGCGTCGAGTTTGTGCACATTTTCGTCATTCGTCAACAGCGGTTGGAAAACTTTCATTGCTTCAAAAGCAATTGAATTTGCCCAACCACAGACTCATTTGTGACATGCCGACACGATGGAACTCTACATTCCATATGTTATCGAGGATCAATGAGCAGCAGAGGGCAATATCCGAGTATCAGTTGCAACATGCCCGTCAGACCGGCAGTCAGCCACGACATATTAGTACAATGGAGTGGGTGTGGATCGCTGACACATCTGAGGTTCTTGATAATTTTGACTACTGCACAAAACTGGTGAGCGGTGATCAGTCCATCATCAGTGTCACTATACCCATGCTGTGTCTGCTGAAAGAGTCCCTCATTAATCAGAAAAATGAAGCATTGAGAGCCCAGCAGATGGCTATGGAGCCAGATTTAAACAGCGCAGTACCTAGCCAGCAAAGCCAGTATGACCAGGCAACAATGGCTCCTGAGGAGGAACAGGAGCAAGACGATGAAGAGGATTCATTTTTTGTTGGTGCCGATGTCAACCCAGATGGTACTCAGAACCCCAGCTTTGTGTCTGTCCACCATGGGTGGCCTGGAGAGGAGGAGGCGGAGACAGACTTTGCGGATACAATGGGTATTGAACATCGTTCTGAGGACACTGAAGACATGACTCTATGCAGCTTAGGACACATGTCTGACTTCATGTTGACTTGTCTGCTAGAAGACCCACGAGTGATTAACATATTGCACAACGACCTCTACTGGTTGGCCACCTTTCTGGACCCACGTTATAAAGATAAATTCACCTCACTGCTGTTTCAGTCACCACGTGGCTTGACAATTGACTATTTCAAGAGTGTTCTTGTGGAAAATATGCTTCGAATATCACCGTCAGACAACACTCTGCCCATAGTTAGCAACTCTGTGCAACAGCAGCCTTTGGTCGGGGCACAATCATCCACGCTGTCCAGAAGAGATGCTGGAAAGATGTCCGCAAAGTGGGCTATGTTCAATAAGCCATCGAACCTGCAGCGCCATGTTGCTCCAGTAACCATCTCTCGGAGACAGAAACTTACCAACATGGTACAAGAATACTTAAGTGACAGTACCTGCTTCCTGACTGATGCCGCAGTCCCGTTTAATTACTGGGTCTCCAAGCTCCACACTTGGACCGAGCTCTCGTTGTATGCCTTGGAGGTGCTGGCATGCCCTGCAGCTAGTGTGACATCAGAGCGGGTTTTCAGTGCCGCTGGGGGTATCATAACTGATACCAGGACACGTCTTACTCCAGAGAATGCAGACAGGCTTACTCTAATTAAGTTTAATAGGAACTGGATTTCACAAGACTTCTTGAGCCCTGAAGACGACAGTACTCAGAGCTGAAGTGCCACGTTCATCATCAATATGATATAATTAATCATTGTATTATATTGTGTCTTTTTGGTACAAGCAGTATGTCCAAGACCAGTAACGATTTGCGTAACCATGTTCCTGCAACCTGGTAATGAGGCTGCTTCATCTTAAACCAACACTACACCTTAACTTCGGTTTCATTAACCATCACAACACCTTTTCACAAGGAATCAACCTTTATTTTCTGTTAGCAAACATTTAACAGCCCCTTGGGCTAATTTTTGGAAACACCCAGCCTAACAAGCTGATCATGGCCCTTAGGCCTGCATTTACACTAAAAATGCAAAACAGCCCCTTGGGCTAATTTTTGGAAACACCCAGCTTAACAAGCTGATCATGGCCCTTAGGCCTGCATTTATACCCAAAAAGCAAAACAGCCCCTTGGGCTAATTTTTTGAAACACCCAGCGTAACAAGCTGAACATGGCCATTAGGCCTGCATTTATACCCAAAATGCAAAACAGCCCCTTGGGCTAATTTTTGGAAACACCCAGCCTAACAAGCTGAACATGGCCATTAGGCCTGCATTTATACCCAAAATGCAAAACAGCCCCTTGGGCTAATTTTTGGAAACACCCAGCCTAACAAGCTGAACATGGCCATTAGGCCTGCATTTATACCCAAAATGCAAAACAGCCCCTTGGGCTAATTTTTGGAAACACCCAGCCTAAGAGGCTTATCATGGCCCTTAGGCCTGCATTTACACTTAAAATGCCAAACAGCCCCTTGGGCTAATTTTTGGAAACACCCAGCCTAACAAGCTGAACATGGCCATTAGGCCTGCATTTATACCCAAAATGCAAAACAGCCCCTTGGGCTAATTTTTGGAAACACCGAGCCTAAGAGGCTTATCATGGCCCTTAGGCCTGCATTTACACTAAAAATGCCAAACAGCCCCTTGGGCTAATTTTTGGAAACACCCAGCCTAACAAGCTGATCATGGCCCTTAGGCCTGCATTTACACTAAAAATGCAAAACAGCCCCTTGGGCTAATTTTTGGAAACACCCAGCTTAACAAGCTGATCATGGCCCTTAGGCCTGCATTTATACCCAAAAAGCAAAACAGCCCCTTGGGCTAATTTTTGGAAACACCCAGCCTAACAAGCTGAACATGGCCATTAGGCCTGCATTTATACCCAAAATGCAAAACAGCCCCTTGGGCTAATTTTTCCAGGCACCAAGCCTATGCCTCCATCGTGGGCATTGCATGTACTATGCTCCTAGTACAAGCAATTCTATTGTATGGGCCAAGCACCCTGCTTTCTGAAAAAAATGTATATGAAGCCCCTTCAGCTAATTTTTTTAGGCAACAAGCCTATGCTTGCATCGTGGGCATTGCTTGGACTATCATCCTGCTGGAGCCTGGAGAAAGGTCCCACTGTACGCTCTGTAGAAAACGCGTAGACGCGATGTGTAGCAGGTAGATGTCCCAGCCTCTCACATGTGTGTTCCTAGTCTTGTTGCCATAGCGAGGCATTAAGTAACCCCCCAAACACAGGCACTGTTTATTTGTCAGCAACATTTGTCTGTGGAGTCATGATTTTACACTTAGTAACCAAGGTGACTTCATGCTCCATGCGGTCCGTAAAGTACTTGCTAATGATGCTCTCTCTCCCCTGTCCTCCACGCCAAATGTCTCGGGGTAATCCTTGACTCATCCCTCTCCTTCAAGCCCCACCTCTAGTTCCTAACCAAGTCCCTGTCACTCCAACTCAAAAATATTTCAAGAATTTGCTCGTTACTCAACCCTGACACAGCTAAAACACTCATTAATGCCCTCATCATCTCACGCCTTGACTACTGGAACCTCCTTCGCACAGGCCTCCCTGCCAACTCTCTTGCACCTCTCCAATGTATACTAAACTCTGCTGCCCGACTAATCCATCTGTCCTCACGCTACTCACCTGTCTACACCCACTGCCAAGCCCTTCACTGGGTCCCCGCCCCACAGAGAGCTCACTTTAAAACACTCATCATGACATTCAAAGCCTTACACAACCTATCCCCACCATACATCTCCGACATGATCTCCCGATACCATCCCTCACGCTACCTGCGTTCATCCAAAGAACTTCTCCGACACTCCCCCCTCATCTCCTCTTCCCACAACCGCATACAGGATTTCTCCCGGGCATCAACCATGCTCTGTAACTCGCTGCCCCACCTCATCACTCACTCGCCTACCCTGGGAACCTTCAAGAAACACCTAAAGACTCACCTCTTCCGACAGGCCTACAACCTGCCATGACACCCCGCTACACGCCCCACGACCGACACCTTCCCCACCCTATTGTATCCCCACCCACCCCTCGTTGAATGTGAGCCCACGCGTACAGGGTCCTCTCCAGTTGTACCTATATGACCTTATTGTCTATGTTTATTGTACTTCTCCTTGTGTACCTTATCCTCATGTAAAGCGCCATGGAACCTATCGGTGCTATATAAATAAATAATAATTATAATGATGATGACTTTAAGCCCACCCACAAAACAACCTACACATCCTTTCCCTGAAAAAAGACAGACACAAAGCAGTTTTTGTAAACTGGGTATTATTCCGCCATAATGGTAAAAATGTCAGAATTTTTTTTTTTTTTTTTTTTTTTTTTTGGTACAACTTTGTAAACAGGAAAATATAAGAAATAATAACAATGAAATTGTGCAATGCACATGAACACAAAATAAAAAAAATAAAAAAAAGGGGTCTACAGCTGCTGGTAGGTTGCCGCATCCTCCGGCCTTGCCAGTAAAGTGACACCATCACCCTGGTCCTGCAAGAGGTCAAGGGCCCCATGAATGGCCTCCGGCAACCCTTGAGGGTGGATCCTCTGGGCCGGTGTGGGGAAAAATGGTAGGTCCCTGTTAGGTGGCCATTGTGGAATGGTAGGTACAGGCCTCTGTGGTGGCACATGGCTGTCCCGGGGTGTGGGCCTGTCTAGTAGGTTGTAGTGTCTGAGTTGCCACCCCTCCAAAAAATTGAAAACCTCACCTGGGTGGTTTGGTGGGCGACTGGCGTCAAGCACAATCTGTAATGCTGACCTTGCCCGCAGTAGCCTGTGAAATGGAATTTCATCCAGGAATGGTATCAGACTGTGGGCAAAGTCAGCATTACTTTGTGCACGCCGTCTATTAGGTGACCCCGGGATCAGACCATGGCTGGTGTGAGGTGGGCATCCAGGTTCCTCCTCTTGCGGCCGGACATGCCCCAAAGCTGGGGTTGGTGCTGGTGGCGGCGGTGGTGGTGTTGGTGCTGGTGGCGGCGGTGGTGGTGTTGGTTCTGGTGGCGGCGGTGGTGGTGTTGCTGCTGCTGGTGGCGGCGGTGGTGCTGGTGCTGGTGGCGGCGGTGGTGTTGTTGCTGCTGCTGGTGGCGGCGGTGGTGGTGGTGCTGGTGCTGGTGGCGGCGGTGGTGGTGGTGTTGGTGGTGCTGGTGGCGGCGGCGGTGGTGGTGGCGCCGGCCGTGGTGGTGGTGGTGGGTGTTCTCCACGCCGCCTTCTGTTTGGCGGTGGAGGGTTCACAGCACGCCGCCCTCTGTAGTAAGCTTCTCTGTGGGTAAAGTAAAAAAAAATTTGGTGAATGCATTGCATTTGGAAACAAAAACATAGGTCAAACATTAAGTTGCACGCTTTTTAGACTCTGTGTATCTGTGTATTATTAATCAGATATTTGTTATTATTATGAAAGAATAACCAACTGTACATAACATAAAGGAATACGTGACTTTCTTTGCTAATTCCATACTAATACATAATTTTTCACCCCCTGATTAACACCCACCCCCCCCCCATCCCATCTAATCTAGACGATCAATAACACCAATGGTTCACATGAAAAAAAAAAAGTCCCCCTGACTTCACTTTTTACTTGACATACTTAATTCACAAAACTTTTAGCTTATATCATCTATATAAAGCAGGGAAGGGGTTGAAAGGTATACAATATATATATATATAATCTATTTATATAATCGGGAGTTTGAAATTCCGGCACTGTAGCCTAATCCCAAACTCCTTAGCGTCACTGCGAGCGGAGACGCGTATGCGCCTTCGCGAGCCGCAGACGCTTAACTCACACAGCCGCTATAGCGTTTTCTCTAGCGGCCTCGCGCCCTCCGCTCACAGCAAGACCTGCGCCCCTCACAGCGCCCAATCCGCCCCGGCATGCTGGCATTTGTACTTCCCCCGTCTGTGCACCCACAGGTCTTAGCAGATCACTGATGCTGACAGCGGGGGGGGGACAACACAGACAATCAAATCAGGAGGAGGTCAGTGTCAGGAGGAGATGACAGACGCCCGCCGGGGCCTGTGACACTGCAGAGGTCACAGCGGGGCTGTGTGTGCGGACAACGGGGAGGCCGGGGGCTACGGACGTACCGGACACGTCCTCTGCTCCTGGAGATGTGCCGCGGTTCCGCGCTCGCAGCGTATCTGACGCTGGAGCCGCGCTCACCACGCCCACACCACGCCCTCTGCCAAACAACCCACACCTCTCACTAACCTCCTGCAGCTAACCACACCCCATGTTTACCTTTGCCATGATGTCATTTAGCTGCGGCCGCTATCTTTAATAAGGTCAGAAATGATGGCAGTAATCGGATCTCTGCTCCCTCTAGCACGCCCCAACACTGTAGCACCATCTATTAACCCTATTCTCATCACCTATATACTCTGCTACCCACTGAGCCGCCTGTATACTCTGCTACCCACAGACCCGCCTGTATACTCTGCTACCCACAGACCCACCTGTATACTCTGCTACCCACAGACCCGCCTGTATACTCTGCTACCTCAGACCCGCCTGTATACTCTGCTACCCACAGACCCGCCTGTATACTCTGCTACCTCAGACCCGCCTGTATACTCTGCTACCTCAGACCCGCCTGTATACTCTGCTACCCACAGACCCGCCTGTATACTCTGCTACCTCAGACCCGCCTGTATACTCTGCTACCCACAGACCCGCCTGTATACTCTGCTACCCACAGAGCCGCCTGTATACTCTGCTACCTCAGACCCGCCTGTATACTCTGCTACCCACAGACCCGCCTGTATACTCTGCTACCCACAGAGCCGTCTTTATACTCTGCTACCTCAGACCCGCCTGTATACTCTGCTACCCACAGACCCGCCTGTATACTCTGCTACCTCAGACCCGCCTGTATACTCTGCTACCCACAGAGCCAAAATGGAAACTAATGTATATATTTATAAATAATACTAAATGTACACAACAGTGCTGCAGATACATACCTTGGCATAGCGGCCACCGGGTGAAGGAAGGACAGCCGGTCATAAAAGTGGTAGTGGTTGAGCAATGGAGCGGCTCCCGGTTGTCTCTCTGAGTACTGCCGGTACTGCTTTTTATGCTGGTCCCGGCAGCTCCTCCACCGTTTTTTAAGATGGTCAACTGTGAAATGATTTGAAACCGGCTTTAGAGATGTGTAATATTTGAAAAAACAAAAGTATGTGTACAAATCAACAATAACATTTTATTCATTTTGTGTGTGTAATGTGTATACAAGGCACAGTGACACGACAGTGTGGAACATCATCAACAGCATTACGGACATTGAGCTCACGTGGCCACAATCACAAATGAGGCAGGACACATGTCAACGCATAGAGAATGTAATAGTGCGGGCACCAGACTCTGGTCATTAGTGGTATTTATATACACCCAACCCCTTGGCCGAAAGAGCCAGGAGGATAAGACATTAAACTCATTGTACTGTTGTGACCCCATCCAAATATAGGCAACTATGCGGTGGAGCATGATAACACATTCAGGGTCCTGTATACCCTGCTATGGGGGCCCTGTATTCCCACTGCTGGGGGCCCTGTAAACCCACTGGGCCACTGTCTACCCACTGCTGGGGGCCCTGTATACCCACTGCTGGGGGGGCCTGTACACACACTGAGGGCCCTGTATACAGGGACTGACTGGCACCCTACAGTTTGGGTCGCAACCCTCCCTCACTGGCCCGACACAGGTGAGGACGGGGGGTGGGTGATGACTGGCGGCCGCCTCACAGTCACCGCAGCTCCCGCATTATCCTATGGCTCGCTCCCAGCCGCAGCCTCGCGCTCCTCACAGCCGCTCGCTAGCAGTCGCAGCCGCACGCCACTCACAGACGCTCACTCCCGGACGCAGCCGCGTGCTGATGACGTCATCCGCGCGGCCAGGAGCTTCCGTTTCCGCCTGCTGCTTCAGGGACATGCGGATTATTCATGCTCCTGCAGCCGCATGACCCGTGGCACCTGGGCCAGTCCGCCCCTGCCTGTATACGACAATATGGGGGCATGTATACCCAGCTGGGGGCCTGTATACTCTGCAGGGGGAGGTGTATACTCTGCTGGGGGGCTGTCTACCAGTGATAGCCGCTGTATACCAGGATGGCGGTGAATATGTTTTCATAGTTTTTCGGGGCAAAAATAGGGGGGTCGGCTTATACACGGGTCGGCTTATACACGAGTATATATACAGTAAATGCAATATATAACGTGTGAACTCATTTAACTTACTTAGATTGCTCTGTTCCTCATGGTCACTCCGATGGAACGCAGGGAACATCTCTTGGGCGATCTCTCTCCAGGCTGTATTAATAAGGGTCGTATCCCCATACTCAGGATCTGTAGGGAGCCATAGAAATGGACGAGCCTCCACAAGTGCAATAAGACGCAGCGTGTTCACCATGCCACGTCCTGCTGCCATGATTGCACTGATGAATGGATCGCTCTGTGTGTGCGCCTGTCAGCGCGACTCGCTTCCTGTTTCCTTAAACCATAGTGTGTGCTGGAGAATCCCTTCCCTCGCATCATCGGCTACAAGCCTCAAAATAAGAGAAAAACCAGCGAGTTTGGACTCGCACACTTTCAGAGACACATCAGCGAGTTGTAAATGTCATTATTCGCTATTACTCGGGTCCCTATTCATTAACATTGGACTCGCTGGACTCGCAACGAGTCCCGAGTCCTTGACTCGGACTCGTTGGGGTCTTGCGATTCCGAGTCTTTTCGGACTCGCTCATCCCTAGCAGGTACCAATGGCTGAGAAAGATCGGGCAAAGACAGCATTTATTCTGCCAATGGGGCTCTACGAATTCAATCGGATGCCGTTCGGACTCAGTAATGCCCCGGGGACCTTTCAACGCCTTA
Organism: Allobates femoralis; assembly: GCA_033576535.1. Lineage (NCBI taxonomy): Eukaryota > Metazoa > Chordata > Amphibia > Anura > Aromobatidae > Allobates > Allobates femoralis. The sequence continues at coordinate 347,138,940 of JARQOC010000004.1, read as the reverse complement.
TGGAACACTGCTTAGGCGACATGAATTTCGAATCGGTACTGATATATCTAGATGACATCGTGGTGTTCGGGACATCATTTGAAGATCATCTTGAGAAGTTACGCCAAGTGCTCCAACGGTTCAGCCGCCATGGATTGAAAATAAAACCGAAGAAATGTCAACTGTTCAAGAGTCGCATAGAGTATCTAGGCCATGTGGTGACTCCCGACGGGGTGTTACCCTCAGCCAGTAAGATCTTAGCGGTACAGGAGTGGCCACCTCCCCAGACCCTGCGGGAGGTTCGGGCTTTCTTGGGATTGGCGGGGTACTATCGACGATTTGTGCCCAGGTTTTCACAAGTAGTGGGTCCTCTGAATGAACTTTTAAGAGGGACGGCGCTGGGTCCTCGCAACCGCCCTATTCAATGGGGGCCTCAGCAGCAAAAGGCTTTTGACGAGGTGAAAACTGCCCTAATGAGTGCCCCGTTGTTGGCATATGCCCGGTTTAATACCCCTTTCCTGTTGTACACTGACGGTAGTCTTCACGGGTTGGGGGCGGTACTGGCCCAAATTCAGGATGGTCGGGAGCGGGTCATCGCCTATGGCAGCAGGTCTTTAAGGGATACTGAGCGCAATCCGGCTAACTATAGTTCGTTTCGCCTAGAGCTGCTGGCCCTGGTGTGGGCATTGACGGAGCGCTTTGCTGAGTATCTAACAGGAGCTGAGGTACTGGTCATGACCGATAATAACTCTCTTGCTCACTTAGAGAATGCAAAACTGGGAGCGTTGGAGCAGCGGTGGGTTGCCCGCCTTGCTAAGTTTAATTATCTGATTAAGTTTCGCTCTGAGCGAGAAAACAGAAATGCGGATGCACTGTCAAGGGTACCCCTTGGGTTTGGGGGAGAAAGCATTGATGACCAACTTGAGGACACAGAGACCCTTGACATGGGGCAGATGCCTATCTTCCGCAGTGTGGTACATTCAAGTGGAGTGGCATCAGGGATGCCGTGTGTCCTGGGAAAAACGCCAACAGATTGGGCAAAAGATCAGAACGAGTGCCCTGACATCTTGCGAGTGTGCACCTGGGTACAAAATGGGATTTGGCCGAGTGCAGAGGACAAGGCCCAACTATCCGCAGAAGGAATTAAACTATTGCGACAGTGGGATAAGTTGTATGTGGAACAGGGTATTTTGCATCGTAAGGTCTATCTGCCATCTGAGCTGCAGCACCGGTACCAACTGGTAATCCTTGTGGGGATGGGTCCAGTGGTCGCCCGCGAAGCACATGAGAAAGGAGCTCACTTTGGTAGTGAAAAGACACTCCAGTGGCTACAGCGAGTCCTCTATTGCCCTGACCTGGGAGGGATGGTAGCGGAGGTGTGTCGGCAATGTCGGGTCTGTGGGCTCAGTAAGAGTCCTGAGCAGCGGGCCCCTACGCAAACAATTAAAACGTCTGCCCCCTTGGAATTGCTCATGATTGATTATGTTTTGATAGGGTACTCGACGTCGGGGTGCTCCTATTGCTTGGTGATGACAGACCACTTCACTAAATATGCTGTGGCGGTGCCAACGAGAGATCAGACAGCAGAGTCGGCAGCTAAGGCGGTGTGTCGTCATTTTCTCCAAGTGTTTGGGTGTCCGCAAAGAATACACTCAGATCAGGGGGCATGTTTTCAGGAGACGCTAATGGAGGAGCTGCGCCGGTTGTATGGTATAGCACATTCGAGAACGACACCTTACCATCCCCAAGGAAATGGGGCCTGTGAGCGTTTCAATCATACCTTGATACAGATGTTGAGAACATTAGAGGACGGGCAGCAGGCCCGCTGGCCTGAGTACCTCCCTGAACTAATGTGGGCCTACAACAATCGAGTGCACAGCACTACGGGCTATTCACCACACATGTTGATGTTTGGGAGACCCGGGAGGGATATTGAAGATTTGAACATGCCAGATCCCTCCTCTGATTCCCCTCGGACTGCATCTGAATGGGTTCGAGAACATCGGCGGCGACTGAGAGTGGTGCATCAGGTGGTGGGAAATCGACTCAGTCAGGTGTCTCATAGGGACACGCGGCCTGTGCAGACGGAACCTTTCTCCCCGGGGGATAGAGTGTTGGTGAGGGTCAAACGGCCTGCAGGGAAACTGGGCGACCGGTGGGAGGTGACACCATACCTGATAAAGAGACGGGTGAACCCTGATATTCCAGTCTATGAGGTTGAGCCGGTGGGGGCAGGGGGGCCCACTTGTAATCTTCACCGTAACATGCTACAACGGATATTTGAAAGCTTATTATGTTATGATCACTATTACCCAAGTGACCTCCAACCCGTATATTTGAAATGCGGTCCGGCCTGTTGGTTAATATTAGGTCCAGCAGTGCCCCCCTTCTTATTGGGTCCTGAACCAGTTGTGAAAGGTAATTGTCTCTCATAGTTTTCAAAAACTTATTACCTTTGCTGGAACTGCATGTTTCTGTTCCCCAATGTATTTCAGGGTAGTTGAGGTCCCCCATAATAATGACTTCTCCCTGAGTCGCTGCTTCATCTATTTGCTTTATGAGGATATTTTCCTCCACTTCCATTATTGTTGGGGACTTATAACAAACCCCTATCAGTAATTTATTATTTTTTCCCCCTCCCCTTATCTCCACCCACAGGGACTCTACATTTCCATTAGATTCACCTATATTATCACGCAGGATGGGTTTTAAGGATGATTTTACGTATAAACATACACCTCCTCGCTTATTTGTACGGTCATTTCTGAACAGACAATAGCCCTGTAAATTAACAGCCCAGTCATGGCTCTCGTCCAGCCAAGTCTCCGAAATCCCCACCATGTCATAATTATTTTCCAACAAAATCAATTCTAATTCCTCCATTTTGTTGGTGAGACTTCTGGCATTAGTGTACATCCACTTTATGCATCTCTCTTTGCCTCTATTCCTTCCTACTATATTGACTGTCCTAACTTGTGCCCAGGTTACTATTTACACTATCTTCCCCTTCTATACAATGAATACCCTCCCCCCCAATCCCTAGTTTAAACACTCCTCCAACCTTCTAGCCATTTTCTCCCCCAGCACAGGTGCACCCTCCCCATTGAGGTGCAGCCCGTCCCTAGCATAGAACCTGTAGCCAACAGAGAAGTCGGCCCAGTTCTCCAGGAACCCAATCCCCCTCCTTCCTACACCAATTCCTGAGCCCCGTATTTATCTCCCTAATCTCCCTTTGCCTCTCTGGTGTGGCACATGGTACAGGCAGTATTTCAGAGAATACTACCTTGGAGGTCCTTGCCTTCAGCTTGCAGCCTAATTCCCTGAAATCATCTTTAAGGACCTTCCACCTACCTCTAACTTTGTCATTTTTGCCAATGTGCACCATGACCGCTGGGTCCCAGTAATCTGTCAACCCGATCAGCGATGTGCCGGACTCGGGCGCCAGGTAGGCAGCACACTATTCGACGATCCCTGTCTTTGTGACAGATTGCCCTATCTATTCCCCTAATAATTGAGTCCCCCACTACCAGCACCTGTCTGGCCTGCCCTACTCTCCTGTTTTCCCCCTTACTGGAGCAGACACTCCTCCGGCTTTCAGAGGTCATGCCCTGCTGCTGCAGTGCTGTACCTGAACTCACACCCCCCTCATCTGCCAACATAGCAAATTTATTGGGGTGTGCCAGATCAGGGCTAGCCTCCCTGACACTCTTCCCTCTACCCCGCCTTCTAACTGTCACGCAGCTAGCTACCTCACGGTCCTGCAGCTCCATACTACCATCCTCCCCCACATCCTTTCCATATTGTCTATGGATCTCAGCGTTGTCAGTTGCTCATTTAGATCCAGTATCTGGGCTTCCAAATGCACAACGTACTCACATCACACACAGCAGTATGCACCCTCGATCGGCTGTTCAAGGAATGCATACATGTGGCAAGATGTACACTGGATGGCATTGCCAATCATGGAGCTCATTTCATAATGGGGATTGCACCAGACAGAAATGATAAGTAAAAAGAAATGCAAAGTATTAATTAAATACAACCAGCAATTCAGTAAGTCCTCCCTTCCAAACTCCCTGAATCCAAAGTCACTGAATCACAAGTCACACACTTACTTCCGTCCGCACTTGCGCTCCGTCACACTCAGCTCATCACACTCGCTAGAAAATCAGATTTAAATTATTCTTTTTTTTCGAGCCTGCCTCAAAAGTAATGGCACACGCAAAACTATAAAGGAAAGAGCACAAATAAGGTCTTATGTCAATATCATATAGAACTCCCAATTGTTAGTTGCTCACCTGGGAGGGTTGTGTAGCACACATACGTGCAATAAGATGGCCGCTGCAGGGTCCACACATCAACAGTGAAACGTGATCAGTTGTGATGATACGGACTGCGTTATACGGACCCGCGCTGCTTCACAAAGGACATTGTTGGCTCCCTGAGGACGCAGTCGGGTTTGACTCCAAAACGCGTCGGAAAATAAAGAAGCCACTTGTGATGTACATTCTTTCACCGTCTCCTTTGTGAAGCAGCACGGGTCCATATAACACAGTCCATATCATCACTCCTGACCATGCATCAAAAGCAGGGAGATGACTTGATGTGATGCTTTGCACATCATAAGTCGTTAAATGGGTTAACAGGACTTGTTGTCTTGCTCTTATATTCTCTTACCACTTTACAGAAAGGCCTATTTTGCCTGATGAAAACATAACTGAGCTGTGAGGATGAAGTCAGATTTGTAATCATAAAGTACTACTGGATGCACAGAGCTTGCTGAAGGCAACAGCAGTCACTGAAAAGTGTAATTCCCAAAGGTAGAGCTAGAAAGATCTTTTTAAAATTGCTTTTTTTGCTTTAGGAATCCAAATGAAAAGGTTGCGACCTTGTGTTTTCTAGTACAGCACTAACCCTAAGGCCTAAACCCCTTCACAGACCATTATTTTAAATGGATCAGCAACCTTACACTTGCCCTTGACAATGAGCATAAAAATCTATTCAATACATTAAATAGAATGGGTGGCAATTTTAAAATTTTACCTCGAATGTTAAATCAATACATTTTTGGAAAATGACAAGAGTTTTGTGCTTATAGATTAAATTGAACCTCTCTTTTAAACAAAACAAACAGTTTGAGAATAGCTGTAAAATACACATTTTACTCCTAATCTTCTAACGTGGAAACACTGTGTATAAGAAAGAATTGTAATGCCTTTGAGAATCCAACCTGTTCACACTCCTCTACTCAATCCTGATGAAATAACTAACAAGTGTTATGCAAGATATTACACGTATGCACTTAGCCTGTGTCCTGCTCCCTGATCTCCCCTTTTCTTATCAGTAACCACAACATTACGATCTAAACAGTGGTTAATCAACAATGTAGGTTACTATGGCTGTGATTTTAACTATAATAATGGTTGTATTTATTTATATGGCGCCAACATATTCCGTAGCACTTTACAACTAAGCAGGGACATGTAAGGGCAATAAAAATAAAACAACGTAACACAACTCAACAGTTACAGAATTGAGGGCCCTGCTTGCAAGTTTACAATCTATAAGAAAAAACGTGATTGTTATCATCCATCATTATAATAAGAAATGGTTTTCATGTAAAGCTGCATAATCCGTTTATCATCCAGTATCTGTCTAAGAGCAGTTACCACATGCTATTGGTTGCATGGAGGATGTGAAGAAGGTTGAATAGGATGGAGCAAACATGTTTGTATGTTTAACATTTAGAATGGGACAGTTAGGTTAGTGAGTTCAGGTAATAGACCTGTCTAAAGAGATGAGTTTTGATAGCACGCTTATTAGTCTTATCTTTTAGGGTAGTGCATTCCAGAACACTGGTGCAGCAAGAGAGAAGTCTTGGAGACTGAGGTTCTAGGTTCGGATTATAAGATAAACAAACAGAAAGCACTGAGTTTAAAAGAACCACAGCGCTGACCTCCAATGATGACAAACAGAGTAATAGAGTATACTCTTTATTTAGCCACTTGCCTACGCATTTCGTTGTGTAAATACAACTTTACTCTGTCAAAGTTGGTTGTAACTCATACAACCTGACCAGGTGAGTCTTTCCATAGAAGGGGGACACCTGGTGGCTAAATTAAGAGGATATCACTCTATGTGCCCTCCAACAATTTTATTTCTATAGGTTCAGATTATGGAAGATGTTAGTCTTAGATCAGTTGCAAAATGGAGGGCACAAGTAGGGTGATTGACAGAAATGTGGAATGAGAAATAGGTTGGTCCAGAACTGTGAAAAGCTTTGAGGGTAAAAGATATAAGTTTGTAATGTATCCTGTAGCAGACAGTCAACCAGTGTAATTACTGGCACAAGGTGGAGGCATTGATGAATACGGCTGGACAGAAATTAAACCCTGGTTGAAGCATTTAGGATGGATTGGAGAGGAGAAAAGTTGGTTAGAGGAAGACTGATCAGTAAAGAGTTGCAGTAATCCAAATGAGAATTACGGTACTAAGAGCAACAGTAAGTGTTTTTGCATTTTCAAAAGTGAGAAAAAATTGAATTCTGGAGATGTTTTAAGGCAGGGGTTCCACCTGTGCATGGTATCGTATGCATGAGAAACGGATGCCATATGCTAATGACCCTCGCTTACTGCTGTGCTGCGAGCCGAGTGTCATTATCAGATCACAGCTGCGGAGGGTTGGAGAGATTAATCTCTCTGTCTTATGCATTGCAGGCCTCGGCGTATATTACAAGGCAGTCGGGTGACATCCGACTGCACTGCAATGTTTCTTGTTCACCTATACACCTGTATTGGGGTATATGATCCGTGACTCGCCAAATGCAGCATGCTGTAATTTTTTCCTTAGCGTGATTTTGGCTGAGCAAACAGTAGCCGATGCAGGAAATATGAGCTAGTGAATAATTGGAATAGGGAATAAAGGAATGTTTTTGGGTCAAATATAACCCCAAGATAGTGAACGTGCAACTTGAGGGATATGATTGAACCACCAAAGGTACTGTATTGTGTGTTTTATAAGATGCATCAGATTAGAAAATGCACCCAAAATTTAGGGAAAGAAACTAGGCAAAAACATTTTTTTTACGTGAAAAAGGGGTTTCATTTTTTAATTCAGTTGTATCTTGACTACTATACTGTGGGAGTTGAAAGGCAGGAGAGATCCGGATGCTACTGTGGGCATTGCAAGGCAGGAGTCATCCCCAGTGGTTGTTTGCAAGTAAATATCAGTTGTGTAGGCTTCATAGAAATATCGGATGCAGCGCATGCACAGATTGAAGTCTAGGCTCAATGACGAGCCAAGATCTCAACCTGTGTATGCGCTGCCTTTGGCGCCATCGATTTCCCAATGGCAGACTTAAGGAAAATGGCACCTTGAGGTGACGCATGCGTACATTGAGGTCTCGGCGCCTCATTCAATGCCATACCCTTAAAGCCCAGACTGCCAACATTTACTTGCATAGAACCTCTGGGGATGCCTCCTGCTTTGCAATGCCCACAGCATCACTGGGACAGCTCCTGTATTGCCAGGACACCCGCCACACTGTCCACTGCAATCGTCCCATTCTTGCAACGGCCATACAGTGGGGACAATACCTTCTGTGACCCCGCTCAACCATGCACCGCCCCAGGTAAGCTGCACATGAATTATAAAATGCACCCCACATTTTTCTCCTAAACTTTGGGAAGAAAATGTATAATCCGAAAAATACAGTAATTAAAATATTGGGTGTACATCGGTTAGTTAGAGGGAGAAAGAGTTCAGTATTGGATAGATTCAGTTTCAAATAGAAGGAGGACATGGTGCTAGAGACAGCAGACAGACAATCCCTGAAATTTTGTATTAAGGTGGGGGTGATGTCAGAAGAAGAAAAGTGGCATTGGGTATCATCAGCATTGAGATGATACTGGAAACCAAATCTGCTGATGGGTTGTCCAATAGGCATTGTATATAGCGAGAAAAGTAGCAGTCTAGGACTGAGCCTTGAGGAAGGGAAAGAGGAGAGGAGTAAGGGTACTGTCACACTTGGCGACACTCCAGCGATCCCGACAACGATACAACCTGGTATAGATCGCTAGTGCATCGCTACGTGGTCACTGGTGAGATGTCAAACAGTCAGATCTCACCAGCGACGCAACAATGATACGGCAGTCATTGGGAACCTGTCACTCTCTGACGTAGCGTTGAGATTGTTGGTCGTTGTCCCTGTCAAACACAGCAGTGCACGCTGCCCAGCGGGAGCTCGACAACCAAGAAATTCCAAGCTTACAATCTATGAGGAAATAGGGGAGGCACAAAAGGTAAATGGTAAAAAGTGCCATCACATATGGTCCAGCCATGAATATAATAAATAAGGGATTGACGTAACGCTGCATGAATCAGTCACCAGTCGGGATCTATACAAGTACAGATAAAGTGCTATATTATGCCTAGGGGACAGACAGACAGTCTGCAGGTGCAGACAGATGACACAAGAGGCGAGATTTGAAAAAGGGAAGATAGTTAGACAAGTGAGGCGAGGTGATAGGCCAGTCTAAAGAGATGCGTTTTTAAGGCTCTCTTAAAACTATTGGTATTGGAAATATTTGAATTGTTTTTGGTAACCCATTGCAGAGAATTGGTACAGCTCATGAAAAGTCTTGGAGACGGGAGTTGGAGGTTCGGATTGCAGCTGATGTCAGTCTTAGGTCACTTGTGGAACAGAGGGCACGTGAATGGCGATTGACAGAGATGAGGGAGGAGATGTAGGGTGGTGCAGAACTGTGGATAGCTTTGTGGTCAGAGTGATAATTTGATATTGTACTCTGTAGCAGATTGGCAACCAGTGCAATGACTGGCACAGGATAGAGGCAGCGGTGAAGCAGTTGGAGAGGAATATGATCCTACTGTTGCATTGAGGATGGATTGGAGAGGAGAGAGTGGAGAGGGAGACTGATTAGTAGGGAATTGCAGTAATCCAAGCAAGAATGAATAAGGGCAACAGTTAAAGTTTTTGCAGAATCAACAGTAAGAAACAGTCAAATTCTAGAGATGTTTTTGAGGTGTAGGTGACATGAGCAAGTGAGTGACCGGATGTGGGGAGAGAATGAGAGATTCAAGTCAAATATAACCCCAAGATAGCAAACGTGTTGCTGAGGAGTAATGGTAGAACCACATACAGTATTGAAAAATTAGGTTTCAAAAGATTAGGAGAGGGAGGAAACATGAGAAGTTCAGTTTTTGACAGATTCAATTTAAGGTAGAGAGAAGACATGATGTTAGAGACAGCAGAGAGACAATCACTGGTATTTTGCAGTAATGTGGAGATGATGTCAGGAGAAGATGTCTATAATTGGGTGTTGTCAGCATAGAGATGGTACTGAAAACCAAATCTACTGATGGTTTGTCGAATAGGCGCAGTGTACAGGGAGAAGAGAAGGGGACCTAGGACTGAACCCTGAGAAACCCCAACTGTGAGGGGAAGAGGAGAGGAAGAGGAGCCGGCGAAAGATACAGTGAAGGAACGGTCGGAGAGGTAGGAGGAGAACCAGGAGAGTGTCCTTGAGCCCAATAGAGAGGAGCATAGAGAGAAGGAGCTGGTGATCCACTGTATCAAATACAGCAAGGAGATATAGTAAGAGGGGAGTAGTGACCATTAGATTTAGCTGTGAGTAGATCATTACAGACTTCAGTGAGGGCAGTTTCAGTAGAATGTAAAGAGCGGAAGCCGGATTGTAGAGGGTCAAGAAGAGAATTGTCAGAGAGATAGCGGATCATACAGGAGTGGACCAAGCGTTCCAGGAGTTTAGAAATGAAGGGGAGATTAGAGACAGGTCTGTATTTAGCAGCAGAGTTCTGGTCGAGGGTTGTTTTTTTTTTTATAATGGATAGGGGATATTCAGGAGAAATCTTGGAGGTGATTAGGTGAGGAATGAATAGGTGTGGAGGAGAGCAGGTGGTCTTGGGAGGATCAAAGATTACATGAGGGAAGATATTATTGGGGATTAGTTCAGAGATATAGGGAGGGAACAGATTATGGATGGCTTTGTAGGTCAGTGTTAGTAGCTTGAACTGGATTCATTGGGGAGTTGGGAGGGAGTGGAGGGATTTGCAGAGGGGAGAAACAGGGAGGTAGAGGAGAGAGGTGGATTAGTCAAGCAGCAGAGTTGGGGACAGACTGGAGAGGTGCAAAAGTGTTATCAAGGAGGCCACAGAGGAGGATGTTGTAGTAATCAAGGCGGGAGAACATGAGGGCATGTACAAGAGTTTTAGTAGATTGAGGGCTGAGGAAAGGACAGATTCTGGAAGCATTTTTGATCTGGAGGCGAGAGGAGGTGGCAAGAGTTTGGATATGTGGTTTGAAGGACTGGGCAGAGTTGAGAGTTTCTCCGAGGCAGTGGATTTCAGGTGCAGGAGAGAGCATGATGCCATTTACCATAATAGATAGATCAGATAGGGAAGATATATGAGGTTGTGAAAAGATGATGAGTTTGGTTTTGTATACATTGAGCTTTAGAAAGTTAGAGGTGAAGAAATAGGATATGGCTGACAGAAAGGATGGGGTCAAGTGCACAAGTGGTGACGTGTGATTTGCAGAGGAGATGAGTAAGCTCTCCTTCAGTGATGTTGGAGTGGGAGGTTATGAGGAAAGAGTAGAAATCTGGTACATGGAGTGGTTGGGGTGCTGGAACAATGAAGGCTTGCTTTCTTTGGTCAATCTTATAATGACCCTCACATTAGCTGACATGCAGTATAATGACCCACACATAACCTGGAAAGCACATTATGATGAAAGAAGCAGACCAACATCTCCACCTTGTCTGTTCTCAGATCTGGGAGTATGTGAGAATTGTAGCCCACCACACAAGAGAACAGAAGCGGTGGTAATGCAGACTGGATCCAGGTTTCAGTGAGAGCCAGAGGGTTAAGGGAATTGGAAAGGAAGACATTTTGAATATAGAGGAGTTTTTTTGTATGATGACCATGAGTTCCAGAGGACATTAAACAAGACCATAGAAGATGAACACTGAATGTTTAAAATATTGACAGGTTTTCTTCCTGTTATGGGATGAGAGTTATTTGCACAAGTGGAAGAAGGGCCAGAGTTGGGAGAGATGTCACCAACAAATAGGAAAAGGAGAAAAATGAGAGAGTAGGGGACTCAATGATTTGTGTGAGCGTTTTGTGCATGGTATGGTGGTAGTGGATGCTTTGGAGCAGTTGAGAAATGTCAGTAGAGCTTTACATGGGCGTACCCAGGATCAAAACTAGGGGGGGCAAGCCATGGTCATTCAGGTTGTAAAATTTTAGAATGGTGCATTATAATGTATGGAGGCATATGAGGCTACATTATACTATATAGAGGATAGTGGGGTTGCATTATGATAATTGGATGACTATGGGGGTACCTTATGAATGGGGGACTATGGGATGCATTATAATACATAGAGGACTATGGTAACGGGAGGAGGAAGACCATATAAACCATGATGGGGGACATATATACCACGATAAGGGCCATATTCCAGGAGGAGGACCATATACAGCAGGATAAGGGATATTAATACATAATGAAGGGGGAGGGGTCAATTTGTAAATCTTTATAGGATTTAGAACGATACACGGGGTCCATGCATCTGACCAATGTGCACGCGGAAGGTGGGGGGCCTAAATTGCGCACCTGTGCACATCAGACTTGTTACACCACTGGGGAGCCCTATGGGGGGCTGTATATGACATGGGAGCCCTATGGGGGCTGTATATGAGATGGAAGTTCCATCTGTCATATACAGCCCCCCCCAATGTCCCATAGGACTCACATCTCATATACAGCCCTCCATAGGGCTCCCATCTCATATACCGCCCCCCACAGAGCTCCCATATCATATACAATCCCCTTATAGGGCTCCCATAGCATGTATAACACCGCCATAGGGCACCCAAATCATATTCAGCCACCTCATAGGGCTCCTGTATCATATACAGCCCCTCCATAGGGCTCCCATCATGAGAGCCCTATGGGGGTTGTATATGATACGGGAGCCCTATGTAGTGGGCTGTATACGATATGGGAGCCTTATGGGGGGGCTGTATATGATATTGGAGTCCCATCTCATATACAGCCTCCCATACCCCATACAGTCCTCATATCATATACAACAGCCCCCGATAGGGCTCCTATATCATAGGCTGCATATGATATGGGAGCCCTATGGGGCGCTGTATATGATATGGGAGTCCCATATCATACACAGCCCCCTAATGCCCCATAGGGCTCCCATATCACATATAGCCCCATAGCGCTCCCATGTCATATACAGCCACCCCATAGGGCTCCAATAATGGGAGCCCTTTAGGAGTCTATATATGATATAGGAGCCCTATAGGGTTGATGTATATGATATGGGAGCCTATGGGGGGCAGGGCTGTATATGAGATGGGAGTACATGTCATCTCATAAACAGCACACAGCCCCCACATAAGGCTCCCATATACAGCCCTCCCATAGGGCTCCCATCACCCCAACCCCCCACCCCCATCACTTTTTTTTATATTTACATACTTCTATTTTTTACAGTTGTTGTCCTCCTGTGATGTCTCTTCTCTTCACTCTTGGCTTTTGCAGCTCGCCTCGTGCTCCTGGCTCCAGCCTCCCTCCTCACCAGCAGTGTCCCTAGATGGACCCCAGCTTGCACCGCAGCCGCAGGGCCAGTTACTCAGCCTCAGCACTCAGAGGTGATGTCACTCATGACATCATTTCTGAGTACCCCTGCAGGCCTGCCGAGCTGATCTGCAGTCGGCAGACACTGTCTGAGCCTGAGGGCGAGATCCACCGTCCCTGCGCCCCTGCTGGCTGCAGTGCTGCAGCTGCCAGCCTGCCGCCCCATGTCACGTGCTGCGGCTGTCACTGACTGAGCTGAGGAGGTAAACTAATTAACCAGCGACGCTACAGTGAGATTCCGCTGAGTCAGACAGAGTCACTGTGTGTGACATACATTATAATTAATACAGTAGGTGCGCACGGCGCGTGCACCTACCCGCGCTCACCCCTTCCTCATGAGGAGAGGCAGCCTCTTGGGGGGGCAGCTGCCCCCCCCTGCCCCATGCTGGGTACGCCCATGGGGCTTTAGTGTTGTACATGAGAGAGGGGAGAAGGGAGGAACTGATGTGGAGAGAGTGTACAGAATGTGGAAAAGAATGGAAGTGGTGAAAGAAAGTAGCATCGAAAACATATATAAAGCAAAGAAATATGAAAAATAAATAGTGTAGTAGAACTGAACAAAAGGCATGTTTGTTTAAATATCTGGTAAACCTTTCATGTCTCCTTGCCCTGTCCATATGTAATGTAATAACAGGCAAGACACTTCGAAAATATTGGTCTTAGAAATATATGGCACACATGCTCTCCCAAAGCCAGATATGAATATTTTCGAAGTGTCTACTGGCATGTAGGACACAATTTAACTTATGAAATATTTAAGCAATTAGCGAAAGACCACAGCAGTCTCAGACACACTAACATGTGAAAGAAAACTGTGACCATTTAGATGCAAACACAGGAAAAATTATTAAATAGCAAACTTGAAGTCTTGTGAGATCATGAGAGATGTTCACACTTGACAGATGTAACACAATCAGGTCTGTAAATATTATCTTCTGATCATTTCTGGGACATGTCTAATATATTTCTAATGTGCACTTAAAGGTTGCACTTACAAAGATGCCCACAAAGATCTCTTGGTCTAAATTTATACACCTTTAACTGCACATGAAAGATACCTGATGAGACCAGAAGGGAGCAGCCACAGGGAGCGGTAGACAATTAGAGAAATAGGATAACTTAAAGGAAAACCAACTACCAGGATTTAGCCATCTTTAACTTAGTGCAGCAGGGGATTGACATGTGCAGCATGACATTACTAATAGGGGGTTTTTTTACTCCTCTTCTACTCTTATTTCGACTATGTTTTAAAGGTATTATAATGTCATCGCCATCTCTGATGTTACCAACCATCTTCCTTATTTGCAGGTATGATCACAATTAGCACCTGTCTGTCTACTTTTGGTATATCGGCTGCTTCACTTTTATGTAATTAGCAAAGTTTTCTATTCACTCCTGTCTATTAAAGGGCACCAACTACCAGGATTTAACTACCTGTAAATCAGTGCAGAAGGTGATTGACGTGTGCAGCATGGCATCACTATATGCTTTTTTTTATTCCTCCCCTGTGGACTTGTCTTTCTGCAGTAAGCCAAACACCCTCCCTCTCATACAGACTCATCCAGGGGGGTTCAACTGACAGCAGAAAGACAAACCGACAGAATCTTCTAGAGAACTTCAAGCAGTGTGTCTGTGTCTGCCTCTTAGGGTACCTTTACACATCGCAACATTGAATGCAATTTCACTTGCAACTTACTGGTTGCAGTGAAATCATGGACACATTGTTCTATTTTGTTGCTGTGTACAAATGGAACAATGTGTCCATGATTTCACTGCCACCAGTAAGTTGCAAGTGAAATTGCATGCAATGTTGCGACGTGTAAAGGTACCCTTAGACCCTAGGCCCACTGTGAAGCACTGATTGATGTATTTATATGCAGATTTTGAGAATCTGCATCAAAATCTGCATGTCTATCCTGAGCAAAGTCTACAAAAGTTCTGAAGTGCTGTACCCATGTTGCTTTATTTTTTTCTTTGCAGATTTGGTGCAGATTTCTTTATTCTGCCCCAAAATCAGTACAAAAGGAAAAAAAGCAATGTGGGAATTGCACTTCTAAACTCCTAGACTTCATAGACTTCATAGACTTTACTGGCTTCAGGAGAGACATGCAGATGAGAATCTGCATCAAACAACACACCGTGGGCACGGGTCCTTAATCATCCTTGCCATTGCCTGCGACCACAGAAAACGCAGAATGAAGCCCGGGATCATGTGTCGGCAAGCGGCGGGACAGCGCGGGACAGTGATAAGTATGATTTTACTTTACAGGCTGCCGCGCAAGGGGGGGGGGCCCTGGAGCTTGATGGGGGGGCCTGTATACCTCCGGGGCTGCTGCTGTATATATATGGATTACCGTATATACTCGCGTATAAGCCGAGGGGGGACTTTTCAGCCCAAATTTTGGGCTGAAAAACTCGGCTTATACGCGAGTATATACGGTAAGTTTCAATTTTATTGATCACATTTTGTATTACATGCATAGTTTGGGTTTCACTCTAATGTCTTTTTCAAGTAAGATGCTACAGTATGACTAAAAAAGACAGTTTTCGTGTTTCTTTTTCTTTCCACTGTTTACTAGAGATGAGTTGGGTTGAGGGTTCTTTGCATGCATGTACAAGGTCTGATGATGCAGGGAGGATAGGACGATTGATGCAAGGGGAGAAAGAGGTGAACAGTAACCATAGGCAAAGCATATGACAAAAAACAGCAAATGATAATTTTTGTAACATTTTTGAAGAATTCAATTTCATATAAATGTATTCAATCTCTTAGCAATACAATCATAGGAGATCAGAATATTATACACATCTTTTCTGTTCAGTTAGAGGATTTTTATTTTTGTGATTCACAGAAAATAAATTGTTCGGATATTAAATTTTTGAGCAAAACTTGCTGACAATTAAATTTCTAGAGATCCACTCCTCTTCTTTGTTCCTTAGCTTAAATAATTGTATAAATGGAATAAGACTTTAATGGATATCAAAAATGCTTTATTTCATTTATTACTTGGGGAAAAAGTGATTGAGTTAGAGTTGATTCATTTATTTATTATTCACTAGTAAAAAGGCCCGATGCAATTGCATCGGGAGCGCGGTGAAATGAATTGTGTGTATACAGGCGGGTCAGTGGGTATCAGAGTATACAGGCGGGTCAGTGGGTAGTAGAGCATCGAGGCGACTCTGTGGCTAGCAGAGTATGGAGGCGGCTCTGTGGCTAGCGGAGTAAGGAGGCGGCTCTGTGGGTAGCAGAGTATGGAGGCGGCTCTGTGGGTAGCAGAGTATGGAGGCGGCTCTGTGGGTAGCAGAGTATGGAGGCGGCTCTGTGGGTAGCAGAGTATCGAGGCGGCTCTGTGGGTAGCAGAGTATCGAGGCAGCTCTGTGGGTAGCAGAGTATGGAGGCGGCTCTGTGGGTAGCAGAGTATACAGGCGGCTGTGTGGGTAGCAGAGTATAGTGGCGGCTCTGTGGGTAGCAGAG
Organism: Allobates femoralis; assembly: GCA_033576535.1. Lineage (NCBI taxonomy): Eukaryota > Metazoa > Chordata > Amphibia > Anura > Aromobatidae > Allobates > Allobates femoralis. The sequence continues at coordinate 347,122,786 of JARQOC010000004.1, read as the reverse complement.
TATAGTGGCGGCTCTGTGGGTAGCAGAGTATCGAGGCGGCTCTGTGGTGGAGGGGTGAGGAGAGATGCGGCTCAGTGGTGGAGGGGTAAGGAGAGATGGGTGTCTGTGGTGGAGGGGTGAGGAGAGAAGCACACAGTATATACATACATGAGACATTGTATAGACAGACAGTATGCAGAGATTACAAATATTATACACACAGTATAGACACAGTATACACGCATTACAGCGAGTATAGAGACAGGGGACAGAGTGTAGAGACAGGGGACACAGAGTGTAGAGACAGGGGACACAGAGTGTAGGGACAGGGGACACAGAGTGTAGGGACAGGGGACACAGAGTGTAGGGACAGGGTATACAGAGTGTAGGGACAGGGTATACAGAGTGTAGGGACAGGGTATACAGAGTGTAGGGACAGGGTATACAGAGTGTAGGGACAGGGTATACAGAGTGTGGGGACAGGGTATACAGAGTGTGGGGACAGGGTATACAGAGTGTAGGGGCAGGGTATACGGAATACAGAGTGTGGGGACAGGGTATACGGAATACAGAGTGTGGGGACAGGGTATACGGAATACAGAGTGTGGGGACAGGGTATACGGAATACAGAGTGTGGGGACAGGGTATACGGAATACAGAGTGTGGGGACAGGGTATACGGAATACAGAGTGTGGGGACAGGGTATACGGTATACAGAGTGTGGGGACAGGGTATACAGAGTGTGGAGACAGGGGACAGGGTATACAGAGTGTGGAGACAGGGGACAGGGTATACAGAGTGTGGAGACAGGGGACAGGGTATACAGAGTGTGGAGACAGGGGACAGGGTATACAGAGTGTGGAGACAGGGGACAGGGTATACAGAGTGTGGAGACAGGGGACAGGGTATACAGAGTGTGGAGACAGGGGACAGGGTATACAGAGTGTGGAGACAGGGACAGGGTATACAGAGTGTGGAGACAGGGGACAGGGTATACAGAGTGTGGAGACAGGGGACAGGGTATACAGAGTGTGGAGACAGGGGACAGGGTATACAGAGTGTGGAGACAGGGGACAGGGTATACAGAGTGTGGAGACAGGGGACAGGGTATACAGAGTGTGGAGACAGGGGACAGGGTATACAGAGTGTGGAGACAGGGGACAGGGTATACAGAGTGTGGAGACAGGGGACAGGATATACAGAGTGTGGAGACAGGGGACAGGATATACAGAGTGTGGAGACAGGGGACAGGGTGTACAGAGTGTGGAGACAGGGTATACAGAGTGTGGAGACAGGGGACAGGGTATACAGAGTGTGGAGACAGGGGACAGGGTATACAGAGTGTGGAGACAGGGGACAGGGTATACAGAGTGTGGAGACAGGGGACAGGGTATACAGAGTGTGGAGACAGGGGACAGGGTATACAGAGTGTGGAGACAGGGTGTACAGAGTGTGGAGACAGGGTGTACAGAGTGTGGAGACAGGGTGTACAGAGTGTGGAGACAGGGTATACAGAGTGTGGAGACAGGGTATACAGAGTGTGGAGACAGGGTATACAGAGTGTGGAGACAGGGTATACAGAGTGTGGAGACAGGGTATACAGAGTGTGGAGACAGGGTATACAGAGTGTGGAGACAGGGGACAGGGTATACAGAGTGTGGAGACAGGGGACAGGGTATACAGAGTGTGGAGACAGGGGACAGGGTATACAGAGTGTGGAGACAGGGGACAGGGTATACAGAGTGTGGAGACAGGGGACAGGGTATGCTCACCTCTCCCCGAGCCCCCGCCATCTGCCGCTGTCTTCCTGCAGTGTCCCGGTGGCTCCCGCAGGCTGCCGGTGTCTGCACAGGTCTGCTACTGCAGTTCAGGACCTGTGGTGATGTCAGAGTCACGTGACACCAGGTTAGCATGGAGTAAGCTGGTGTCACGTGACTGTGACATCACCAGAGGTCCTGAACTGCAGTAGAAGACTTGTGCAGACAGCGGGAGCCTGCGGGAGCCACCGGGACACTGCAGGAATACGGCGGAAGACGGCGGGGGCTCGGGGAGAGGTGAGCATATGTTTTTTGTTTTTTTTTTGTAAACAGTAGTGCGGCTGCGGCTTTGCAAAGGAGCTTGGGATTCGGCTACAGTGCCCGAATTCCCAACTCCCGATTATATAAGTAGATTATTATACATTTTTATTAAAATTAAATTCTTAAAAAAAAAAGACTACTTGTACTCATTGCATATTTTTTTAGACTTGAATCTGTATTTGTTTTATTATATTATATGCTGCAATATATACTTTAAGTCTTCATTGATATGGTGGTGCCCAGCTACCATGGTATCCAATCAATTACCTGAGGTTGTCTCATAGGAAATTGGGTGGTTGGTGGTCCTTGAGCAGATGCTCATGCCAGTGATAACTACTTAAACGATACCATCATAAACTGAAACTGACTAATTGGTTAAACAGCAGCTATTGGTGCTAACATTGTTGTTGTTTAAGACAGGTGCTAGCTGATAACACACTTGGCACCAACCCAGGATGGAACCTGTTTGAACATGTATGTCATATGTCTGGAAGGGATTATTAGGGTAGAGTAAAGGCCACGTTACACACACAGATATATTGGTCACAGATCTCTGGTTGCAGTGAAATCATGGACACATTGCTCCATTTGTACACGGCCACAAAATGGAACAATGTGTCCATGATTTCACTGCAACCAGAGATCTGTGAACAATATCTGAACAGATATCTGTGTGTGTGACGTGGCCTTTAGGCGGCCGTCAGACGCTTCAATATCTTGAACGATATCGTTTAAGTGATCTGCTTTTTGATCGCTTAAGCGATATCGTTTGGGCATCGCTACGTGCGATCAAGCGATTTTACAATGTAAAATCGCTTGATCGTGACATCGCAGATATGAGAGCAGGAGCTCATATCAAGCGATGAACGCTTGATCAATCTGCTTCATCGTGGTGTGTGACACCACGATGAACGATCTCCCAGCGGCACAGCGTCGTGCGGTGCCTAGTAACCCGATGTGTACCATAGTTCCCAGCGATCTCGCTGGTCCACATCGCTGGTGAGTCTGTCTGTGTGACAGCTCACCAGCGATGTGAACGATATTGTAAGCGATCGCGCGTGCATGTGATCGCTTACAATATCGTTCAAGATATTGAAGCGTCTGACGGCCGCCTTACACTGGCGTATGAATCAAACAAGAGCAATGCGAGAAAATCCTGCATTGCACTTGGCCCCACGTTAAACAATAATAAAGTCCTATCTAATTTTTTTTCCTCACGCCCTAATTAGACTTCCGAAAAAATTGCAGTATAATTTGATTGTAAGCGAGTCTCGGATCACTTGCACCCATACAAATCTATAGGTGTGAGTGAAACATTGCACTGCATTTGGATGTCATCGGTGTGCAGTGCGATATACGCTGAGAATGGCAATGGAGAAGATAGAAAGATTAATATCTCCCTCCTCTCCGCACCTGTAATCCGATCAAAGAATCACAGTAGATGATACTCAGCTCACATTCGCAGTAGAGCGTGAAACGAATGTCATTACCATACAGTGCTCTCACATTGGATGCGCCAGCCTTATTAGAATCTTTTGTTCTACAGTAGCATAAACATATTAAAATGTCTATTATCGTTTAGTAGTTTTTCATGGGAACATAAACCCCACCCATTCCCCAACTAATAATTCTAAAATAAATACTCAGCAAACACGTAATGGCATAGAGATGGCCATGAGACTTTACTCAGGGTCTAAGAATTTATACAAATAAATAAATAAATAACCTTAATAAAGCATTTCACCAAAATACATGGATGGGAAAACCTCCATCCGTAACTCAATAAATGAACTAAAAGTTTCCATCCCAATACCCTCTTCAACTGAGCAGCTTTTCCTCAAGGGCAAAGCCTCTCAACAGAATCAAAGAGATTTCCAAAGACTTCAACCAAGGAGGGTGGGCGGATGAGTTCTTCTGATCTTCACTGCTGAGTGACTCCTGAGGAGGTGTGCAAATTCTCCTTCAGTGATGGAGGGGAGGAGGATTAGTGGGGGAGGGGAGTGGTCTGGTATACATGGGGATTTTGGTGGTTGGGTAGCAAAAACTTGTCTGATCTGTTCAATCTTGTTGGTGAAGTGTGTTGCAAAGTCTTCTGCAGAGATACAAGAAGTAGGAGGGGTCAGTGGGGGGTGGTGGAGGGAGTTAAATGTGTTGAATAACTGCCTGGGGTTGTGGGACAAAGAGGATATGTGGGTAATGAAGCATTTCTGTTTAGTGGTGGTGAGTGCTGACTTGAATTTGAGAAGTGCTAGTTTGAATGCTGTGTAGTCTTCATGTGAGTGTGTTTTCTTCCAGAGCCGTTCTGCAACCCTAGACACTTGCCACAGATTTTTAGTGGTGTCTGGGTGCCAGGGTTGACTGTTGATTTGCTCTGCCATTAATGAGAGGGGCAGCTGCATCAATAGCTGATGTGAGTGTAGAGTTGTAAAAAGCTGTGGCATTATCTGTGTTGTGGAGTGAGGATATGGATGATAGCGGTAAAATGGTGTTGGAGAGTGTGTGAGCGTCAAGATGTGTTTAAAGTGCTGCCCATTGTGTTGGATTGTCAATGCAACCTTCTTCTCCCACTCTTGATGCACTGATAGCAACACTGCTGAAGAAATGCTAGCACATGCTTCCAGTATCCAATTTTTCAGATGCTGCACATCTGAGTACTACTGTGTGTCCTCCTGCCAGTCACTGGTGGTACTATCATGCCCAGCATGTCCTGCCAGCTACTGGTGGTGGTACTATCATGCTAGTACCACCACCAGTGGCTGGCAGGACATGCTGAGCATTATAGTACTACAGAGAGATGGGAGCAGAGGGGCAGCACTCAGGGGGTGCCCTATTAGGTGCAAGTTACACAGCGCCCAGGGGCCCCATCAGGGGCAAAATTACACAGTGCCCAGGGGCCACCTGTCAGGGCAAATTACCCAGCACCCAGGGGCCCCTTGTCAGGGGAAAATTACACAGTGCCGATGGGCCCCCTGTCAGGGGCAAATTACATAGTGCCCAGGGGCCCCCTGTCAGAGGTAAATTACACAGCACCCAGGGCCCCCATCAGGGGCAAAGTACACAGCGAGCACTGAGTAGACAGGCACAGGGTGAGACAGGTGCAGGGCAGAGACACAGCACACAGGGGGAAGACCGGCACAGGGGGAGACAGGTGCAGGGCAGAGACACAGTGCACAGGGGGGGAGGCAGGTGTAGGGGAGAGACACAGTGCACAGGGGGGACAGGCATAGGGGAGAGACAGTGAACAGGGGGGAGACAGTGAACAGGGGAGAGACAGGCACAGGGGAAAGACAGGTGCAAGGGAGACACAGAGACAGTGCATTGGGAAGAGAGACTGTGTACAGGGGGACATATACAGAGAGGGGAGAGACAGTGCACTGGGTGACAGGCACAGAGGGGAAAGAACGCACAGGGGAAAGACATGCATTGAGTGGGCGAGACAATGCATGGGGTGGGAGAGACTGAACATAGGGGGAGAGACAGAACACATGGAGGTGAGACAGAACACAAGGGAGAGAGATAAACCACAGGGGAGAGACAGCATACGGGAGGGGAGTTACAGAGCATGGAGGGGGAGTTACAGCTCAAGGGGTGGAGAGAGACAGCATAAGAGGATTATATATATGTATATATATCAGTCTGCAACCTTTATAATATGATATACACATACAGCAGTATTTGTTAAAGGGGGCCCACTACAACTCTTTTGCCTGGGGCCCACAAAAATCTGGAGCCATCCCTGACTCTGGTCGTGGCATGGCGGTATTTATCCCTTGTATGCAGTATTATGCCATCACTGTGTGATGGTAATATGTGGTCTTGTCATGATTGGGCTGTATAGATACCTTGTACATGGTAGTATTTGATCACTATGTGGTGGTATGTGCTTTGCTCATGGTGTGGCAGTATTTGTGCCTTGTATGTGCATTATTTGGGCACTATGCGGTGGTAATATGTGCTCTGGTCATGTTGTCGTGGTATTTCTCCTTTCTATGTGGCATTATTGGTCTTGGTATAGTGGATTGTGGTCAGTCATTTTTTTTCTGATATCAATATTAAATACTTGGATGTTTAACCACTCCCTGTCCTGTGACTATTACACAGTAGCAGAGATGCACTTACAGAAGTTCTCCAGAGAAAGCAAGTAATCATCTCTTCTAAGGCCACGTTCACACGTTGAGAATTTGGTGAGATTCTCACCTCAGTATTTTTAAAACAAAACTAGGAGATGGTGAGAAATGCAGAAAAAATTACCTCTAATTATTCCACTCCTGGTTTTGTCTTACATAAAGGTAAAAATCTCATCAAATACTCAATGTGTGTACCTGGCCTTAGGATAAGTAATAAGTTATTTACTGGTCGAGGTTCGACTGCTGAATGTGCAACTTTTATCCCCATTACGTATCAAAAAAAATATCCAGCACAGAATCTTGAGATATAGATCCTTAAAAATTCATTTTATTAGAAAAAACATTAAAACACACATTAAAATCATCTTCCTTAAATACGGTCCTGTCATAGATTTGTTCTCTCCCCATTACACTGGAGCTCATGTACAGCTCAACCACCGATCTGTCCATTCCTGCAGTGGCTGTGAGCACTGTGTTTGGCTTTTTCTGGAAGCCCCAGTGATGACAAATGGAGCCGCGGTCACATTCTTCCTACAATGCGGTCTCCACTGGTCAGATTCCACCAATAAATAAGTGACCACCTTCCGAACCTGTGGATCAGTAATAACTTGTTTTCACCAAACTACAGTAATTGTACATCGCAGTTATGGTGAACACACAGTGATGTGCAGGAGCCGCCACTATAATGGGTATAACGGGTAACAGGTATATGCATATAGCTGAAGGGTGGGCCGCTGGAGTCAATTTCACTGGTGGGTCCCAAACAACCCAGTCCAGCGCTGATTTAAATGTTTTTAAAAGGTCTGCCCAGGCACTATTCAAGGGTAATATTAATATCATACTGAAAAATGACCTGACAGCGTCCCTTTAACCACATGACTTAAAACACTTGTAAAAAGATGGACACTGCTGGACTACAGGTAGAAGTTTAAAGTGACTTCCTCTCCTTCATTACAGTGAATTTTCCTTTGGGAATTTTATATGAATCCCCTTTTTCAGAGGTTGACAAATACTCTCCAATGTAAGTGCTCAGCATAGATCGCAAGATTAATGTGAGCCACATGTTACTGTGATCTTTGAGAGGCAGAATAAACAAATCAGCAGCAGTTGAACAATTGGCTTTATTACTATTTTGATGCCGTTCACCTTGCGGTTTAAGTGATTAGGCGGATTTATTCTTTAGGTCAGTATGATCACAGTTATTCCAAAGTTATATAGTTTATTTCTTAACGTTGGCTACTATCACACTAAAAAATGCTTTTTTACAAAACAAAGGTGTTTTGTAGCTCTGTATTTTGAATGTGGGTTGCTGATATAATGTATTGCAATGCACGATCATTACAATTCATTATATCTGCAGAGCAGCACTGAGACATTCCATATATCAGTGACCGTTAGGTCATCATGAAGACCTCAGGTCATCATGGCAATGATAAGGCATCAATTGGAAGGGAGAGGAAGCATATTCCCTCTCCCAGCTCCCTAAATGCTGAGATTACTATCGATTGCGGCATTTAGGGGATTAAACAACCAGAGATGGAGCGGGGACTGTCCCTGGCTGTGAGACCTGAGGCTCAGATATCAGGAGTGCCAAGCTCCTGGTGGCGATTGCGCGTGTATAGCTCTTGTGCATGTGCAATCACCAGAAAGTACCGGTACGTCCAACGTCAGGCACACACTGACGAATAGGATGTACCGGTACATCCAAGGTGAGGAAGAGGTTGAAGAATCTATACATCTGCAAATCACACATTTGTGAGGATGTAAATATTAAAAGATTAATTAGATCCTTTGTGAAAATGAGTCATTATAATTCCAGTAAGACACTTAGATAAATAAACCTTTTAATCATGATTTTTATTTTCATTTTACAAATTAAAACAAAACTTTTCTCAGCAGTGAGGCCTATCAGTTAATAAAAGCTTTTGTTACACTTTTCTTTCAAACTGAGAACCACAAATGAAATTGGCAGGAATTCAATATTTTCATGTCTTTAAATAGACTAATTATTTTATCCAGTTGAGCCACTATCCTTGGTGACTGAAATTAAATTATAGATATAACTGGTGTACCAATTTAATAAAAAAAATGCTTTGAAAGTAACTCACAGGTGCTAATCTCACCAGTTGGACCGGCTTTGTGTATGCATTAAAAATTATTGGAAAAAAATTATTGAAACAAATTATCACATTTTCTTTCTGTAGATATACTAACATGTACTATTGATTTTTTCATGCTGGCACAGGGATTTGCAAAATGAAATGGGCAGCATTTCTAGAATCTATAATGGAAGTAATAAAAGTTTAAACATAGGAAAAAAAGATTAAAAACACACTGGACATTGTGAAAAATTATTAAAGAATCAATATATCTGAAGGTTTTATTTCATAAAGGTGAAGTATTATGTGTAAAAAAATAAAATAGTGATTGGTGAGGTAGAACTTTTTCTTCCTTTTCTATCACTAATACTTTTTTAGGCTGCTTTCGCCTCAACGGTACAATGTAATTCACGGCAGATCCGGCAGATGTCACCGCACCTGCCGGATCAGCCGTGTAACGACTGACTTGCGGCACCAATCTGCAAGCCCCATTCATTCTATGGGGTTTGCGGTCAACTGCAGCAAGTGTGGTTTAGCCGGATACGGCAAAAGGTTAATTAACAAAGGAGGATTCAGTTGCCTTTACAAGGTAAATCTGATGGCCCCTTTACACGCAGCTACAGGTTGCTGTGTACAAATGGAACTATGTCTCCATGATTTCACTGCAACCAGTAAGTTACCTGGGGAAAACCTGTTACCTGTAGCTGCGTGTAAAGGGGCCATGAATCTACCACCCTATACTGCACACAAACAGCCACAGCCATAGCACAATTAAGAGATTCTGTGACAAGAGTTTACCTCAATTGCTGTTTCTATTATGCATAGAAATTCATAAAATACAGGGATCCATCTTATATATTTTTTACATAAATGCATTCATCATGAAATATGACAACAATAAAGAATTAGTCTGTGATATCACACACCTAGTAACCCCCTGCACAGTGGTGTCTCCCATTTCAAAAGCAGAAAGTCTTGCACAGCTTTCAAAATAGTAAGACAGCAGAGAGCCTAGAGAGAGAGAGTTCAGCCTATCTTCCTTAAAGGATATCAGTAAATAAGACGTGGATTTTTATATAAATATATATGAGAAAAGTTTAACATTTTGTTTTTCTTTATTTAATAAAGTTATTTAGAAGATAAGAGATCATTTTTAAGTGTCAACTAACAGCAACAAATATTTAACATTGTATATGGTCAAATGTATATGGTCAACCTTCTTAGTTAGGCTTAGTTCACATGTCCAGTAATCCTCTGTTACAATGAATCGTGCAGTGATCCATCTGCAAAAAAGTTGTGCAAACAAAACTTTTTGTGTGTTTTGAAATAATACATTTTTGCAGGCTCCGTTTTTATAACACTGGAGTCTATAGAAAACGGATACATTAATGGATTGCTATTTATCGCCCATTTGAAGCTGATCCAGTAAGCGAAAATGATATCCTTTACAAATGAAAGAAAAATGGATGGCTAAATAGCAATGAAGTATCAGATCTGTTCTCCCTGGACTACCATGTTAAAAAAACGATTGTGCAAAAAATGTATTTATTTAAATGGACAAAACATGTGTTTGCATAACTTTTTTGCTAATGGATTGTTGCAGTATCTGTTCTGAGGGATGATTACTGGACATGTGAACTTAGCTTTAGGGCACATGCATGTGTTGAGTGTTTGGTAGTTTTTTTTACCTCAGTATCTGTAAACCGAAACCAAAAGTGGAGCAATCAGAGGAAAAGCATAATAGCAACATGGGCATCATGTCTGCACTTTTTACTAACTCGTGTTTGTCTTACAAATACGGAGGTAAAAACTCACCAAATCATCAACATGTGCACGAGGCCTTAAAGTGATTAGTCACCTTCTTTTCTTAGAGTAGCTTTGATGACAAATTGACCAGAATTTCTATCCAAATGGCTGCTAGCAAGTCCTCAGCCTTCTCCATTTGTAAGGCCGGCTTCACACCACGGTTTTCAGATTCCGGGCTGTCCGGAGTGAAACAGACAGCCCCGGATCCAATTTTGGCCCCATAGTATTAATATAGAGCCGGATGGCAATGTTTTGCCATCTGGTTTGTTGCTGTGCGGGAGGTTCTGGCAGAATTCTCTTTTTGCCCCGACACAAAATTGCAGCTTGCAGCGTTTTTGTGTCCTGGGCAAAAATCTGACAAAATCAGATCCTCCTGAATCTGGGACAATGCAGTGCCCCCTAACATGGGAGGCTGTGGGCGCTGGATCTGATAGAAAATCGGAAGTGGCTGCTGGACGTTGGGTGCTGAAGTTCAGCTCCTGGAGAGCTCCGGTCAGAAATTTCGAAACCACGGCTAGATCCCCACTCAGGGGTGCACCGAGCCCCACTGCCGCCTGAGCCGCGGCACTGACTACGGGGGGGGGGTGCTGTTGGAGCCCCTTCTACAGTGACCGGCTCGCCACCGCCGCCTGACCCGGGGGGGGGGGTGCTAGTGATGCCTGGGGCCCCTGCCGCCCCTTCTGTGCCTCTCCACCGGCGGTCGCCGCTTACCTCGGGTACACAGGGTGAGCGGCCGGCGCCATGACAGGGGGACGCTGCTTGCATTGAGGCGCCGCCCCCTTCTGCACAGCCGCTCCCCCTGCCGGCTGCCGCCTGAATGACAGGGCTCACACTGTCCAATGGACGGTGCGGCCCTGTCCCCACTAGACGCGATTCTGAAATTTCAGGATTGGACAGCGGCAGCAGCCGCACAATGCCTATTCCGGCAGAAAACAGGACTGGAGGGCATATGTGCATATTTTTTCTGTCCGAAGCTGTCAGGCTGTGTCTGGTGCATCCAGCCAAACACCAGACACAGCCTGACAGCAAAAATCCATTGTGTGAAGCAAGTTCACATGGAAAAGCTGCTTTTCTATTGTTAATAATATATCAGAGACAATTGTAAAGCTATGTCTTTGTAGATATGTTTTAATCTGTTCTAACATGACTGTACCCATTTGAAGAAACTATAAAGATATTGTTTACAAAAAGTTATTATGGAGGAACTTGAGTGTTCTGCCCACAGCCCTAATATCAAATCCATAAAGCACCTTATGTATTAATTAAAAGCAAATTAAATGGCAGACCATCTTGTCCAACATCATTATGTAACTTGATAAAGGCTCCTTTGACCAAATGTAAATACATTCACACAAACATAAATCTTGTGGAATCCTGAAGAAGAATTAAAGCTGGTATGCTGGCAAAAGAGGGCTCAACTTCATATAAATGCAAATGCTTTTGAAATTATATGTACTAAAAGTTTGTATAGGTGTGATAGTCAAGTTAGGGGACATAGTGCATTTACAGGGATCCTGTCACCAGGTTTTTACCATCCCATCCCAGCTGTGGAAGTCAGAGCGTGTGCTCGTGACCCGGCTGTAGCTGATGACGTGTGCACGGGCATGACATCCCGTGCACCAGCCTGGGAGGTGGAAAAAGGGCTGGCCGTTACTGCTGTGACCAGGACAGGATGATGACTGGCAGCAGAATCTCGGCTTTAGAAGGAGCTAAGTAACGCCCACCCGTCCTTTCATTATAAACTTTCAAAAGCTTTATCTTCACTTATAAAAAACAGTTTTTTTAGCTAAAAAGCTTGCAGCACATGTATGTGCTGGGTGTAGGGACCCATATTAATAGTCCGGGGGGGTCATTTGGGGTGGTTGGTTCCCTTTAAACAGTGATTTTATCAAAACTACACTGAGCAGCCCAGTAAGTGACACATCGCTGGAATCAGGATCTCGGGTCCTATATTATGCTACTCTCAGATTGGGTTGCAAATACCTGGTGACAGTTTTCCTTTAAGTCTTAGCATACATAAAGTACCATATATCCATATACATTGGTTTCCAATTTCTTATTTTGAAAATACCTATTTCCTGAAATATCATCCTTTTATTTAAACAGAAATGCTACATCATTAACACTTACGATAAAAGAAAAAGATAAAATTAAATCCAAATGTGTTATTAAAGAGAATTGCTTTGAAAACCTGCGCACACATTAACTTAATCTGTTTCTCAATCAATTGCTAATTAAAATTTCTTATATGTATAGTCCATGCATATTCTACCTCACTGTGTGAAAATAACACAGTATAATTAAACCAAGACACATGCTGATCTCACATACAGCTGTATTTACACTGGGTATTTTCTGCAATATTTTTTAAAAGTGTGACTGAGTGAATCAAAAAACATTAATTACAGTTTACAAACAGACTTTTTAAAAGGACGATGATTGCATTTCAATGTTGCACTCACATATTGCGTCTGGGCCATCACATTTAAAGGGACACTGTCACCAGGTTTTTGCCATCCCATCTGACAGCAGCATAATGTAGAGATAGAGACACTGATTCCAGCGATGTCATTTACTGAGCTGCTTTCTGCCACTTTGATAAAAATACTGTTTTCTCGGCTTCAGATTTACTAGTAAATGACTATGATGGATAATCAATGTTAATCTCCAAGTGATTTTATGAAAACTACACTGAGGAGCCCAGCAAGTGACACATCACTGGAATCAGGGTCTCTGTCTCTACATTATGCTGCTGTCACATGAGATGGCAAAAACCTGGTGACAGTGTCCCTTTGAAGGGAACTTGTCCCCAGTTTTTGCTATCTCATCTTAGAACAGCATGACTTAGAAGCCAAGAACTCTGATTCTTGCAATATACTCTAACAAGCAAAAGGGTACCAATGTTGTGAACCTTTGTTTTGCATTGTTATTGTTTTGCTCAAAAAAAATCTGAAATTGTATTATTTTGTTAGTATTTTGTAAATCCACCTCTTGGCTTTCAACACTTCCTGAATCCTTTTCCTCATGTCCTTGATTAGATTCAAGCATGTCTGGACGAAAATCTGATCCCAGGTCTTTTCTACACATTCCCAATGTTGGTGCATACTGGTCAACTCACTTGGGTATGGTTAGATATTTTCTTTAACTCTACCCCCAATTGGGTTGAAATCTGCATACTGTGGGGGCCAAACCAACACCTTTACTTCATCGTCATTGAACAACTTGTTTGCCAATCTCGAAGTATGCTTTGGGTCATTGTCCTGTGGCATAGTATGTTGTCCTTTTCATACCCATAATACTAGAAAGTACAAAGTAAGGCTGGGGTCACACTTGGCATGAGGTTTTTTTAGTGCCTTAAAAAACGCATGCGTTTCTGCATGCGTTTTTTAAGGTGTCTGATGGCACCCTGCGTTTTTGCATGCGTTTTTAAATCAGCACCCAAAAATACTGCATGCACTATTTTTTGGTGCTGTTTTAAAAACGCATGCGTTTTTTTAGAAAACACATCAATTTTTTTAACATGGGCCCCTATTGAAAACGCATGCGTTTTTGCATGATACTAAATGGTACTAATGTACCATGCGTTTTTGCATACGTTTTTGATGTCAGCTAAACACATAATTGCAAAAACGCACACAAAAACGCATGGTACTGTCACACATGCGTTTTTGCTATTAGGGCATGCGTTTTTGCTATTAGGGCATGCGTTTTTTAACATGGGGGCCTATGGGTGCGTTTTTACATGTTTTTTTTTAAAATGCAGGTCTCCAAAAACTCATGAAAAAAATGCAAGTGTGACCCTAGCCTAACTCATCTAGTAGGATACTCAGACGTACCTCAGCATTGTGACCAGCATCAATCCTGGACAAGTATCCTTTGACTGTGAAACAACCCCATATCATCAGGCTTCCTCCACTGAACTTGACAGTTCCTTCAATTTCTTGATCTGTTAACCCGTTTTTGCCTTGTTTCTTCCAAACCCATTTGCACTCATCAGTGCCTAGTCTATTGACTTTCATCGCATCGCTCCAAATTACCCACAACCATTCAAGGCTTGTGTAATGGGAATCGCATGGTACTTGCATAGAAGTCTGTTAACTCACTTTTCATATGAGCCACCTCCACTGCTGTGTTTGTTGCACCAGAACTAATAGATCTTTCGATGAGGTGAATTGTTGACTATAATATTTTGCCTGGATGTCCACCTTTTGGTTTTTGAATGGATGGATGGATTTCATTTTGTACTCTTCCAACTGTCAGGGCATCACATTATGCAGTTTGGCAATTGTCTTGGCTGAAAAAACACTATTGATGGCTAGGGTCACATTTGCGGTCGGGTTTGCAGATCCTGATCCGGTTTTGAGCATTAAAAATGCTCAAAACCGGATCAGTATCCCGCAGCCCATAGGCGCCCATTAAAAAAACAGATTGCACTTAATGCAATCCAATACCCGCATTCCGGTTTCGCTGCCTGCGTGAAAAATCATGCAGGCAGCGTTTTTTGGAGCGGTTTGAAAACCGCAGCGGGGATGCTATAATGGGCGCCTGTGGGAGCCCATCTGGCTACCGCAAGGCACATGTGAATGCCTGCGGTAGCCGTATGCTTTGATCATGCCTGCTGCCACGGGGATGAACAAAGGGTTAATTTTAATATTATATGTGGACAACATGTCTCCAGGGAGTGTCCACCCTCCCTAGAGACATGTTGGCCACATAGAGCGGCATATGAGGGGTTAAATCTCTTTATTACAGTATTGCCGTCTTTGTCTGCTTTCACAGTTTTATCAATGACAGCTGGCGGCTCCTCGCTGTAAGGAGGAGATGCAGTATGTAATGTGCATGCTGTACATGCTGCTATCCATGGTCCTGAAAACTTTAACATTATTTCTATGGGCAGCGCTCCGACATAGAACTGTATTGTCGGCATTTATTATTTTATGAATTGAAGTCGGTGGCTCTTCGCTGTGGAGGAGATACAGTACGTAATGTGCGTACTGTGTCTGCCACTATCCAGGGTCCTGAAAGCTTTAACATTAGTTCTATGGGCAGCACACCGCCATAGAACTAATGTTAAAGCTTTCAGGACCCTGGATAGCGGCAGATACAGTACGCCCATTACATACTGTATCTCCTCCTCAGCGAGGAGCCGCCGGCTTCAATTCGTAAAATAGTAAATGCTGACAACAGCCGGCAATACAGTAATACACCTAATTAACCCTTCATATACTGCACCATATGGTCACCATGTCTCTAGGGAGGGTAAGCACTCTCTGGAGACATGGTGCCAACATCTATTATTAACATTAACCCTTTGTTCATCCCTGCGGCAGCAGGGATGAACAAAGCATCCGGCTACCGCAGGCATTCACATTAATAATAGATGTGGGTAACTTGTCGATCTATGTGGAGAACATGTCTGTAGGGAGGCTGTGCACTCCCTACAGACATGTTCTCCACATAGATCGACAAGTTAAGGGTTCATTTCTAAAATTACAGTATTGCTTTTGTCGGCTTTTACTATTTGTAATAACAGGCGGCGGCTCCTGGCTGTATAGGAGTTTACAGTACGCAAAGTGCGTAAGCATATTACAGGGTAGCATCCTCAATGAGGAGCTGTCTGTGGTGCTTACGCAAATTACGTACTGTACATGCCGCTATCCATGGTGCTAAAAGTTTTAACATTACTTCTATGGCGGTGGGCTGGCCATAGAAGTAATGTTAAAACTTTCAGCACCATGGATAGCGGCATGTACAGTACACAATTTGCGTAAGCACCACAGACAGCTCCTCATTGACGATGCTGCCCTGTAATATGCTTACACACTTGGCATACTGTGAACTCCTGTAGAGCCAGGAGCCGCCACCTGTCAGTATAAATAGTAAAAGCCGACAAAAGCCGGCAATACTCTAATTTTAGAAATTAACCCTTAACATGCTGATCTATGTGGAGAACATGTCTGTAGAGAGGGTGGACACTCCCCACAGACATGTTGCCCACATCTATTATCAACATTAACCCTTTGTTCATCCCTGTGGCAGCAGGGATGAACAAAGCATCCGGCTACCATTATAGGTCTCCTGCTGCAGTTAGGACACCGCTCCGAAAATTCAGCATGCAGGATTTTTCCCACAGGATGCAAATCCGGATGCGATAACCGCATTTCCATTTAGGCAACTCAGATTTATAATGGGTGCCTATAGGCTAGGGATCCTGATCCGGTTTTGAGCATTTTGCATGCTCAAAACCGGATCAGGATCTGCATTTTCTACCACAAATGTTACCCTAGCCATAGTGTCACAGGGCTACTACAATAGCAAATGTCCTCAACTATTCTAGGTGTCAGAAGGTTGCAGCACATGGCTACATGCATGCCTTTGTGAGATATGGCTGCTTTGATTTACTTTTAGATGTGCAGATTTCCCTTGTGCTGGTGCTACAAGGGTTAGAGCTGTTCTTTTGTCTCCTAAGGATTTCTATATTGGCCTATCTCAGCTATTCTGTGTTATCCACTCCCCTCTGGAATAATTATTCATCTCTTAGCTTGAGTAATTACCAGCAATATGCTAATATACCTTGGTATCAAGCCTGAGTTGCGCAATTGTGTGCAGAAGATCACTGCCTTAAAGTTTATTTTACCCTTGTCAGTCTTACTCCCTTTGTGTCATTGTTGTAGAGGAGAACTAGTGTTCTTGTAGCTCTGTGCACTTGTCAGGGTCGAGCTTAAAGGAGATATCCGGAATTAATTTAAAATAAGTGCCTAAGCACTAACAAGCAGGTTGCTGCCACCTACTTGCCTGTTGTTGCTGTCACCAGTCATCGCCTTTTACACCTGGCATGGAGCAGTAAGGAAGTGGTCACTGGTAAACAGAGAAGAGGCAGATTTTGGACTCTGCTTTTTGTGGAGGGGCGGGACAGCTGACATCACACCCATTGTCAGTTAGCTCCCCACAATCTGATTGGCTGTTAGTCAGCATGATGTCAGCTCTTCCCCTCTGTTGACGTGATATCCGTGGAAGTACCAAAATCACGACAGAAGCGGTCTGTGACCACTCCGGTCGGCAGTGAATGGCGCCAAGCACAACAGGCTGGTAGGTGCCAGCTACCTGCCTGTTGGTGCTTAAGCACATTTATTGTTTCAGAATTCCTGCATAACCCCTTTAAGGTAAGACAAGGGTAGGAATGTAATCACTACACAGGCTGAAAGTGCCCATCTAGGTTCATTAGGGAACTTAAGGTTGCCTCGAGTAAGTGTCAGGGTTAAGTCTTCCTGCCTATGCCTAATGACAGTATTCCCCTTCCCTACTGTCTTGATGTACACCAACTGGGTCATTCATGGAGTGTGACCGGTAGACAAGATGACTTTAAAATGAAGGTAGTGTCACGTTAAAGGCTGTAGTGGATGACAAGATATAGAGCCCGAAAGTCAAAAGTTCAAAACATGGTTACCCTTCTGGTCATTAGAGCATGACTTATTGAGCTGCTTTCTGTAGTTTTGATAAAACTCACTATTTTTTTTGAGGCAGATATATGAGGTATGTCTTATTTCTGGGCTCTGTATAACCCTATCCATAACACTGATTGACAGCTTTCTGTGTAAACTGTTAATTGACAGAAAGATTCCAATCAGTGGAGTAGGTGGGGTCATTATAAGCTCATGAATATTTTGAGGACCACATGTCAGCTGGTCTACTAGTCTTCAAGGGATAATAACCTGATGATAAAACTGATTTTTTTTCCCCTGTAAAATACAGCAAATAGCCTCATGATGAAGAAAGGGTGAAACATGTGTTGGAGCTGTTGGAAAGTCTTATCACCAATAGTGTGAGGAAATTTATGATTAACAAACTATATTCATGACAGTTTGCTTAATTTATTTTATTCCCTTTACAAATGAAACATTTACTGTCTGTAATGCTCATGGCATGTTACTGTACACCCAACCATTCAAATGGCCCCAACGGAAAAAATATGGTGGTGTTACATCAGGCAATCTTGATGGCCACAATCTCTTGGAGATTATTCTATCATCAAAAAATGCTTTAATCTCTATCATGCTAACAACCGTCATGTGACATGTTACATCATCCTATTGGAAGTTGCCCATTCTAAGCTATTCATTGTCCAGCTGATTGACAAAGGTTTGGAAGATTTTAATTTACATCGCTGTTGTCACAGTTGTTTAAAAAAATGTGGGGCTAAGATTGCACTACCTAGAAATGGCACAATAAATACTAACTTTTTCTCGATGAAGCAGCATTTTGTGTAGCATATGCGGGTTGTCAACTGCCCAAAGACAGGTGAATTGACATTATCATATAGAAACCAGGCTTCATCAGTGTACTATGTATAGTCCCAATGTTTTCTTTTTTTCATCAATAAAGGTCTGGAGCTACTGACAACAAAAAGTTATTTTATTTTGATTGGGCCCTCTACATTTCTGAATGACAGGGACTCTATACAGGTGATCACAATGTTTCTTAATATTTGTGTACTTGTTTAACACAGATACCGTGATACGTCAGCATTGTCCTCGGGTGACCTCATTCATTGCAGCGCTCGCATGGCTGATGCCCTTATTGCTCTCACTGTGTGCTCGGAGGTTGCACTGATAGGATGCTTCATCTTCAGCGTGATTTCCAATGCAGCAGAGCTGAGTGTACTTCAAGAGTTTTTGCTGGAGGGTATGTTTGTAGTTAATAAATGGAAAAATGAGGGCTCTCTGTGCGTTTTATTTCACATAACGGATTTTTCTCTATGTGTTTGTTTATTAACTATTTACTTACCAGATTGGTAATGTGCGAGTATCATGGACACCTGAACATTACCAATTTGGGCTTAATAACAGCTGTAAATACTCAGCTTAGCAAATAGAAAACAAGCGGTGTCAGAGGTTTGGAGCGCTAAAGAAACCACGGGTTGGTGATTAAATTACCAATAATTTATTGCACGAACAGCAGGTGTCCAGTATGCCACAACGCGTTTCGACGCACAGATGCGTCTTTCTCAAGTGGATGAGGGATCCCTGATTACCTCTTTCTTATAAACCTACCCCCCACCCCAGATTGGATAATGGTTGTGACAGATTACAAAAGCTTGTTACTAGTAACTATTTCACTGCTGCCCATTATATATCTATATATAAAAACACATAATAATCCAAAACATATAAGAATCACAATCGAGAGCCTGATAAAAACTTATTACAATGGGCATGTAATACTATATATATAAAAAACAGTCATAATAAAACCATAAAAATGAAATCATAGGAGATCATGTACCTAATCTTTTGGCACCTATACTAATATATCTGGTTTCACTGTCCACATTATACCAACATTTTTTTTTTTTTTTTTTTCCCCTTTTTCTCCCTTTTCTCTGACGAGTTTTTTGACAACTTTTTTGACATTTTTTGACAAGTTTGACAAGTTTCTTTGATTAGTTTTTAGCCAAGTTTTTAGACAAGTTTTTAGACAAGTATTTTAGACAAGTTTCTTTGCCAAGTTTTTAGCCAAATTTTTAGCCAAGTATTTTAGACAAGTTTCTTTGACAAATTTTTAGCCAAGTTTCTTTGACAAGTTTTTAGCTAAGTTTTTAGACAAGTTTCTTTGACAAGTTTTTAGCTAAGTTTTTAGACAAGTTTCTTTAACAAGTTTTTAGCCAAGTTTTTAGACAAGTTTTTAGACAAGTTTCTTTGACAAGTTTCTTTGACAAGTTTTTAGCCAAGTTTTTAGACAAGTTTTTAGACAAGTATTTTAGACAAGTTTCTTTGCCAAGTTTTTAGACAAGTTTTTAGACAAGTATTTTAGACAAGTTTCTTTGCCAAGTTTTTAGACAAGTTTTTAGACAAGTATTTTAGACAAGTTTCTTTGCCAAGTTTTTAGCCAAATTTTTAGCCAAGTATTTTAGACAAGTTTCTTTGCCAAGTTTTTAGCCAAATTTTTAGCCAAGTATTTTAGACAAGTTTCTTTGCCAAGTTTTTAGCCAATTTTTGACAAGTATTTTAGACAAGTTTCTTTAGACAAATTTTTAGCCAAGTTTTTAGACAAGTTTTTAGCCAAGTTTTTAGACAAGTTTCTTTGACAAGTTTTTAGACAAGTTTTTTAGCCAAGTTTTTAGACAAGTTTTTGCAAGTTTTTAGACAAGTTTCTTTGACAAGTTTTTAGACAAGTTTTTAGACAAGTTTTTAGAAAAGGGTTTTTAGACAAGTTTTTAGACAAGTTTCTTAGACAAGTTTTTAAGACAGTTTTTTAAATTTTAGCCAAGTTTCTTAGGGAAACCGCTTTCCATTAGCATTTTTTGCAATTCGCGCAGTTGCGGTTTTTGACAAATATAGCGCATTGCGGCGTTACCGCATCGGTTTGCACTTGCGGCAGGTGCGGTCCGCAAAAAACCGCGGCAGCTCGCGAAGTCGGTTTTTCGCGCTTGCCGGCAGTGCGGCCGCAAGTGCAAAAACCGCGGTCAGCCGGTTTTTTTCGCGGCCGCACCTGCCGCAAGTGCAAAACCGCACTTGCCGCACCTGCCGCAAGTCCGCCTATACTTTGCATGGCAAAAACTGCAACCACGCCGCAAGTGCAGCCGGTATGCGGTAATCGCGGCAGATGCGGTTTTTTCACCGCATCTGCCGCGATTTGAAAAAAACGCTGATGTGAAAGGGCCCTTAGACAAGTTTCTTTGACAAGTTTTTAGCCAAGTTTTTAGACAAGTTTCTTAGACAATATTTTAGACAAGTTTCTTTGCCAAGTTTTTAGACAAGTTTTTAGACAAGTATTTTAGACAAGTTTCTTTGCCAAGTTTTTAGCCAAATTTCTTTGACAAGTTTTTAGCTAAGTTTTTAGACAAGTTTCTTTGACAAGTTTCTTTGACAAGTTTTTAGCCAAGTTTTTAGACAAGTTATTAGACAAGTTTTTAGCCAAGTTTTTAGACAAGTTTTTAGACAAGTTTCTTTGACAAGTTTTTAGCCAAGTTTTTAGCCAAGTTTCTTAGACAAGTATTTAGCCAAGTTTTTAGACAAGTTTTTAGACAAGTTTCTTTGACAAGTTTTTAGACAAGTTTTTAGACAAGTTTTTTAGACAAGTTTTTTGGCAAGTTTTTAGACAAGTTTTGTAGACAAGTTTTTTGGCGAGTTTTATTGGCAAGTTTTTAGACATGTTTTTTAGACAAGTTTTTTGGCAAGTTTTATTGGCAAGTTTTTCGGACAAATTTTTAACAAGTTTTTTCTAGAGTCAGATTTAACCCCTCTGGAGAAAGAGTTCCTAATTTATAAATCCAAAAAGATTCTTTTCTACATAACCTATCAAATTTGTTATTGGATTTTTTGTCTATTTGGTCTATTATAGTTAGACGCAGGCTAGAATGGTCTCTGTTGTGTATCTGTGCAGAGTGTCTGGAGACACTCTGCAACATATACCCGTTATTTATGTTGGACCGGTGTTTGTTTAATCTGGCCTGCATAGTCTGTATAGTCCTCCCTACATATTGATGCCCACAGGGGCATTCAAGGAGGTATACCACGAATTGAGACCGGCAATCCAAAGTTTGACTAATATTAAAAATTTGCTTAGTTGTATTAGAGCAAAAAGTTCTGCTTCCATGCGTTATAATATTGCAACATTTACACCGGCTCGATTCACATTTAAAACAACCCGGTTCTTTTTTAGGGTTAATTTTTCCATTGTGGATACTCTTGTTGCATTCCATCTCCCTTATTTCTGATCTACTTTTAACTCTGCTAGGAGCAATCATTGCCTGAAGGTTCCTTCCCCTTCTAAAAATTATTTTAGGGGCATCTGTGATGTAATTCGACAGTATCGGATCTCCTTTAAGGATAAACCAATATTTACGCATAAGTTGGTATATAATTTTATATGAATGACAAAAAGTGGTAATTAGATTGCAGCAATAACCATCATTTACAAGAGAAGTTATGTTGTTAATACTCTTCTTTTTATTGGTTCTATTGTCCTCCAACTTCTTTAAGCAACTTTGTTGGGTGTATTGTTTATTGATTAACAATACACCCAACAAAGTGTGCGTAAATATTGGTTTATCCTTAAAGGAGATCCGATACTGTCGAATTACATCACAGATGCCCCTAAAATAATTTTTAGAAGGGGAAGGAACCTTCAGGCAATGATTGCTCCTAGCAGAGTTAAAAGTAGATCAGAAATATGGGAGATGGAATGCAACAAGAGTATCCACAATGGAAAAATTAACCCTAAAAAAGAACCGGGTTGTTTTAAATGTGAATCGAGCCGGTGTAAATGTTGCAATATTATAACGCATGGAAGCAGAACTTTTTGTTCTAATACAACTAAGCAAATTTTTAATATTAGTCAAACTTTGGATTGCCGGTCTCAATTCGTGGTATACCTCCTTGAATGCCCCTGTGGGCATCAATATGTAGGGAGGACTATACAGACCATGCAGGCCAGATTAAACAAACACCGGTCCAACATAAAAAACGGGTATATGTTGCATAGTGTCTCCAGACACTCTGCACAGATACACAACAGAGACCATTCTAGCCTGCGTCTAACTATAATAGACCAAATAGACGAAAAATCCAATAACAAATTTGATAGGTTATGTAGAAAAGAATCTTTTTGGATTTATAAATTAGGAACTCTTTCTCCAGAGGGCTTAAATCTGACTCTAGAAAAAACTTGTTAAAAATTTGTCCTAAAAACTTGCCAATAAAACTTGCCAAAAAACTTGTCCACAAAACTTGTCTAAAAACTTGCCAAAAAACTTGTCTAAAAAACTTGTCTAAAAACTTATCTAAAAACTTGTCAAAGAAACTTGTCTAAAAACTTGTCTAAAAACTTGGCTAAATACTTGTCTAAGAAACTTGGCTAAAAACTTGGCTAAAAACTTGTCAAAGAAACTTGTCTAAAAACTTGTCTAAAAACTTGGCTAAAAACTTGTCTAATAACTTGTCTAAAAACTTGGCTAAAAACTTGTCAAAGAAACTTGTCAAAGAAACTTGTCTAAAAACTTGTCTAAAAACTTGTCTAGAAACTTGTCTAAAAACTTGTCAAAGAAACTTGTCAAAGAAACTTGTCTAAAAACATGTCTAAAAACTTGTCTAAGAAACTTGGCTAAAAACTTGGCTAAAAACTTGTCAAAGAAACTTGGCTAAAAACTTGGCTAAAAACTTGGCTAAAAACTTGTCTAAGAAACTTGGCTAAAAACTTGGCTAGAAACTTGTCTAAAAACTTGGCTAAAAACTTGTCAAAGAAACTTGTCTAAAACTTGTCTAAGAAACTTGTCTAAGAAACTTGGCTAAAAACTTGGCTAAAAACTTGTCAAAGAAACTTGTCAAAGAAACTTGTCTAAAAATTTGTCAAAGAAACTTGTCTAAAATACTTGGCTAAAAATTTGGCTAAAAACTTGGCAAAGAAACTTGTCTAAAATACTTGTCTAAAAACTTGTCTAAAAACTTGGCAAAGAAACTTGTCTAAAATACTTGTCTAAAAACTTGTCTAAAAACTTGGCAAAGAAACTTGTCTAAAATACTTATCTAATATCTTGTCTAAAAACTTGGCTAAAAACTTGCCAAAGAAACTTGTCTAAAAACTTGTCTAAAAACTTGTCAAAGAAACTTGTCAAAGAAACTTGTCTAAAAATTTGTCAAAGAAACTTGTCTAAAATACTTGGCTAAAAATTTGGCTAAAAACTTGGCAAAGAAACTTGTCTAAAATACTTGTCTAAAAACTTGTCTAAAAACTTGGCAAAGAAACTTGTCTAAAATACTTGTCTAAAAACTTGTCTAAAAACTTGGCAAAGAAACTTGTCTAAAATACTTGTCTAAAAACTTGGCTAAAAACTTGCCAAAGAAACTTGTCTAAAAACTTGTCTAAAAACTTGTCAAAGAAACTTGTCAAAGAAACTTGTCAAAGAAACTTGTCTAAAAACTTGGCTAAAAACTTGGCTAAAAACTTGTCAAAGAAACTTGTCTAAAAACTTAGCTAAAAACTTGTCAAAGAAACTTGGCTAAAAATTTGTCAAAGAAACTTGTCTAAAATACTTGGCTAAAAATTTGGCTAAAAACTTGGCAAAGAAACTTGTCTAAAATACTTGTCTAAAAACTTGTCTAAAAACTTGGCTAAAAACTAGTCAAAGAAACTTGTCAAACTTGTCAAAAAATGTCAAAAAAGTTGTCAAAAAACTCGTCAGAGAAAAGGGAGAAAAAGGGGAAAAAAAAAAAAAATGTTGGTATAATGTGGACAGTGAAACCAGATATATTAGTATAGGTGCCAAAAGATTAGGTACATGATCTCCTATGATTTCATTTTTATGGTTTTATTATGACTGTTTTTTATATATATAGTATTACATGCCATTGTAATAAGTTTTTATCAGGCTCTCGATTGTGATTCTTATATGTTTTGGATTATTATGTGTTTTTATATATAGATATATAATGGGCAGCAGTGAAATAGTTACTAGTAACAAGCTTTTGTAATCTGTCACAACCATTATCCAATCTGGGGTGGGGGGTAGGTTTATACGAAAGAGGTAATCAGGGATCCCTCATCCACTTGAGAAAGACGCATCTGTGCGTCGAAACGCGTTGTGGCATACTGGACACCTGCTGTTCGTGCAATAAATTATTGGTAATTTAATCACCAACCCGTGGTTTCTTTAGCGCTCCAAACCTCTGACACCGCTTGTTTTCTATTTGCTAATCTCTTTCTCCCTTCTTGGGAGTGCGGTGTGTGAGCTGCTCTAAGATCCACAGTACCTGGCAGTACATCATAAAGACCCACCCTTGAATGATCAACTGATACACAGTGTGGAGCTGGGACGGAAGCCAGTGCAGCGAGTCTGCCTCTTCGGGTGGAGGAGTGACGGAGCCCACCTCCATCTCCAGAGGAACTAAGGAGCCGACCACCAGGCCCGGAGTATCTGAGGAGGAGGGAATATTGGCCCTTGTCACTACAGTGATCCACATTAAGCCATCAGTCTGGTTGTGCGGGGTGTTGCACAACCAGTAAAGGTTAGTGCAAACATAGTAAAACCGTGTATTAAGTTCCTCCAGTTGCAGTGTGGCGCAATATCTGTTTTTTCTTGTAAATACTCAGCTGTCATTAACCCCTCTATTAACCCAATTGTCACTGCACCAGGACAATCAAGAAGAGCCTAGGCGAAGCGCCAGGATTGGTGCATTTTATGAAGGTGTCAGTTCTGGGCGGCTGCGGCCTGCTATTCTTAGGGTGTGGAAGGGCCATTAAAGATGGCCCTTCACACCCTGAGAATATCAGACCTCAGCTGTCAGGTTTACCCAGGGTGGTTGAGGAGGGCTTACTTATTTTAGTTATTTATTTAAAAATAACCTTGGGATGACCTCTGTTTTGGATTACCAGCCAAGGAAAAGCTGACAGATGTGGTCAGCAGGATCCATCCATCAGCTTTACCTTAGCTGGTGATCAAAAATCTGAAAAATAGCTTTCAATTGACTGACTTCTTAGGATATGTAAAACAGAATGTTAGAAACACATGTCCTACGCATGACATACTGTACACGTGACATACGTATGCTAGGCGAGTAAAAAACTCACACTAGCATGTCATGCGTATGACATACGCATGTCATACGGATGCCATACAGATATCACATGGTTGGAAAAATGGATGACACTCATCTAATTCTTTGCGAAGTGAGAAATGCAGATGTGAGCGAACTGTGTCAGTGGACTCTCCAGTATCCGGACTTAAGTAAATATATAGGGTTTTTTTAGCCATTACTTGCAGGGGAAGATGTGGGAATTATATAGTAAGAGACATCATACTGTGTGGGAGGCCCACATTATGTGTGGAAGGCTGGAAAGCCATGATACTGTGTGTGGTGCAATCATATTATTGTGCGTAATTTTGGGGGCCATCATACTGTGTTGGTGGCTGTGAAGGC
Source organism: Allobates femoralis (assembly GCA_033576535.1). Taxonomy (NCBI): domain Eukaryota; kingdom Metazoa; phylum Chordata; class Amphibia; order Anura; family Aromobatidae; genus Allobates; species Allobates femoralis. Next base: position 347,096,783 of record JARQOC010000004.1, on the reverse strand, counting down.
CATCATACTGTGGACAGCCATCATGCTGTGTGGGAGACTGTGGTGGCCTTCATACTGTATGGGGCACTATACTGCATGTGGGGGCCATCATACTTTGTGGAGAACTGTTGGGGCCATCCCACTGTGTCAGGGCTATCACACAGGGGAAACGTTCCATTATATGATGTAGGAAGGAGGGCTGTGGGTTTCATAATACTGTGTGGGTCATCAGACTGTGAATGAGAGGGTCTCTAGAGGGTATTACACCATGTGTGGAAGTATTGTGGGGGCATTCAGACTGTGTATAGGGCTTTTTGGGCTGTGGCATCATACTGTGGCAGGGTTGTGGCCACCAACATACTGCAATTGGGGTTGTTGTGGAGGACATCATACAGTAGGAGAGGGCTGCAGGGAGCATCATACAGTGTGGGTTATATAATACAGTGTATGGGGCTGTGAGGCAATCATATTGAGTACATTTAGGGGGAAAACAGAATATATGTGGGGAAGCAGAGTGAGACATTATATTGTGTAACCTCTGGGGACAGCATACTGTGTAGGAGTCATCATACTGTGTGAGGGGCTGTAAGTTTCATCATACAGTGTGGGTGTCATCATAACGTGAAGGGACTGTGGGTACTGAGGGTCTGTTAGGGCCATGAAACTGTGATTGGGGCCATATTACTTGGTGGGTCATCATACTGTGTGGAAGTAGTTGTGGCTGCCAAATATTGTACAGGACCATGCTTTCTATCATACTGTGAGAGGGCTATAAGTTCTAACATACCGTGTGTGGAAACTGTGGGCTTCAACATGTGGATTGGAACTGTGAGTTTCATCATACTGTGAGGAAAGCTGTGGGGCAATCATATTTTATGGGGATACCATACTCTGTGTGGGGACTGTCACAGTGTGGGAGAGGGAAATTATAATGTAAGAGGGGCAATTGTGGGGTTTCCATGGCATCATCTTGTGTGCATAACTTCTGACTGTCCAGAAGTCAGAATTCATGTCATAAGAGCTTAATATATCTCTAGCAGAGCCAAAACAAGTTTCTCATAGAGATGTATTGATTTGAGAGTTTCAGATCTCCAGCACGCTCCCTCCCTGAAATACTGGAGCTGCCTGCAGGTCAAAAATTCCTGCAGACCTACCGGACTGCTGTTGAAAAAAGGTGAAGCTAAATTTCATAAGGCCAATAACTTTGTCCTCCATGGTAAAGGCCCTAAGAGCCATGGGTATAAAAAAATAGCTCAGATAACAAGTGAAGTTTCGTCTGCACAGCCTTAATAAGGTAATTGGATTTCTCCACCAGGAAGGAGATTTTACAAGGCATTTCTTCCTCAGAATCGAATGAGGATTTGACTTTTCAATGACCCTAAGCTCATCCAACTGGGGATAAGGAGAATGACTGGAACGTTTCCTTGGTATAGAGGGTAAGGTGTATGGTCTGGACCTCATGGATTCATCCATAAGGACCTTTACCCATATGACTACGTCCCTAACCTCTCCTGTGTCCTGGGTATGCAGATGTTACAAATCGCTTCTGACCAACCATGTGGGAGAAGTAACTCGCAAGAAGCACATTCCAGATGTTGTCTCTTGGACATAGCTTTCTGCCCCCATTAGAGCCACGGCTAGCAGAATCTTGGGACGACATAGTCTAAAAAATAAGGAGAATTTTATTAGAATAAAAATATCACCCCCAGAACCCTAGAAAGTTCACTTACAACAAGACTAGAAAAAAATTCCAAGAGAGGCTGAATCCTGTCAGATGACGGATGCAGCACCAACAGTCCTTGCAGGGAAGTAGCAGGATAAAAACATACTTAGGTCCATTAAAAAAGAGACTGGCCCCTGCCTACCGCTATATAAGGAATATATGTGCACAAAACTGACAGGAAGTGACTGGCCAAAAGTACGCCAGCCCCCAGACCACCCGGAAGTGCATCGGAAAACACCAACACATGAGGCACCATAATGGTGCCATGCACACACACAGACCCCCGACGAGCTGCACCGTGGCAGGTATTCCTAACATCATGTAAATGGGTAACAGCATCTGGCAGAGCTGGCTATATAAATTGGCAAGCATCTACCACATGTGGAGTGGGCTCAGTGCATCTCCACACATCCCAACCTGCTCCATGATGGATATATCAGTATTGGGGTTAAATTAGACAGAAAGTTTATTATATTTCTGAGAAACTGGATAAAATTGTGTCAGTCAACAGGGTAGGGAGTACTCGGATACTGGGACAGGTGGTTACTTTGGTGGGGGGTTCACGGCTGGTCGGTTCCCGATTCCGTGCCCTGGATCCTCAATGGCAGGGTGGGGGTAACATGACGCCACCTGTGGTACCTGGTAATGGGGTTACCAGCGCTGCGGCGGCCGCTGAGATGATGGGAATGCAGCTTTGGTAGTACAGCTCCCCACAGGTGGAGCTTTACCTCATGGCAGCGGGGTGGATGAGGGGAGTAGTATTTCCTCACCTCGATGGTATTGTAGAAGCCCTCCGGGCGGCGAATAACTGAGACAGAGTCCAGATTAGCTTGAACAGTTCTATACTGGTACCGGGCAGATGTTAAGGTACACAGTACCGTCTGGTAGAACAGGGTTGGTAGCCGCAAATCTTGGAGGACTTTCAAGAGTCTGGCAGTGGTGCCTTTAGAATGGTTTTCCAGGTCCTGTCCCTCTGTCTCTGTCTGTATTTGCCCCTCTTGAGCCAAGTCTCTAGTCCTCGTGGTCTGTTACCTAAAGTCTCTTACTTGTCGGTGTCGTGGACCCAGCTGCAGGACTGATGTTGGGCTTCTTTAGGGGTGTTGTGCTGTGGCTCCCTTGGGTCGGGCCCTCAGCTTGCCGGTCTGCAGTTAGGGTTGGACCTTTCACTAGCTGCCTTGGCTCCGGTATGCCGGTGGTGACCTGGGCCTTTAGCTGGCTCTAACCAGTCCTGGAATAACCCCCTTCAGAGTCTGGGTCACACCTCTCCTAAGATGTGCCCTCCTGTTACAGCCACAGGATCCCCTACGTCTGCCTTCCTTGCTCTCCTCACACCATCTACCTGACACTATTGTCACTCCCCGTCTCCCTCTCTCTAGGCTCCACCCCCTGGGACCTACTGAATATCAGTCCCCTGTGTTAAAGTGGCCTACTGTTTGGATGCAGGGTGCAGACTCTGTAGGATCCTCCATATCTACGGAGGCACTACACCTGCTGTTTGGGGTGCAGTACCTCCCTGTGGCACCTTGCCATAGGGGCACCACAAAATCATTTTTTATGTACAAACACCAATTTTATCACTGTGAGGATGACTTGAAAATGTTGCTATAACAAATATATCCAAAAATAGTTTCAGTCTGATGAGCCCAAAAATCATTTACACAAATATGTAAGTGTATGTAGGGAACATTTTTAGTTAGCACTTTTAAAATAACTTTTTAGAAGTTGCACTTTTATCATTTGCTTACATTAGATTTAGTTTGGCAAAACAGTTAATCCTAATTTAACAAGCAATGGTTTATATAATTATCATATCCAAATACCAAGGTATAACAAATACAAAAGAATAGGTTTCGGTATATTATTAATATACAGAAATAATAAAATAAACATGATCAGATTACTGCCCATCATGTTTGCTCCAGCGTCTACATCATAATTTTAGAAGATAATGGAGTTTGTGCCAAGTAGGAATTGTGAAGTTAATTAACAAAACTGTCACTCGATTTATGCTGCCAACTTTTACATCTTGGCAACATGAAAGAATAGAGAAGTAAAACAAATCATTCAGAAATGTGAGATCACATCTTTTTTCTATATTGAATAACCTCATTCAATTCTGTTAGGTCATAATGCCTTTACATAGAAGTTGTTATATTTTCTTGTTAATCAAGCTTATTTTAGTATTGACATATATCAGAAAAAATCATTTTAGCAAAAACAAAATCTGTTGTATTCTAAATTTTATTCTTTGTACAAGTACAACCTAATACACTATTTTCTTAAATTAAAACTTTGTATAAATATAATATTTTTCCTTTACGTTAAAAGTAATAGACACTGGTTAATGGACTGGTAGTCCAGTAGTTAGTAATGGACACTAGTAATGGACAGTAGTTAAAACTATTGGAATACATGGCCCGCCTGGTAATGTGCCACAGTGAACAAATGAGTGCCTGTGGGAAAAATAAATAAGTAACAAACGTCAGAAATTGCAAGTATTTTGCAGAGTTTATTTATTTGTTCAATAGGTTGTTGTGTTGTTAATGTTTCTATTGTCACATATAGATAAGGCTAGAGTCCATTTGCGGTTTTGTTTTCAAAACTGTATCCGGTTTGACCATTAAAATAGTCAAAACCGATTTGGTTCCGCAGCCAAGGCTGCAATAGAAAACCAGATTGCACTTATGCAATCCGTACCGCATCCATTTGCAGCATGCGTAAAGATCATGCAGGCTCCATTTTTTAAAAACCGTATCCGTTTTTTCTATAATGGGTGCCTATGGCAACCAGATCCGGTACCGCAAGGTACATGAATGTACCTTGCGGTACCGGATCCAGTTTTTGGTGCCAGAATGCTTTTTTCATTGCAGATGTGGATCCATTACTGGATCCACATCTGCAATGTGATGCCAAATGTGAAGGCACATGGTAAAACCAGATAAGGTTACCGGATTGTACCTTCCAAATGTGACCTAAGCTTTAGTGAGCATTTAAATGCTCAAGTGCTTGCTACTTGAATTGAGCAGATCAGACACTTTGACGGTCTCAATTCAAGTAAGGCTGGTTTCACATCACGGCCTGATCAGGTCCGGAGCTGTCCGGTATGAACCGAACAGCCCCGGACCCGATTTTGAAACAGAACTGGAGGGCTAATGTGCCCTCCGGTCTGGTTTGCAGCCGAATTCGGGACATCACAGAAGCAGCTGCAGAAATTTTAAGATTGTGGATAGCGGGGAGCTAGCCGCAGTCCTGAAATCTCTGCAGGGGACAGCTCATGGTGCTGAAGTTTAGCAGCGCTCGCTGCTAAACTCCAGCACCTGCCATCCGGCTCCTGGATCCAATGTTATGTCGGATCCGGTGCAATCTGGTGCCATAAACCCCATGTTAGGGGGCGTCTGATCGCGCCGGATCCAGGAGGATCCGGGAGGATCCGATTTTGTCCAATTTTTCTCCCAGACACAAAAACGCTGCAAGAAACGTTTTGTGTCTGGGAGAAAATTCTGAATTCTCCCAGATCCTCCCAGACAGATGGAAACTGGATGGCAAATACCTGCCATCTGGCTTCATCAGGGCCCATAGGGCTACATTAGCACAAAATGGGGTCCGGGACTGTCCTGTTTACACCGGACAGCCCCGGACCTGATCTTGCCGTGATGTGAAACCGGCCTAAAGAGTATAATCGAAGTCAGCAGGGAACTCAAGCATTTTTCCTGAAGACCCTACCAGGAGGGCTGACTGGGACAGAAAGATCACTAAGGCTAGGGTCCACACTTGGCATGCGTTTTTTAAGGTGGTTTTTGGCAGCCTGCGTTTTTGCGTGCGTTTTTGCTGGTAGGTGTGGGGGACCCTTAAAAAAACGCATGCAAAAACGCATGTACCATTTAGTGCCATATAAAAATGCATGCGTATCCCATAGGGCCCCATGTTAAAAAACGCATGTGTACTGAGCCAAAAACGCATCCCAAAAACTCATGGTACATTCAGACATGCGTTTTTGCTATTGGGGTATGCGTTTTTTGCATGGGGCCTATGGATGCGCTTTTGCATGCGTTTTCACAAATGCAAGTCTCAAAAACGCATGCATTTTTGAATCGGCACCAAATAATACTGCAAGCTGCGTTTTTTGGTGCGTTTTTAAAAACGTATACTTTTTTTAACATAGGGTGCATGCGTTTTTATATGGCACTAAATGGTACCATACGTTTTTGCATGCATTTTTCAAGGCAGCTCCTCACTTAAGCACAAAAACGCATCCAAAAACGCATGGCACTTTAGGCATGCATTTTTGCTATTGGGGCATGCGTTTTTGCTATTAGGGCATGCGTTTTTTGCATGGGGGCCTATGGGTGCATTTTTACATGCGTTTTTAGAAAACGCAAGTCTCAAAAATGCATGTAAAATCTGCAAGTGTGACCATAACCTTAGGCTAGGGTCACACATGCAATGCAATTTTTTGGTGCCTTAAAAATAAGCATGTGCTTTTCCATGCTTTTTTACATTTCAGCATGTGTTTTTTTAAGGTGTTTTTTGACACCCTGCGTTTTTGCATGTGTTTTTGAATCAGCACCAAAAAATACTGCAAGCTGCATTTTTTGGTGAGTTTTTAAAAAACGCATACGTTGTCTTACCATGGGGCCCTATGGAAAACGCTTGCGTTTTTATATGGCACTAAATGGTACCATGCGTTTTTGCATGCGTTTTTCAAGGCAGCTCCTCACTTAAAGGGAACCAACCACCTCAGATCACCCTAATACACAGTTAATACGTGTCCCTGCACCCTAAGGATACGTTTCCAGCACTGTTTTTGTGTAAAATCTTGCATTAGTATAACCGATATAAAGACTTTATAAACTTACTAGCCTGGAGACTTCTGGGCGTATCCCTCCTTCTGTTATACTTCAGGGCTGTGCGCATTGCATGCCTGCGCTCCCCCTCCCTCTGTGCAGAGGAGATAACGATCACGCCCATCAGGGTAGGGCAGCAGGCACGGAGGGAGGGGGAGCGCAGGCATGCAATGCACAGCCCTGAAGTATAACAGAAGGAGGGATACGCCCAGAAGTCTCCAGGCTAGTAAGTTTATAAACTCTTTATATCAGTTATACTAATGCAAGATTTTACACAAAAACAGTGCTGGAAACGTATCCTTAGGGTGCAGGGACACGTATTAACTGTGTATTAGGGTCATCTGAGGTGGTTGGTTCCCTTTAAGCACAAAAACGCATGGCACTTTAGGCATGCGTTTTTGCTATTGGGGTATGCGTTTTTTGCATGGGGGCCCATGGGTGCATTTTCACATGCGTTTTTAGAAAATGCAGGTCTCCAAAAAAGCAAGCGAAGTATGCATGTGTGACCCTAGCCTTGGCATGCGTTTTTTTGGTGCCTTAAAAACAAGCATGCGTTTCTGCATGCTTTTTACATTTTTGCATGGTTTTTTTAGGTGCTTTTTGGAACCCATGCGTTTTTCCATGCATTTTTGAATCAGAATGCACCATTTTTGGTGCTGTTTAAAAAAAGCATGCGTTTTTTTAGAAAACACATGCGTTTTTTAACATGGGCCCCTATGGGAAATGCATGGGTTTTTGCATGGTACTAAATGGTACCATGCATTTTTGCATGCGTTTTTGAAGGCAGCTCCTCACTTAAGTGCAAAAACGCATGCCAAAAATGCATGGAACTTTAGGCATGCGTTTTTGCTATTGGGGCATGCGTTTTTCGCATGGGGGCCTATGGGAGCATTTTTACATGCGTTTTTAGAAACACAGGTCTCCAAAAACGCATGTAAAAGCTGCAAGTGTGACCCTAGCCTAATACTGGAAAGCTTTCAGGCATATATAATATAGGCTAGGGTCACATTTAAAAAGCAAAATGCAGTTCTGAATGCGGTAATCTCATGTCCCTTCAAACTAATTTTGCCCTCCAAGTGTTCCCATTAATCTGTATGCGGTAACCGGATCGCTACTTAATGTGGCATCCGGTTGCCGGATGCAGTAGACGTTGAGGTAATACAAACGTTCCCCGGAGCTTCCCAGCATGGTTTTTGTTGTCTGGGAATTAAATCGGTTGAAATAGGATTGTCCCGGACCGGGCGAATCCGGGAAAATCCGGTTTTGTCCGATTTTTGCAAAGGACTAGGGATGGGCGAATCTACTCGCTAGGACTCGTTACTCGGCGAGTAGTAAGGGACTCGCAGGACTCGGTACTCTGCGAGTTTCCCAGTGATTACTCGCACGAGTCCAATGCAAATCAATATCAATCCTAGTTTTGTCAGAAACGCTGACAAAACTAGGATTGCCATTGTTTGCATTAGACTCGGCTACTGTGCCAGTGATAGCAGGGAAACTCGTAGATAACTGCTGTTTCTTTGCGAGCCGAGTCCAGCTGTCTTCTCAGTGCAGTTCCAGGGTCCTAGAACCTGCCTGCTCACAGACATGATGTAGCAGTGCTGAGATTGTTCTCAGTCTGCTCATTCCCTGTGCATAGACATCTATATTTATGCACAGGGGATGTAGCAGAGAGGACATCGCGTTTTGGACTACGTCGGACAGAAAAGGATTTTTTTTAATTAAAGATGGAGTCCCTAATGGCTTTTTTTTTTATTTCAAATAAAAAATTTTCTCTGTGTTGTGTTTTTTTAACCCTTTATTGGAGATTCTTAGTGGCTGGGTCAAACGTGGCCTGACATTAAGAATCTCGGGCTTAATACCAGCTTGTATAACAAAGCTGGTATTAACCCCTTTATTACCCAGCGTGCCACTGCCACCAGGGCCGCTGGAAGAGCGGGGTTCAGCGCCAGAGGATGGCGCTTCAATGAACGCGCCATCTTCTGGGGCGGCTGCGGGCTGCAATTTGCAGCGGGGGGTGCCCAGAAAGCTTGGGCATCCCTGCGCTGTGGATTCCAGCCCCCAGCTGCTTAGCTGTACCTGGCTAGACATAGAAATTGCGCGGAGCCCCACGCATTTTTTTTATTATTTAATGAATTTCAGAGTCAGAGTCTCAGAGTCAGAGTCTCAGAGTCAGAGTCAGAGTCTCAGAGTCGGAGTCGCCTCGGAGTCGGAGTCGCCTCGGAGTCGGAGTCGCCTCAGGGTCGGAGTCGCCTCGGAGTCGGAGTCTCAGAGTCGGAGTCGCCTCAGAGTCGGAGTCGCCTCGGAGTCGGAGTCGTCTCGGAGTCGTCTCGGAGTCGGAGTCATCTCGGAGTCGAGTCGGAGTCGTCTCGGAGTCGGAGTCGTCTCGGAGTCGTCTCGGAGTCGGAGTCGTCTCGGAGTCGGAGTCGTCTCGGAGTCGGAGTCGTCTCGGAGTCGGAGTCGGAGTCGTCTCGGAGTCGGAGTCGTCTCGGAGTCGGAGTCGTCTCGGAGTCGGAGTCGAGTCGGAGTCGGAGTCGGAGTCGTCTCGGAGTCGGAGTCGTCTCGGAGTCGGAGTCGAGTCGGAGTCGGAGTCGTCTCGGAGTCGGAGTCGTCTCGGAGTCGAGTCGGAGTCGGAGTCGTCTCGGAGTCGGAGTCGTCTCGGAGTCGGAGTCAAAAAAATGCGTGGGCTCCGCGCAATTTCTATGTCTAGCCAGGTACAGCTAAGCAGCTGGGGGCTGGAATCCGCAGTGCAGGGATGCCCAAGCTTTCTGGGCACCCCCCGCTGCAAATTGCAGCACGCAGCCGCCCAGAAGATGGCGCGTTCATTGAAGCGCCATCCTCTGGCGCTGAACCCCGCTCTTCCAGCGGCCCTGGTGGCGGTGGCACGCTGGGTAATAAAGAGGTTAGGGCCAGCTTTGTATTGTCAGCTGGCCCTAAGCCCGAAATTTATGGCGGTCACGCCAATATTAGACATGACCGCCATGAATTTCTATTAAATTGTTTTAAAAAAAAACACAACACAGAGAAATTTTTTTATTAGAAATAAAAAAAAAAGCCATTAGACTCCATCTTTAATTAAAAAATCCTCTTCCGCCCGACGCAGTCCAAAACGCGATGTCCTCTCTGCTCATCCCTGTGCATAGATATAGATGTATATGCACAGGGAATGAGCAGACTGAGAACAATCTCAGCTCTGCTACATCATCTCTGTGCACAGACATTCATGTCTGTACACAGGGAATGAGCAGACTGAGAACAATCTCAGCTCTGCTACATCAGGCAGCAGGCAGGCTCTAGGACCCTGGAGCCAGCACACAAAGAAGACAGGACTCTTATCTGTGCGAGTTTCCCAGCCAGCGATTACAGTTGCAAAGTAAACTAGTCCAATGCAAATAAATGACAAAACTAGGATTGCTTCAGGCTGAAGCTTCCGAGACACATCTGCGATTTGTAAATCTCACACTACTCGCTATTACTCGCTTCCCCATTCATTAACATTGGACTCGCTAGACTCGCAACGAGTAGCGAGTCCTGTGCTCGGACTCGCTAGAGTCAAGCGATTCCGAGTAATTTAGGATTCGCCCATCACTACAAGGGACTACAGGAATCATCCATGATCCTTTTGGTCCCGCGGACTGCAAATGGATTCACCCGGATCCACCCGGACAGCACAAAACCGGATGCCAATACACTTCCATTCGGGTGAATACGGAGCCATAGGAAAAGATTGCGGCAATACTGCCACTCATGTGTGATGCTGTACCCGATCCAGTTACCATTCACATTTGCAGTTTCCAATTGAAATCCGGATACGGATTAGAAACCTGTCTGAAAAATGTGGCTTGCATGATTTTTACGGCAAATCGGAAAACCGGATCCAGGAAGCACAACGCTGGCGATCCGTTTTTTGTATTGCTGCCTATGGGTGCGAATCCAGATCCGGTTTTGAGCATTTTTCATGCTCAAATCCGGATCAGGATCTGCAATTGCAACCGCTAATATGACCCTAGCCTTGGAGGGCAAAATTAGTCTGAAGGGACATGAGATTACCGCATCCGGAAATGGATGCGGTAACCGCATTTTGCCTTCTAAATGTGACCCTAGCCATACTTAATTTAAAATGTGCAACTGTATGGTACAGTAGTGTTCATTTGATTATTCATCTCAGTGGAGCGTTCAGCTGTCCCTATTCCAGGCCTTGGAATGCAAATACTCAAACCACTGACCCACAGGCCCAAACACTAAATTGTCACATTTCAAGACTGTGTAGCCTGGAAATTTGCCATTTAGACTTGTTGATACTGAGGCTTTCCTAAACCTTATAGTGGCAGCCGTTCCTTGGTACTCAGTACTCAGCTGCCACTATTTTTTGTGATGTGCTCACCCCAACTTACAACAGCACGTGTCCCATAACATCACCTGTGCCCTGACCAACACAGTTACAGAGGTATATACAGCAGCCCCAGTAGTAGTATACAGCAGCCCCAGAGGTATATACAGCAGCCCCAGTGGTAGTATACAGCAGCCCCAGAGGTATATACAGCAGTAGCCCCAGGGGTATATACAGCAGCAGCCCCAGGGGTATATACAGCAGCAGCCCCAGGGGTATATACAGCAGCAGCCCCAGGGGTATATACAGCAGCAGCCCCAGGGGTATATACAGCAGCAGCCCCAGAGGTATACAGGCCCCCCCATCAGTATCCAGGGCCCCCCCATGCTCCGCAAACCTGTAAAGTAAGATGATTATACTTATCACTGTCCTGTCGCCGCCGTCCCCACCGCTGCCATCCCGATCCTCCGTCTTCATCCAGCGTCTTCCCGCTTCCTGTGGTCGGCGCAGACAATGACGTCATTGGCGATCACAGGAAGCCGGAAGAAGACGGATAAAGCCGGAGGATCGCGATGGCAGCGGCGGGGACGGCGGCGACAGGACAGTGATAAGTATAATCATCTTACTTTACAGGTTTGCGGAGCATGGGGGGGCCCTGGATACTGATGGGGGGGCCCGTATACCGATGGGGGGTCGCCCGTGTAGTGACTCGCGTATAAGCCGAGGGGGGAACTTTTCAGCCCAATTATTGGGCTGAAAAACTCGGCTTATACGCGAGTATATACGGTAAGCTAAAAAAAACTATTTTCTTTTTCTTACTTCTCCTCCAAATATGTCAGGTTTCAATAATGTAGTCAATACCAACCAACAGAAAGCCCATGTGTTACCTGTGGTATGGGGAATGGGATTTGTAAGACAGGTGTCTTCTGCAGCCACCCTATGGAATCATTAATGAGGAGCTAGGCAACAGGATTGGGCAAACAATCAAATCCGGGAAGCGATTGGGTTCTGTTGCTGGAAAAGATGGAACCCTAGACAAAGGAAAAGGTATTTCACCATGGAGGCCGGCGCCAATTTGGGATTGCGATACAATGCCACAACACCGTGTACCATGTGCCTGAAGTCTGCACTTTGGAGATCTGATAGATCCAACCCAAAAGATGCCTGCTCTGGAGGACCTGATTTTCCTCACCATCCCAGGGGCCGATGGTGCTTACTTACAACTGGTACCCCCTGCAGAGGAGATACATTGGGCCTGACATGCAGCGAGGTCAAGAGCCAGTGCTAATCAAGAATGCCTGGAGAGGTCCCACCGGAGTGGAGCTCAGAGTCAGGAGTTCAGCTGTTCCATATGCCAGCTAGGACTTCCACAGATCAGAAGAAGGATCCTACAGCATGCCTGGCCTTACTAAACCTCCAGCCGATGCTGTAGTCAGTGGATAGGCATATCAAGGAAGAGGTAATAGTGCCAAAAGCCCCTGTTTCCCTGCCTTGTGTAGCACCTCTGCCAGAGGTCTTTGACTGGGAGAATTCCCTACCCCCTCCCAGCAAGTATCCTTAAAGCCTGAATCACTTCGGCTCTTGTCATCTCTGGAACAAATTAGGCACTCAGATGCCCCCGCCTGAGAGAGGTCGCAGGGGCCTAAATATAACAACTTTCTTGAGCAATGTACCCAGGGCCAGGTTAGGGACCTTCTTCTACAAGAGGGGGTTTAGGTTCCTAGCTGAAGACAGGACTGGTGACAGGTGCAATGTTAGGCGATCCACCCTGCTATTGTCACGTCGCCATTGGACTCGGTGGCTGGTGTTCCTGCCTCGGTCGCTGGGAGGAGCCGGATTCCTTCGGTGGATGGCGCCGGTGATAGGAGGGCCTTGTTCTCATATGGACCTGCTCCTGCGACGTCTGCCTCTGTCACTGAGCGCCGACGTGTTTCTCCTTTGGGTGGTGTTGGTTGCAGAGGAGCGGGCCCTGCAGAGGTGTCTGTCAGGCGCAGCCTTCGTTCTTCTGTCAGAAGTGGGGTGGGTGGAGCCAGTCGTGCATTACTATCTGGCCTGGTTCTAGGGGCGGTCTGGATGAGATCATCAGGCTGTGAGCTCCAGCCTATGGGAGGTAACCGCACCCTTCAAATACATTGGAGCCTGTCTTGCAGGCCGCCAGATATAGTTTTGGTTTCCCAGTGATATAGTGTGTGTGTAGTTTTGTCTCTGACCTTGGCCTGGATTTCTGACTCTGCTTCTCCCTGTTGATTTTGTACCTCAGCTGCCCTCTTGGTTTTGCCCTTGACCCTTGCCTGGATTTTCGACTCTGCTACTGCCTGACGATTTTGTACCTTCGCTGCCCTCTCGGTTTTGACTCGGACTTCTGACTTCATTTTTCGGGTCTTGATTTTTTTCCCCTAACGACCTTCCTGCTCGGTTGCTCATATAGGCAGCTACCCCCTGGAGTCCGCTGTAATTCCAGATCCCTGTATAGGGGTTAAGGGTCTCGGGGTTTCTCGGGGTGCTGCCTTACCAGCAGCTCAGCCTCACAGCGGATGGTCGTCACAGCTATGTGACCATCTGCCTGACTCCGCACCCTCTATGTTGGGGAGGTGGTCATCTACATGAAGGTAATGGGTAGCAAGGGGTGGGATGTGGTAGGGGTAAGTCAGGTCATCACAGTTAGTTTTCAAATAAAACATTTAATGGTGTGGTAATTTGTGTCCTTACCAGCTTGGTTAGTAATATCAAGTATCTGATTAATGCCTCGGCATTACTAAGCTCTGGGTTTGATGTCAGCTGACATTACCCAGCTGGCATCAACTCCAAATTCCATTATCCTGTTTGCCAATGCACCAGGGCAGCAAGAAAGGAGTGGCTCATTTAATAGAGGCGCGACTCCTGGGTGACTGAGGTCTGCTAATTTTATTTAAGATTTTAACATTTTTTAAGATTAGAATAGATACCGTATATACTCGCGTATAAGCCGAGTTTTTCAGCCCAAAAATTGGGCTGAAAAGTACCCCCCTCGGCTTATTCGCGAGTCAGTGACAGCAGCCATACAGCCCCACAGCAGCCCCAGCATCCCCAGTAATGCAGGGCCCCCCCAGCCTTGCTCCGGTCACCTGTAAAGCAAATTATATTTATCACTGTCCCGCTGTCCACGCCTGCCGCTGCCGACATCCGCAATCCTCCATCTTCATGCGTCTTCTTCCTGTTTCCTGTGTTCGTCGCGGACAGCGGGACAGTGATAAGTATATTTTGCTTTACAGGTGACCGGAGCAAGGCTGGGGGGGCCCTGCATTACTGGGGATGCTGTATACTACCACTGGGGCTGCTATATACTACCACTGGGGCTGTATATACCACTGGGGCTGTATATACTACTGGGGCTGCCTGTATACTACCACTGGGGGTGTATATACTACTGGGGCTGCCTGTATACTACCACTGGGGCTGTATATACTACTGGGGCTGCCTGTATACTACCACTGGGGCTGTATATACTACTGGGGCTGCTGGATACTACCACTGGGGCTGTATATACCACTGGGGCTGTATATACTACTGGGGCTGTATATACTACTGGGGCTGCGTGTATATTACCACTGGGGCTGTATATACTACTGGGGCTACGTGTATACTACCACTGGGGCTGTATATACTACTGGGGCTGCGTGTATACTACCACTGGGGCTGTATATACCACTGGGGCTGCTGCTGTATATACCACTGGGGCTGCTGCTGTATACTACCACTGGGGCTGCTGTATATACCTCTGGGGCTGCTGTATACCACACTGCTGGGGGCTGTATACCTGTGCTGGGGTCCACCCTCGGCTTATACACGAGTCAATAGATTTTCCCAGGTTTTGGGGGCAAAAGTAGGGGGTCGGCTTATACACGGGTCGGCTTATACACGAGTATATACGGTACATAGAAACAATAGTTGAAAGATAGATAGATGGATAGAAAGAATAAATGGATGCCCATGATCAGGACACACTGCGCTCTGGATGCAGCGTGTTTTCTCTTGCATAGACGTGAGTTTTCTCTGTAGGAGAATGCAGTGTCCATGTCCATGATCAGGCTTCTGGGCGCAGCGTATTTTTGCTGTGTTCTACCGCCAAGAACACTTGCATCTCTGCAAGTATAAATTGACATGCTGCAGCTCAGAAAGTCGCACCACACATGAGTTAATGCGGTCGGAAAAAGAAGCTCAGTGGGCAAAAGATTTCTAAAAATCCTATCCACTGCGCTTGTACTGCAGAATGCACCATTTTGGATTCAGCTAAGCTAAACTGTGTCGAAAATGCTTAGAACACTAATAGTGGGCACACACACAGCCTTACATTCGCATCCAGACTTTTTTTGACCATTTGTGGAGTTGTGAGCAACAAGCCCGGTTAGAGATTTCACTAAAATATTGTGGCTATGGAGAAAAGTTATCAAGGAAACTGGAATCCATCAATGCTTGGACATTACTTTTGAACAATTGTGAGAGATGATCTGATAAAGGAGTACAGGTGACACGCACTTGGTGGACCCATAGAAGTACCAGACTGGTGCGAAATGGCGCTGTAGTCCTGTGCCTTCTGCACCACCTCACCTTCCCCCTGCACTGCCAACACTGGGTGTCTCTGTAATCTTTTTATCACTTGTTGTAATAAAGAAGTTGAACTAACCTGGTGATATCTGTTGTGGTATTCTGAAGAGGGAGCACGTTTCCAATCCCCGCAGGTCAGTACCATCTGACTGCAGGCGAGGACAGCTTCCCCAGTGTGGTGCCCAGAACCTTTCTCAAAACTCTATATAATATATACATTTCACTTTTTGTATTGAATTAGTGAAATAGATTTTCTTTTTGATGATATTCTAATTCATTGAGATGCACTAGTAAATATCACAAAATTGGCATAACAAAATATTCTACAGCTATATAATTGTAAAAAAAAAATGATTAAAATTAAAAATAAAATTAAAGTACTGAAACTTTTATACATTGATTATTTGTAGCAGTAGAAGGAAAACTCTTTGATATCACAGAAACAAAAGCTAACTAAACATTTTGATTGTCAAAATGTGAATTCTGGAGGTCGAAATCATTAATTAATTACTTATTTTATAAATGGACCTGACAACTTTTGAAAACATGTAAAGCAATGTAATTAGTGATGAGTGAGTATACTCGTTAGTATTCGCTACTTGCACGGATAGTACAGTATTCGGGATACTCGGTACTCGGTGAGTTTTTGGGATTTTACTTGTGATATTCTAGTGAGTTGAAAAGCATGTTTGCTGACTGATTTTCAGCCATTAAACATGGGATTGCTTGCCAGTTATAGTAATGCCATGTTCATATTTGATAATGGCATTACTGTGATTGTCAGGTACCATATAACCAAAGAAAAAAAAGACGCTCAAAACGAATGGCGATGAGGTCTGGGGGAGACTGTAAACAGGCAGAGATGGATGAGAACATGCTCAAAGTGCATGGGTCAGTAAAAAGGTAAAACAGGGTTGTCCGTGTGTTTTATTTCAAATAAAGAATTTTTCTCTGTGTATTGTTTTTTTAACTATTTACTCACAAGATTGCTAATGCATCTGTGTTATACATGCCTGACATTACCAATCTAGGGCTTAATGGCAGCTAAGGATACTCAAATGTCATTAACCCCTTCTATTACCCCGATCCCTCCACAGCAGGGCTCAGGAAGAGCCGTATAAAGCGCCAGGAATTAGCGCTTAAAATAGATGCGCCAATTTTTGGGGTGCCTACAGGCTACTATTCTGTAGCAGCGTGGGGGAGCCCAATAACTACAGGTCTCACCACCCTGAAAATACCAGCCCACTGGTGCCTGGTTTAACCTTGGCTGGCAATCAAAAATAGGGCAATACCTATGCATTTATTTGTTTAAATAATTTTTAAAAAGTAATGGGCTTCCCCTTTAATTTCCAGCCGGGCATCTTGGGGTGGCAGCCCATAGCTGTCCGATTTAACTGTCCTGAGAACCTAAAATACGGGGAACCCCTCTACAAATATTTTTAAATTATTTATTTTTACACCCCTATGATGGCAGGTTTGCTGCAAATGGCAACCAATAACAAACACTGTCATAATGGGTAGGCATCTGTGATTGGCTGTTGGAGGAAAAGTCCAGTAAATAAACTAGAGGTTAATGACTGACAACCTGAAGTGGTGCTACAAGTGTGCCGTCCTCGGTAAGTATAATACTGCTGTTTTATTTACTGTTTGCTTCTTTTACAGCCCCCCTAGCTGAACCCAAACAGTAACATGGACTTCTCAGGGAAGTTAGTGTTTGGGATCTGTGCATGAACACTAGGTGTTCAGTACGGACCCCAAAGATTACAGTTTGGGTTCATCCATCACTACCTGTGACATGAAATAAGCTGTGATATCTTTTGTTGATGCACCAGAGATTGGTAGCAGAGCATTAAGAAGAAAAAAGCAGAGTGAAATATGAATTAATAGAGCCTAAAGAGAAGAAAAAGGGAGTTTGAAGTGATGGAAGTCGGTTTTCTATAAATGAGTACTGCAGAGTATGATATGCATTCAGATAGGGACAGGGGCTGACTGGAAAATTTGGGCCTGGGTGGCAAGCACACAACAGTGGCCCATGAGCAGTAAGCTTTGGGGCAGAGCAGCCTCCCAGACCAACATGATAGATGGCCAGGTGGCCCCAAAACTGCTGCCTGACCACTGGCCAAGGGGCAACTGCCCCCCTGCCCCCTTGGCCAACCAGCCCCTTGATAGGGATTAAAAGAATGAAGTGATTCTTTAAAGGGGCTATCTGGATTTTTTTATTTTCTTATGAGTCTAGGAACACTCAGGTAGGTAAACCACCTGCTGATGCTGATCTCTTCCAATTAAGAGTGATCACAGTTAGCTCCTTGCTGTAAATTAGTAGTTTCATTTGACCTCCAGTCAACAGACTAGCTCTATTTTTAATATGAGTTGGCTACCTGCTATAGGTAGCGTAGAGTTGGCTGGCAATCAGCATGACATCAGCAGATACTCCCGTTCATCAGAGCAGAAGAGACAATGTTGCTCTGTCAACATAACATCATTAGAAGCTGCAGTATTGGTAGAAAGACAGTCAGGGCAGATCAGGTGTCATGCCTTCATCTCGGGACTCAATTCAGTGGATTCTTTGTGTTCAGTTTGCTTCTCTGCTGAGCCACAGCCTGGTCAGTCATTGTCCAAATCCTGAAGGTTCCGTATCTTTTCTTTTCTCTTTTGCTTTGCTGCTAGTAGCTGTTCTCACTTTCCAATTTTTCTTTGTCTTATCCCATCCTGGATGGTAGGCTGAGAAAAGTGTTTTTTCTCTGTGTTTTTTGTTTTGCTTTTCCTACACCTTTCTTCTGTTCTCTTTTAGGTTGGTAGGAGGTTTACCCTTTCTTGCGTATATTATTTTCATTTTCCCCTTGTGCATGTGCTTTATTTGCTCACCTTGGGTTTCTGTCTACTTTTGCACTCCTTCTTTATCATAGTAAGTGTGGTGTAGTGATCTCCCCTCTGGCTCCTTGAGTGGAATGAGGCACAACTAAATGGTCTTTTAGAGAGTCAGGTCTGAGCTGTGGTTTCTAGTTGTGGTGTTAGGGAACTCTAGTCTGCAAAGGATCAGTAGGATATGGGTGTGACTACAGGGTGATAGGCTTTCTTTCCCCCTTTACCAGAGTTGGAACATACAAGTGCATAATATTATGGCCAGACCAATACAGTGTGCTAGGGCTAGGTATGTATATATAGTTCATGCTGCCCTAGGCACTGCCTTCCCCTACTGGTCAGTTTGGCTAATGCTCACCATACAGTTTACATTTCTGTTGGCAAAAGTCTGGTTAATCCAATGGCTTTCCCTCCCTATGTTCTACTACACATGTCCATGAATCCAAAGTGCAAAGGTTTTTAATAGGAAAAAAGAAATGAGCTGCTGCCAGACACTGCTGGCTGTGACTTATCTTTTCTTTTCAAAATTCTTTTTATTGTTTTTTGCAAAAGTAATACAGCGGTACAATGTAAATATATATATAAACATTGTGAATAGTGAAAACAGAGCTAAACAGAGTAACGAGATAAAGAAAGAGACAAAAAAGAAAGAGCGACGTTCTTAGTAATATCAACGTCTAATCCAGTCTGGTATATATCATAAAATCTGTTACACCGAGATATGTCATGTTAGGTGTCGTAGAAGTATTGTATTTCAAGCAAGAGAGCTTTCGTGTACTCTCGTCGGTGTTCTTTAAGTTACCAGTGCTCTTAGACTCTTTCTGTCTTGATAGTTCCATTTGCATTAAAGTCTGAGATCGAATAATAATATGTCTCTATAAGAGTAAATCAATCAGGTAGTGAGTAGAGATATAGTCAGAAAGAAGATAGAAGGAAATTAGCGGGTAGGAGGGTAGGGAGGGGAAGGGGAGGTATCAGGCATTTTTGATCCATATGGGAATGAGTCACATGGTGAGATCTCTATTTCTGTTTATAGTAATAGGCTTTCCACGGTTGCCAAATTTTAAGATGTTTGGAGGTGGTGTTGTTCACTGAGGCCACTATTTCGGCCACACGATATAGAGAGTGGATTTTCTCTTTCAATTGTGCCAGTGTAGGTGTCTCATGGGATTTCCAGTGCAGCGGTATCAACAGCTTTGCTGCACTCAAAATGTGTTGTGCTAGTATGGAGTGTAGTTTGTGATCAGGCCAAATTGGGAAATGAAGTAAAGCTTCTTCCGGGCCCAGTTGGAGTGACGTACTTGTGATTGTTGCTATAGCTTTCTCCACCTTTTTCCAAAACAAGGTTAGCGTTGGGCAGTTCCACCACATATGTAGATAAGTGGCATCTGCAGCTCCGCATCTCCAACATTTGGAGGGATGGTTAATATCCCATAATCGGATTTGGTCCGGGGTGTAATACCATCTTGTAACGACTTTATATGAGGATTCCTGAGCTCTTACGCACTGTGTCGGACCGTGTTAATGTGAATAGATATACCGCATCTGTGTTGGTGTAAATTTATATCCCAAGTCCTTTTCCCAGTGCGCTATGAATGCTCTCTTAGGATTAATATCTACGGATAATAATATATGGTAAATTTTTGAGAATATCTGTTTCGGTTTTGTCACTGTCGCACAGAGCTTCTCGAACTCAGTTAATCCTCTATCAAGGTCTGATTTTTTCAGAAGTGGGTGGAGAATATGACGTATTGCGTTATATTGGATAAAGTTTAAATTGGAGAGGCCAGGCATAGTTCGTATGTCTTTAAAGGATATAATGGCTCCGTCATGTTGTAACTGGTCTACAGGGTGTTTATATTGCTCTCGGTATCGCGTTGTTTCCGAGTGGGCGAGCACATCGTTGAGATTAGCTAATGGAGTAAGTGGCGGCATTAGGTGTTTCATTTCTTTTTGCCAAATCTTTAGGGTAGATCTGGTGAAAGGGTTTGGTAGGGATATAGTTTGTTTCATGTTGAAGTGAATTAAGAAGAGTGATCTAAGATTGTAAGGTGCCAGAGCCTCTTCTATTTGTATCCATTGTTTATCTTCGGTGTTCCTAATTATGTCCACTATTCTAGAGATTTGTGCTGCCCTATAGTATACTTTAATGTCTGGCGCTCCCATACCACCCAGGTGTTTGGGGAGTGACAGTGTGTGCTGTGATATGCGAGGTTTCCTGTTCTTCCATATATATCTGATAAAGAGTGAGTTCACTTTAGTAAGGAAGCTAGTCGGGATAGAAATAGGTAACATCTGAAAAAGATAATTGAATTTGGGCAGGATTAAGCTTTTCAATATGTTTTTCCTCCCAATCCACGAGAGATATGTGTCTCTCTTTTGAATTAGGGCAGTCGTGGATGAAAGGAGGGGAAGAACGTTTAGTTTAAATAAATCGCGGTGGTTTCCACTTATCTTTATTCCCAGATAGGTAATATGTTGTTTAGGCCAGGATAAAGGATATAAAGCTTTCAGTTTTTGAAGGATGTTTGGTTTTATTTGTATCCCTAGAGCTTCGGATTTTGAAACGTTTATCTTGAAGTTGGATAGTCTTCCGTATTGGTCCATCAGGGCCATGAGGGTATGGAGTCCTCTCATGGGATTCGTCAGAAACACCAAGAGGTCATCTGCGAATGCTGCCGTTTTAAATTGTTTTCCCTCTATCGTGATGCCCTCTATGTTATGGTTATTATGAATCGCCATCAGTAGAGGTTCCATTACCATCACGAATAGCAGCGGAGACAACGGGCAGCCCTGTCTGGTACCATTACCAATAGGGAATGTCTGAGTTACAGAATCGTTAATTTTAATCCGAGCCGTGGGTTGATGGTACATCGCCATAATAGAAGAAATTAAAGCCGTGGGCAAGTTAAATTTCGAGAGAACTTCTTTGAGGAAGGTCCAATCCACTCTGTCAAACGCTTTCTCTGCGTCTGTGCCCAGAAGGACTAGGGGGATATTGTGTGTTTTAGCATGTTGTATTAGATGTAAGACTTTGTGAGCGTTGTCCTTCCCCTCTCTGCCCCTTACAAATCCTGTTTGATTTGTTGAAATCAAGTGGGGCAAGAGTGACGCCAATCTGTGAGCAATCATTCCGGCCATTAGTTTCAAGTCTACATTCAGTAAAGATATAGGCCTGTAACTGCTACACAAAGTTGGGTCTTTACCCTCCTTGTGTATCAACGAAATCTTAGCTTCAAGCATTTGGCCAGGTAATGGTTGGCCCGTTAGTGTAGAGTTACATAATTTTAGAAGGTGAGGTAGGAGCAGAGAGGAGAAAGTCTTGTAATATAGGGCGGTGAATCCATCAGGACCAGGTGCCTTTCCCCTTGGACAGCGTGACAGAGTGGATTGGAGTTCCTGGAGTGTAAAGGGTTTTAGAAGTGATTGTTGATCTATATCAGATAGGGTCGGAAGCTGTAGGTTCTTTAGGAAGATCTCCGCCTCCCGGCTCCTCTGATGGATATCTTCTATGGAGTCATTAGAACGCAAGTTATATAAGTGGGTATAATAATTAAGAAAAGCTTGTTCTATGTGAGTTTGATCTTGTGAGTCAACCCCTCTGTCATTTTTGATTGAATATATCTGTGTACGTGATTGTTGTTTACGCAGATAAGAAAGCATAAATTTTGAGGCTTTATCGCCGTGAACGAACATTTTAGTTTTCCATGTTCTATAGTGTTTCGCTGAAGATGTGTTAATTAAGTCTTTTAATCGTGTCCGCTTAGATATTAATAAGTTAAGTATATTGGGGTCTTGATGTTTTTTATGGTGTAGCTCTAGCTCTGAAATTTCATTATAGAGTTGTTGGGTTTCTGAGTGTCGTTGTTTATTCAAGTAGGAAGCCATTGATATCAGTTCCCCCCTTATCACAGATTTATGCGCCTCCCACAGGGATTGATCTGAGCAATCGGGTGTCTGATTGTCTCTAAAATATTGGTGGAGTCTCTCTATAAGTCGTTTTTTCATATCAGGGTGTTCTAATATTGTTTCGTTTAGTTGCCATGTTCTGTATGTCGAGTGGCATTTAGTGGTAGAGATTGATGTCAGCACCGCTGAATGATCTGAGAAGATACTGGGTTTTATCTCGGACGTTTGTATATTTGGTAAAGCTCTTCTAGACATGAAGATATAGTCCAATCTATGGTAAGACTTGTGGGGATTGGAGTAGTATGTGTAGTCCCGAGATGTCGGGTTCATATACCTCCACGTATCTATCAGTTGCATGGATTGTAAGCATGCACGAATCCTAGTCAAGTCTCTACCTGAGATTGAGCTCTTTTGTTTGGTAGTATCTAGTAACGGCTCTATCGCAATGTTGAAGTCGCCCCCTAAGATTACTAGTCCTTCTCTAAATCTTTCTACTTTTTTCAATGTAGCCAGTATCCATTTCAGCGTTTTCTTGTTTGGGGCATAGAGGCTGCCA
Source organism: Allobates femoralis (assembly GCA_033576535.1). NCBI lineage: Eukaryota > Metazoa > Chordata > Amphibia > Anura > Aromobatidae > Allobates > Allobates femoralis. The sequence continues at coordinate 347,073,999 of JARQOC010000004.1, read as the reverse complement.
AGAGTTACTAGTGTGCCTTTGAGCAGGCCTTTAATTAGCATATATCTGCCTTGCGGGTCCACTAGGGATTCCCGGAGTTGGAATTGCGTATTCTTCTTAAGTGCTATTGATACGCCTCTAGCCCCAGTTTGGGTGGATGTAGCGTGGAACCATCTATCAAACACTGATTTCTCAAAATTAGGGAGCTTGTTTGGTTTGAAATGGGTTTCTTGAACAAATAAAATATCGGTCCCTTGTTTTTTGAGAGTGTGTAGTGTTGGATTCCTGGTGCCTGGGGAGTTAAAGCCATGAGCATTAAGAGATGTATAAGTTAATACGTTACCACCTGCCATTGACTCTCGTGTTGTTTGTTTGTTGATTGAGCTTTGGAGACGAGGATCGTTCGTGCCTGATAGGGTGGGGGGGAGTAGGATTTGGGTGTGGGGGGGAGGAGGGGAAAGCAGAGAGGGGGGTAGGAGTTTGGTGAAAATAGAGAGAGAAGGAAAAATAAAGACAAGCATTAAAGTACCAATATAGAATTCACTTTTAGGGTTAACATTTCCCATCAATGTGGGTTATTGAGTCGTCGCTTTCCAGCTTGGGGAGGATCACTCCTCCATTATCATCTTGTTATCAATACCAATTAGAAAACATAAACTAACTTAATGTGTCTTAAATATTAAAATTTTTCCAGAGCATTTTCTCTTAAATTTACTGTTTAGACCTAGCAAGTACACAAGTTTCGGCTTCTATGAGTAGATTGAACAATTCAGACAAGGGTAAAATATATCAAGCGTATGATGGCGGTTAGGGGTGTAGGGAGCGGGGTGGCATATTAGGATTGGTGGGTGGTAATGTGGGGGGGGAAGGGATAGGCGGGTTTGGAAAGGGTAGGTTTGGCGTGGGTAGGTTGTTAGGGTTGTTAGGGTGTGAGGTAAATAGGGCAGGTAAGGGTCTTTTCATGAAAAGATCTCAAAGATCTAGCCGAAATGGTAGGTCAACAGTGGTCTCTAAAATCATTTAGAATAATATTGCTCTGTAAAAACATTCAATGAGCGAACAAGAACCATTAATAATAAATGTGAGGTAAAACATTAGATCTAGTGACCTAGATAGAAAAAAGATCTCCTGAAAATTAATTGCAGTTTGTATCTATTTCTGTACAAAAGGGGTGCAATTTAGGAGAAAAAAGTACACCTGTCCAGCGGGGTCAAGTTGTGAGGACATATGTGTAAGGTTTCAAAAGATATTTAGAAGAATAAATCTCCTCAGGTGATTTCCTCTGGGCCTTTTGATGATGGGATTTCGCCGTTCTTTTCTTGGTGCGCTGGGATTTCGGAGTCATTGTTTGTTGCCAAGGTTGCGGAGTCGGTAGTGCTCCGAGCTTTGATGCTGAATGAAAAGACTCCAAGTCTGGATAGATGTCCAGAACGATATCCAGAGAGGTACAAGCCGCCTTAATGTCTATTGAGGTTCTGGCAGTTATAGATTTTTCACCAGCTGTGATATGGATGCCAAAGGGGAAAAGCCAGCGAAATTTATGTCCTTTGGTTAATACCGCTCCTGTGAAAGGTTTTAAAAGGCGTCTCTTTCTCAAAGTTATGGCTGATAGGTCTTGGAAAAGCAGGATTTTGGAGTCTGCATAGGTAAGGTCATCTGTTTCTCTAGCTCTACGCAGCACCAAGTCTTTTAAGCGATAGTCTAAGAACCTACACAGCACATCTCGGGGTGTGTCGCCAGGTGTTGGTTTAGGGCGGAGTGTACGATGTACTCGGACCAGTTCGATGTTGTGTGGGTCTTCCGCTCTTAATACTGATCCAAATATTTCTAATGCTGCTTTACCTAGTGCTTCAAATGCTATTGACTCAGGGAGGCCTTTGATTCGGATGTTGGCTGTGACTTATCAACCCTTACTATTAGTTATCATTGTTTTAGTACATCTCATACACAGTAGAATACATAAATTAGATTACTGCTAGGTATCTATCTCTGAAAGGTTTTGACATTTTAGAGAGAACAGTTTGAGGAGCTGGCCAGCAACTATAGGGATATAACCGACTAATCTTGTGTGTTCCCCTGTGGGCTTCTCCCTACATATCATTTGCTGATTGACAAGTATCTCCAATGGGTGTTCATAGGGAAAGACCTAGCAGTATATGGAGAAGCCACCCGGGGGCAGGAGACTAATCACATATCTCCCTATGGCCCCTGGCTGGCTTTTCAAACTCTTTCAATCATGCAGCCAGGCTCTTAGGGCCGCTTTACACACACCAACTTTTGTGTCCAACTTCTGAACAGATCTCTGGTTGCACTGAAATCATGGACACATTGTTCCATTTTGTGGCTGTGTACAAATGGAGCAATGTGTCCATGATTTCACTGAAACCAGAGATCTGTTCAGAAGTTGGTCACAGAAGTTGTTGTGTGTAAAGTGGCTCTTATTCAGACTGCCCAGCCCATATTTGGGCAATATGAATCAAATGACAAGTTGCCTCTAATGTATATAGGCAACTCAAGCTTGCACGTTGTGTAGCAGTGCTATAAAAATATACCTCTATGAACAATAGTATAAAAATGTTTTAATATATGCAATTATCTTTTAAAATTGTGGCTAAGTTTAAAAAAAATACATATAGATTAAAAATAGAGAAACAATGCTAGAAAAATAAACGCTGCAAGAAATGCTTTTATGGAGAATGGTCTTTGTAGTATTGAATTTTGAAGTATATTTTCATCATTGTCTTTTGTAGGTTGTTTGTTTTTTTTTTTTGGCTTATCTTAATCCACTCCTGATTATAAGGATATGCTATCAATATAAAAGCATTAAATAAATAAATTAAAAACAGCTAGCTGTTAAGTGCATGTGATGTTCATGGAAACCGCTCACACACAATGCTGCCAACAAAATATTCTTGTCTGTCTATCATGTCACAATACTAGGATCTGAGTATCTTTTATTTCAAGGTCAAGGGCTCCCTGATGGGACGTTGCTGTGACTGTCTGTGCTGTCTTGATCTTTTGATACTGCTGCACGATGGACAAGAGAACATTAGCTGGTCAGCAACAATTATGGGGTCTGTATAAAAACTTAACAACAGACTCTCCTCATACCATGTCCAATGAGAAAAAATGACACCAATATCATCGGTGTTTTTAATCAGTGTCATCATTATTTGGTCGGTGTATCCTTTTTTACCATCAGTGTGTCAGCAGTGATTTTAATGGATGGATGAATAAAGAGGTTTGATCAGTCTAGTCAAGCTAGAGAGAGGAAGCACTACTGACCCGCCCAGGCCGGGGTACTCAGAGCTCGGCACGGTGTCAGAGGAACGCTATCACGGATGGCTGCACCCGAGTCCATGGCTCTGGGGGTCAGGGACTTCTAAAATACAGTTTTTGTTAGAATAGTTTGTGACGCCACCTGTAGTATCTGGTGAGGGATCACCAACGCGCCACAGTCCACCGGAGGGCGTTGGAATTGCAGCAAGGGTGGTATAGCTTCCTACAAGTGAAGCTGGGCCTCCAGGCCAACGTTGAGTGGGCATTTCAGAGTGGGGCTTGGGCCAAGTTAATGGACAGTGAAGCAGTCTCTACGGAGCACGGGAACAGGGAGGAATAATGCACACATACACCTCTGAGTGTCTCTTTCCCTTTTACTGGTGAAACTGCAGGTAATATGTCCAGAGCACTGTCGGGTGACCAGAAGCACAGTTGAACCTCCACACATAGTGCGTATCAGGCCTCCTTAAGTTCTCTCTCTCCTGTTGTTGAAGCCCTGCCCATGTATAACCTGGCTGGCCTCCTCACTTCTCTCTCTCTTCTCCTGCGTGGTCTGCAGGTTACCCTCGATGATCACCGTTGCCCACTCCTCACTACGGTGTCTAGCTCCCTTAATGTTGAGTACGCAGGGGACCGGGTGACTGAAGTCTCCACTGTATGTCTGGGTTTTCTGCTGGCTTGAAGCACTGCAGGTCTGGACCCCCGAAGTCCGGTGTGTACTTGGGTGAACCTCCACTGGCTTCTCTACTCCCACTGTTCTTTATACTCCTCGCCTTCTGATCCCAAACCCGGGCCTGACTGGACGGCAGAAAGGCTACTCCGGGTGACTGGTTCAGGCCTAGCACGGCACCGAGCACCAGGACGTCTCTGCAGCTCTCCTAGTGTCTGCACACTCTGCCTAACTCCTCCCCCAGCACCAGTATTTATAGGGGATCTCACCAAAGGTCAGCAAGTTGGGCTCCCCCTACTGTGCTGGGGTGGAAGGTGTTGTTTGTAGGTGGTACCCTCTGTGGAAATCCAGCCGTGCACTAGGGAAGCTTGTGGTTACCTGTGGGAGCAGGGCACCACATTCCCCCCTAGTTAACATCAGTACTCCTGGACTGAGACATTATGTTTTCAACATAGAAATAACATTTTCAACAATAACAACTGGTAAACTATTTACAGAGTCTCAAAATTGAAAAATTTACATAAACCACTGACAAATGGTAAAACAGGTAAAGTCTGTACGGTGCTAGTCCATCCAGCGCAGGCTTTTTGAAAAAGAAGTTTGTAGTCACAACAGGTCCTGTGACTATGGTCCTATAAAATGTAAAAAGTGGGGGAAAGTTCCAAGGAAAATGAAAGAAAAGGGAAGAGTCTTTCAAAGTCCATATTTTTTTCAATAAAACACACATTTTCAAACTACAACATTTTCCTATGGGTGTCTCGGCTTAGGAGACCTGGTACCCCTTTTCGGGTCCGGGACAGCCGTCGGATAGGTGAGTATGTTATTTTTTTATTTTTAACACCTTTTATTTCACTTTCGCAGTGATACACTGTAAAAGTACTTGCATTTCCCATTGACTTACATTGGACTCGTAATGAATACCTGAGTATTAGGACCTACTCGTTACAAGTATAGCGAGTCCGAATATTTCACTACTCACTCATTCCTCGTAGCAATACTGAAAAGTGTATCTGTAACGGCAAAGTCTGTGCTTGTGCTTAGACCTCTTTTCAGGTCCCTGCGGGTTTACTCTTGCCTAGTGCAGTTCCTTCACAATCTGTCACAAACTGTTACTCATTTGACCAGTGACCAGATCAAAAAAGGTGCCACCTGCAGATATATGAGGGCTCCTTACTTTAGGGTGGCATAGTTTATGTGATTATTATAAAACAAAAACTGTCTTAAAGTGGAGGTGTGCCCCCAAATTTGTAGGTTGTTACAGTTTTGAATCCTTTGATAGTTAAACTTAAACTTCTTATGGTTTGGAAGATAAGCAACTCTTTTCATGTTTCCCTTTTACCAAAATATTAAGGGACACCTGATCCTCAAGACATAACTAAGGTTGATTTGCAAGAGGATTGGGAGGAGTGGGTACTAAATTGCAGGTGGATCAGCCATCCTTAATAGTATCTCATCTGATAGAAGCGTTGTGGTCCTGAGGATGACTCCTGAATTGGTTCAGTGAGTCTTCATGGGAATCACCTGATGAGTGAGTTCTATTGGCAACTTCAGATGATAGGGGCTGTTGAGTGGTCCTGCATAGAAGAGGGGTACTCATGTGTCGGTTTTGGGACTGGATCCGGTGGCTTCTTGCTCCGTTATTGGTTTCCTTCCCTACTGAGCCATAGCCTTTAAGGTTTATTAGCCAATCAAATGGAATTAAAATATAAATGGTAGAACTTCTATGATTCTATGATTTATAGCACCTAATATAGAACCTAATCATAATGAGATATATTTTATAAATGCAACCTTTGGGTTACCTAGATGTCTTTCATGCTGCCACTTATATATGATAGCTATGGTGATACACTATATATTTCAGAAGTTGTTTTCATGACTGAACTTGGAAAGATCAGTGAACACAAATTTACATATTCTCTTATTATTGATTGCTATAAAATGTTATTTAGCATTATACATAATTTATGATGTAGCTCTAAATAACATCTTTACAGTTGTGTTGCTGTTCTGACCTCACAGTTAACCTTCTGCCATTTATCATTACAACTGTTGGGTTTAAGGAACATTTTAAAAGTGCTTAAGGAATGAATATGGCTGGTTATGAAGAAGACAATTTTTTTAGCATTGTAAAATATAAACATAATGTGAATTTTCTTTTTCCTAATATATGTTAGCTATGTTACATATTTTGATTGGGTTACAGTTTCCAGTGGCGAACCACATGTTTTAATATTCAACCTTATTTATGCTAATTAAAGGAGTTATCCACTTTTAAAAAAATGTTTTGCAATACTCAACTTTTATCCTGGTATTACCAGCAGACCCTAATATAGGTCATACTGCTGACATCAGTGACTTCTACAAAGTAAAGCAACAGTCAGCAGCTTCCAATTTAAATAATTTTTATTAACATTTAACCATTATAAAATATGATGTGGTCACAGTACGGTTACAATTGTGTTGTAAAAGAAAAAATAATACATGAAGTATAAGCCAATATACAAATATGTGTGTAAACAAATGTAAATGAAAATAAAGAACAGAACAAACTATATATACATTTTTAGGAAGTCAATGTATAATGAACATTGTTAACTTAATCTTAGTCACCATAATAATCCGTCAGCACTGTCCCTCAAAATCAACATTTAAGGAATATAAGAAATGTCTTAATATTAATAACTAACGGTCTTGTCACGCCACGACAGGCGGAACTGACTAGTGGACCCACTAGACCACAGAGATACCGTGGAGGCTGATACCAGAAACGAGCTGGACAAGAGAGTTAGATAATGAACAGGGTTTATTGATTACAATAAGGGATTGATCCCCAAGGGACGTCCACAGGGCCAGCGCACCGGGGCTCCCATAAGGGAGCACAAGAAGGGTTACCCCATACAGGGATTCCTCCAAGTGCAACCAGGCAGGGTCCAGTGAACCAATCAACCTGTGGGTCCGACTCAAGGCGGAACAGGACAAGTAAACCAGGGGACAAGGAGAAGGCAGGGAAAAAGCTTGGTGCAGCTGCAATGGTCGGGGAGGTAGCTAGGGACCAGCGAGGCTGGTACGGATCTGCGGGTGAATGGACAGGAGGGATCTGGTACTGAAATCAAGAGATAGACACGTAAGGATCACAGAGGCCACAAGAATCTGCCCAGGCACCTCCCATAGAAAGTGAGGGCCTTAAGAACCCATCAGCCCTCAGCGATAGACTGAGAGGTGGTAATAGGAAAAAAGACGTACTGACCCTCTAAACTTACAAAGTGTGGCGCGCACACGCCCTGTGCGTGTTCCCCCCGCCACCAGGAAGTAGGAGAAGTGCCGAGGAGTGGCCACGGCTGGTGAGGATGCCATGGGAGCACGGACCCGGTGAGTATACCTGCCGGGCACAGCAGGATACCGGTGGCTGGATGGGACCCGACCCCCTGTGTCCCGGGGAGCAGCCCCACCGGACGCAGGGTTACAGGTCTTAATCTATTCTAGTCATGTCCAATAGGAATCCCAGAACTCCCATTTGGCTGAATATTTGTGTACCAGATTATTTCTAAGGGAATAAGAGTGCTCATAAACTTTGTGACCTACAAGTTTAACTATTACTTCTTGGGCCAGTGTGAGGAAAATGTCCCTCCAGTGAGAAGCAATAGTGGTATTTGCTGCATGCTGTATATGGATAATTATATTTCTGTGTTGTCTGGGAAAGTCTTCTATTGTATACACCAGGAGAATAACTAGTTGTGGAGTAAGATGAACTGTCACCCCAGTAACGTTATGAATAAGTTCTTGAATTTGTTTCCAAAAATTCCTAAGAAACTCACATCCCTAAAAGACATGTGTTTAGGTCCACATGTTCCCACATTCCCTCCAGCAGAGGAAAGAATTGTGACTTTGGATCATATGCAGTCTGAGCGGGGTAAAGTACGACCTGGTACACAATTTGTAGTGTGTTTCTATCAAAGACATACAAGGATAGCCTTATATACATGTTCAAAGATTTTTTGTAGTTGCTCAGCTGGTATTTCCAGATAGTTCCCTCTCCCATGCCTGTATATATGATGACTTAATTAATGATATGTCTTGATTTATGTGGCTGTAAATAATACCTGTCTTCCAAAAGAGTAAACTCCCAGGGTATTAAAACATTTGAATTATGTTCTTAGGAAGGAAAAAGTTTATGTTATGCTTTTCAACTAACTATTGAATGTGTTGCGATGTTTTAAATTCTGTGTCTTTAATATTAAATTTCTTCTGTATAGTCTGGAAAGAAAAAAGGACATTATTATCATCATCTATGATGTCTGAGACTGTCACGGTGTAGTGAGAATGCTGATGAGGGAATGGCAAGTATGGGCAGGATGACCAGGGAAGACTAGTCTGACCCTAGTCTAGGAACCTTGAATGGCCCTGATCCCGAAGTTATCTCTAAAGGTTAGAAGGTTTGGGCCTCCAGCCTCTCCATAAAACTCCTCCAGCAGCCCTGCGCTGTTCCCCCTTCACCTCCCTCCACAGAACTAGGATACAGCAACTCTAAAGGAAAGGACTTCAGCAACACAAACACACAGGTCAGCACAGCACGGCTTCCAGGCATAGAGTGAAAAACTCTTATCAGCAGCACCACCTGGTGGAAGAAGAGGCTACTTAAAGGCTAGGGGGAAGGGAAGTCAGGTGAGTCACATATTAACCCCTCAACCAGCAGTTGAACCTAATAGTGAATGCAGTTCACAACACAGGGCCAGGACCTTCACAACTATCAACCATGCAGCTCTTAAAGACAAACATACACAGCAGCATCCAGCAATGTCAGCGCCAACTAAGTGAGTGACAGTACCCCCTCTTTTTAGAGAGGCCTCCGGACTCGACTATGGCACATCCGAAAGACATCCCACATCGCCTGAGTGGCGAGAAATGAAAGACATTACAGGTTGCCAAACCTGGGGTTAGGTCAAGGTGGTACAGCACAGGAGTACAAATGGCCAATATCCGAACGGTCCTATAACCCCAGAACCAGGAGCCCCAGCAGCAAACCTCCACCTGACGTGTTTGGACAATACCCACACATGCTCATCAACTCTCAGGTCTGGTCCTGCAGTTTTATTTCCAAATCTGCGGTCACAGTTAGAGTTCACACATCCCGTACGGTAAATTGCAGCAGTGTCCTCCCCTGGAGTGCACAGCAGGAACCACCGTCCCTCTGCGGCCCCTCCTCCTGGAATGACGCCTAGACCCACTATTAATCTGAGGCGTAGTCTGGACTCCACCCCCTCTTCCAGGCTCACTCCGATTCACTTCTGAACGTGGGGTAGGAGTCAGTGCAACAAGTACAGTAGAAATAGTTGTAGCGAGGCAATTACTCACACAGAAAGCCACCCAAGTTACAACCTTTCTGGCCCGCTAGTCTATCACTGGGTTGTGTTTCTCCAGCCAGGGAAGGCCCAATACAATGGGAGTGGGCAGGTTCTCCAAGAGGTGACAGGACACAACCTCCTGGAAAAGAGTTCATATGCTCAAGTTCACGTTACGCACCATGTGGAAGAGGACCTTCTGGCTGAGTGGAACTGAGTCGATCGAGGCGATGGGAATGGGTCTCACTAAAGCACTGCTGGTGAGACCATGAGCCTGAACAAAGCAAGAATCCATCAAATTGACCCCCCCTCCGCTATCGATCAGAACTGGAACAGTCTCGGTTTTACCATCCACCACTACCTTGGCAGACAGTGTGAACGAAGACTTAGCGAGGAAGGAAAGATAAACTCTCTGGTTGTCTCCTTCTGACCGGCCCAAGGTAGGCTGCTTTTGAGACAGCGTGGTCTTGGAGCAAAGTGGACAAAACGTAATAAAATGGTCAGATTTTCCACAGAAAAATCATGCTCCGCCCACTTGGTGAACAGTAGCCACAGGAGGTTTAACACAAGCACCTACTGCCCCCAACTGCATGAGTTCATCGGGTATAGTCTCCTCAGCAGGGATAGGTACAGGAGACATAGTAGATTTCGGTCTCTCCCTCAGGCGTCTGTCAACCCGTATGGCTAGGGACATCGCAGCCTTCAATGACCCACGTGCGGCGTACTGAACCATGGTGTCTTGCAGACTAGCTGACAAACCCAAGTAGGACTGACTCCGGAGGGCTGGGTCGTTACACTGGGTGTCAGTCATTAGAAACAAAGCCCCTTTGGGCTCAAAAGTAAGGGTCAACATCCACCACATAAAGGTTCATGTGGAGGGGTCACCTTAAGCATCAACATATTCATGCAGCATTAGGAAACAAGAGGAACTGAATACGATGCAGTCTATGATTTTTATTAGATGAATGACATATTAAAATTTAGGAGTGACAAACGGCGGTGTACACAAAAGAAGCCGATTACAGGAACACAAGGGGTAAAAAATATACATACAGGATATATTCCAGTTTTTACATAGCTGTTTCAATGTTTACTGCATACAAGATTCAAAGCGAGTACATATGTCTTAGTAATCAGTGGTTTATACCCAAATACACAAGGCAGTCATAGATAAATAAAGTGCATAGTGCTGTGCAATAACAGGCCAGTCAATGAAACCGGTAACAAGACTGCCAGTGCAGGGGAAAAAAGACTCAACTGGGTGTCAGTCGCCCATCTCCGAAACTCCGAGCAGTACTCCTCCACTGCTCGTGTGCCCTGCTTGAGTTTATGGAGATTAGACTCAGCAAAGGTCACCCTATCTGGTTGACCGTACACCTGAGCCAGAGCAGCAAAAAGCCCGTCCACAGACCGTAGCGATGGTGAGTCGGCTGGGAGTAAAAAGGCCTAGGTCTGGGGGTCCCCTTTAAGAAGGGAGACTATAATCCCCACCCGCTGTTCCTCACTTCCCGATGAACGGGGCCGGAGCCTGAAATAAAGCTTACAGGCTTCACGGAAAACCTATCTGGAAGAGAGACTTTGGGTTCTGGCATGGCCTGAGCATGAGCCGACGTCAGGTAACCCACGACTTGTTGCAGCTGTTGCACTACCTGAGTCCGCAAACCAGTTACCTCTTCAGAGATGGTCTGCATCAGGCGAGAAAATGCATCAGCTGAGGTAGTCTGAGACATAGTGACTCAAGGAGAAAGGTATAGGCTGCTGATAATGTCACGGTGTAGTGAGAATGCTGATGAAATAATGTCAGGTATGGGCAGGGTGACCAGGAAAGACTAGCCTGACCCTAGTCTAGGAACCCTGAATGGCCCTGATCCTGAAGGTATTTCGAAAGGTGAGAAGTTTTGGGCCTCCAGCCACGCCCTAAAACTCCTCCACCAGCCCTGCGCTATTTCCCCCTCACCTCCCTCTACAGAACTAGGATACAGCAACTCCAAAGGAAAGGACTTCAGCAACATAAAACAACACAGGGCCAGGACCTTCACAACTATCAACCATGCAGCTGTTAAAAACAAACATACACAGCAGCATCCAGCAATGTCAGCACCAACTAAGCGCGTGACAGAGACACTCCGAATTCCAGCTGATTTCCAGTTATCAACCTTTATTCGAGCTGAGAAATGTCCCAGACTAACCTGAGACATCCATGATGGAGGTGATGTAGGGTAACTCTTGCGTGATCTCTCAAGAAGTACCTTCCAGGACCAAATGGCCGCTCCCACAGCAACATCCCTTGGGAGTCTTTTCTTTAAGTTGCATAGATAAGAGACTATCGCTGAATTAAGCAAGCCACCCTCCCCCAAAGCTTCCTCCAGAGAAACTCAAACTGGCTTTTTTTCAACTTCCCACCAGTCCCTATTTCTGATAATGGTGGAATAATGGTAAGCAGTTAGATTAGGAAGGCCCAGGCCACCCCTTCCTATATCTTTCATAAGTGTATTCTCTGCTACTCTAGGCCTACCCTTTTTCCATATATACATTATCAGTTGACTTTGTAATTTCGTAAGACATTTTTTTCGGTATCGACAAGGGAATTGCTCTGAAAACATACAAGATCTTCAGTAACACACACATCTTATATGAACATATTCTTCCGAACCATGAGGTGTCTAACCTGGCTAAATGTGAAATGCCGGACTGAACTGTCTTAAATATATTCGCTAAATTGGTATCGATTATGGAAGACAGTGCTTTTGTAAGTTGGATTCCTTGGTATTTCAAATTAATTTCATCCCATGAGAGTTTCGTTTCCGCTCTTAAAGTGTTGAGCATCCCCGGATACAATTTAAAATGTAAAATTTGGGTCTTAGACAAATTTTTCTTGTAATATGAGTCCTGTAAAAAATTCATCCAGAGTCTGAAACAATTGTCGGAAAGATGACGATGGATCTGTCAGAGTGAGGAGCACATCATCTGTGAACAATGAAATTTTAAATTGCTGTGCACAGAATGCTACACCATGAATTAGGGAGTTCATCCTTATCTTTTCAGCTAATGGCTCTATAAAGAAAATAAAGAGTGTAGGAGAAAGAGGGCATCCCTGATGGGTACTATTAGTCAGGTAGAACCTATCTGAGAGAGTGTAATTAGATATTACTCTTGCCGATGGTGTGGTGTATAGTGACTTTAGAGAGTTTAGAATTCCTCCTCTAAATTCAAACCTTCCTAGCACCTCAAACAGAAAGCTCCAATGAACTCTATCGAACACCTTTTTGGTGTCAAGGGAGACCACTAGAGACGGTGTCTTTGAATGTTCGATGTGAGATAAAATGTTGATGACTCTTCTAGTCGCATCAGCGGTCCACCTGCCAGGTACAACCCTACTTGGTCCAGATGCAAAAGCCGTGGTATCACTGCTTGTAGGTGCGTAGCCAAAGTCTTAGCTATGATCTTCAAATCTGAGTTAAGTAGGGAAATTGGTCTATAATTCCCTACAATGTCTGCTTTACCTTTCCCTTTAAAAATGACAGTTATGATCGCTTCCTACATTTTATCAGAAAGAGAATCAGAGCCTTGAATAGTGTAATTGATGAGTAAAGATAAGTAAGGTGCCAGGCAGGTCTTAAAATTCTGATAATAGGCCGGCTTCACACTTGCACTCCCCGCCGCTGCGCATTGCGGTGGGGAAGTGCAAGCTGAGCGCAGACACCGCACGTCCCTATGTTTAACATGGGGACGCTCGGTGATGCGCTAGGCTGCGGATTGCCGTGCGCACCCATTCACTTCCGTGTGTGATTTGCACGCATGCGGATGCTTGCATACAAATCACACATTCTTGTCCGCAATCCACAGCGGAGCGCATCACCGTGCGTCCCCATGATAAACATAGGGATGGGCGGTGCTTGTGCTCGGATTGCTTTCGCCATACCCATACTCATTAGGCAAGCCGTCAGGGCCTGGAGACTTACAACTGTTCTAACTGTTCTAACTGTTCCTTTGAAAGGGATGGTAGAGAGATTGAGTCTAAAAAATAATTAATTGCTTCTGAGGAGGGGAGGATCTCCGTTGGGTTATTTTTTAAGTTATAAGGTTTCACGTAAAAAATCAGCAAAGACATCAGCAGCTTCGTATAATATACTGTTAATGTTGACCCCTGAGGAGAAATTAAATTTTATCCAAAACCTAATTTCATTTTAAAAAGGATTGTTACACTATAAAAACACAGTATGCTTTTCTTTTTCCTATTAGCCCTCCAATATCTATCTAAAACCACAATAATTGTAGCTAACACTGAATACTTATGTAACCCAATAGGCCAATAAACATGACAGCAATTTCATTGTAATGGTTGAAAACAGTTCAGAAATATTTGGATTGCAGTCATTTATCAATTATTGCTGAAATTCATATGAGACTGCTGAAATGTTTTGGCATAGAACTAGCTATAGGCATTGCAAAATATTTTTAATTACCCGTATATACTCGTGTATAAGCCGACTCATGTATAAGCCGACCCCCCTACTTTTGCCCCCAAAACTTGGGAAAACCTATTGACTCGTGTATAAGCCAAGGGTGGACCCCAGCACAGGTATACAGCCCCCAGCAGTGTGGTATACAGCCTCCCCAGTGGTATATACAGGCCCCAGCAGTGTTACAGCAGCAGCCCCAGTGGTATATATAGCAGCAGCCCCAATGGTATATACAGCAGCAGCCCCAATGGTATATACAGCAGCCCCAGAGGTATATACAGCAGCAGCCTCAGAGGTATTTACAGCAGCAGCCTCAGAGGTATATACATCAGCAGCCCCAGAGGTATATACAGCAGCAGCCCCAGAGGTATATACAGCAGCAGCCTCAGAGGTATATACAGCAGCAGCCCCAGAGGTATATACAGCAGCATCCCCAGAGGTATATACAGCAGCAGCCCCAGAGGTATATATAGCAGCAGCCCCAGAGGTATACAGGCCGCCCGCCCGCCACCATCAGTATACAGGCGCCCCCCCATCAGTATCCAGGGCCCCCCCTTGCAGCCCAAACCTGTAAAGTAAGCTCATTATACTTACACCTGTGGCCGTCCCCGCTGCCGACATCGCGCTCCTCCGGCTTCATCCGACTTCTTCAGGCTTCCTCCTCTGGCGCAGACAATGACGTCATTGCCTGTGCCCATCGGAGGAAGCCGGAAGAAGACGGATGAAGCCGGAGGAGCGCGATGTCAGCAGCGGGGACGGCCACAGGTGTAAGTATAATGATCTTACTTTACAGGTTTGGGCTGCAAGGGGGGCCCTAGATACTGATGGGGGGGCGTCTGTATACTGATGGTGGCGGGCGGCCTGTGTACTCGGCGTATATACTCGCGTATAAGGGGGTACTTTTCAGCCCAATTTTTGGGCTGAAAAACTCGGCTTATACGCGAGAATATACGGTATATATGTAATATCTTCAAATATGGGTTTTAGGCCACCCATTTATTTAACTCTTTATAGGTGGCCTGCGTAATATTGCGGAACACCTAGTTTTCCTTTTATTGGGCTCACCTGCCAAACTAATTATCACAGATATCTGAGATTGATTTCAATGATCCAAAGAACCCTGAGACACAATACCATCAATGGGTTTCATTGAAAAAAAATAAAAATAAAACCCTATGACACATAAAACCAATTTGCATAATAATTTGGAACAGTGTATTCTCAGAAACAGTCGGCGATTTCAGAGTAAAGGTATTTTAAGATACAGCCAAGGATGAAAATTGGAGGACAAACTAGTATGGCTATGTCCCAGGCCAACTCTTCCCAGTGTGGCACCAGGCAAATGATAGGTCTCTCCATTGTATAATCATAGGGTCCTTGCTCCAAGTGACTTCTTTTGGGACGTGAATCTCCCTAGCATTTCTTGTCATGTTCTTTTTGGTAGTGGCACAAGAATGTTATTTATTTTTATCTTTAAATATTCGGAGAAAGAGCCGGTTTTAAATTTTGAATACCTATTTTTTAGTTGTCTAATTTAGCAGTTGATTGAAAAAAGAAAAAGATCACAGCCATACATATGGATCACAACCACAAGAATATTATATATCTAATATAAAATCACCAATAATGGTTTTCACAGACTTCCAGGGCTTATGTCGATATCCCACAATGCACGGCGGTGCCATTGTGGGATAGCGACACAGGCTGCGGGAGAGAGTGACACCGGCACCACCACTACCGATGGGAGATCAGCGGTGATCTCCTGACGGTAGCCGCCAGTCACCTCCTGCACCTCGGAGCACGCCGCCGAAGCAGCCGGGAGATGAGCGCCACGCAGGGTGCTCATCTCCCAACTGCATGGAGCGAAAGTGCCCTGACCGCCATATTGGAACACCCAAGTTACGGGTATTCCTATATGGCAGCCGGGATTCAAATCCCCCTCCAAAGCCGGGGTCACGCGCTGAGAGCGCTGATTGGCGGCGACCAATCAGCACTATTGGCGCGTGATTTGAATCCTGCTCCGCTCAGCCAATGAGCCACGATTTAAGTCATGCGCCGAGAGCACTAATTAGTTGCTGCCACCGGCGGAGACCAATCAGCGTCTTTGGCGCGTGGTTTAAATCGCGCCTTGGCGGCAGATTGGAGCGGAGCAGGATTCAAATCTCCCGCCAAGGTGCGAGGCTCCTCCCTGATTGGTCACCGTGCGGTCAACAGCGACCAGTCAGCGAGGCGGCGCGGTATTGGTGGGAGATTTACATTTGCCTGCCAATACCGCTCAGCGGATTGGTCGAGAGCCGGGTAGCGTGCGACCAATCAGCTGAGGGCAGGTTTAAATCTCCTGCCAATACCCCGCTGCTCAGCAGTATTGGTGGGAGATTTAAAGCTGGCTCAGTGGTTGCACTGTATGGTGGCTCAGTGTTAGCACTGTATGGTGGCTCAGTGCTTAGCACTGTATGGTGGCTCAGTGGTTAGCACTGTAGGTGGCTCAGCGCTTAGCACTGTATGGTGGCTCAGTGGTTAGCACTGTGTGGTGGCTCAGTGGTTAGCACTGTATATGGTGGCTCAGTGGTTAGCACTGTATATGGTGGCTCAGTGGTTAGCATTGAATATGGTGGCTCAGAGGTTAACACTGTATGGTGGCTCAGTGGTTAGAACTATATGGTGGCTCAGTGGTTAGCACTGTATAGGGTTGCTCAGTGGTTAGCACTGTATAGGGGGGTTCAGTGGTTAGCACTGTATAGGGTGGCTCAGTGGTTAGCACTGTATACGGTGGCTCAGTGGTTAGCACTGTATACAGTGGCTCAGTGGTGAGCACTGTATATGGTGGCTCAGTGTTTAGCACTGTATACGTTGACTCAATGGTTAGCACTGTATACAGTGGCTCAGTGGTGAGCATTGTATGGTGGCTCAGTGATGGGAAGCAGGCACACAGGAGGCAGAAGGCCCAGAGGAGGCAGGGGACAGTGGAGGGAGAAGGCACAGGGTAGGCTGAGGCACAGGGGGAGGTAGAGTCATTGGGAGTGACAGCGCACACAGGGAGAGACATAAAACACAGGGCTGAGAGCACACAGAACAGAGAGAAAGGCACAAGTAAGACAGAACGCACAGGGGAAGAGAAGCACAGAGAGCGCACAAGGGACACAGGCACAAAGACTGTCCTCCCGATGCAATAACATCAGGCCTATTTCAAGTATTTATATATATATATAATATATAATACATGTATATATACCGGGTGGGCCATCTGTATGGTTGGTGATATCAACTTCCTGTTTGAAAACTTTTCCAGACGGGTGGTGATCGTGGTGGCCATTTTGAAGTTAGCCATTTTGGATCCAACTTTATTTTTTTCAATGGGGAGAGGGTCATGTGACACATCAAACTTATTCAGAATTTCATAAGAAAAACAATGGTGTGCTTGGTTTTAACGTAACTTTATTCTTTCATGAGTTATTTACAAGTTTATGACCACTTATAAAATGTGTTCAAAGTGCTGCCCATTGTGTTTGATTGTCAATGCAACCCTCTTCTCCCAGTCTTGACACACTGATAGCAACACCACAGAAGAAATGCTAGAACATGCTTCAAGTATCCATTGTTTCAGATGCTGTACATCTCGTATCTTCACAGCATAGACAATTGCCTGGGTGGGCCATTTATATGGATACACCTATAAAAAATGGGAATGAATGGTGATATCAACTTGAAATAACTCATGAAAGAATAAAGTTATGTTAAAACCAAGCACACCATTGTTTTTCTTATGAAGTTCTCAATAAGTTTGATGTGTCACATGACCCTCTTCCCATTGAAAAAAGTAAAGTTGGATCCAAAATGGCCGACTTCAAAATGGCCACCATGGTCATCACCTATCTGGAAAAGCTTTCCCCCTCCCATATACTAATGTGCCACAAACAGGAAGTTGATATCACCAACCATTCCCATTTTATTTAGGTGTATCTATATAGATGGCCCACCCTACATACATATAGGGGTTGGACAAAATAATGGAAACACCTAACGTTTTGGTATCATAATCTTCGAACATGTTATAAACATGCAAACCATGACATATGTTAATGTTTTGTAGTTGATTATTTGTGTTAAGTGATATGTGTATGTAAATTAAGTGTTTGTTTTGCCGAATTGTAAGAACATTGGCTGGGGTCACACACACAGATATCTGGGCAGATATTGTTCACAGACCTCTGGTTGCAGTGAAATCATGGACACATGGTTCCATTTTGTGGCTGTGTACAAATGGAGCAATCTGTCCATGATTTCACTGCAACCAGAGATCTGTGAACAATATCTGCCCAGATATCTGTGTGTGTGACCCCAGCCATTGATGAGAACCTGATACCAATGGCAGACCTTTCAGGTTTTCAAAAAGGCCAAATTGTTGGTGCTCATATGGTAGCCGCTAGTGTAACAGAAAGTGCCCGAATGCTTGGCGTGTCAAGGGTACTGTCTACAAAGTAATGACTGTGTTTGAAAGAGAAGGAAAAACGCCGCAGCAAAGCACAGGTCCGGCCGAAAGTCGAAGTTGACTGAGAGAGACCATCGGACTCTAAAGCGTATTGTGAGAGAGGATCGCAAGACCACGGCTCTGAAAATCACTGCTGAGCTCAATGAACACCTACAGAACCCAGTTTCCACGAAAACTGTTCGTCAGGAGATGCACAAATCTGGATTCCATGGAAGAGCTGCAATTAGAAAACCGCTTCTCTCAATGAAAAATGTTTCCAAGTGTTTAGAGTGGTGTAGAAACCTCCAGAAATGGTCCCTCGAGCAGTGGAAACGTGATATTTTCAGACGAATCATCGTTTACCCCCATTTTCCGACCTCCGGCCGAGTGTACGTTAGGAGACAGCCGAAACATTCCATCCAGACCGCCTTCTCCCAAACGTAAAACATGGCGGAGGTTCTGTGATGATCTGGGGTGCTATTTCGTGGAGATCCGCCAGGCCAATGATATCACCTTGTATGAATCCATACCTCAGAGAATTGAGACTGTAATCGCCACAAAAGGTGGACCTACACCATATTAAACTAACTTTTGTTGATTTTTCCAGGTGTTTCCATTATTTTGTCCAACCCCTGTATGTACTACATGGTGGCCCTATTCAAACACATTGAGTATTCTAGAATATGTATTTAGTTTATTAATGAAGATTTAAGAATAATGCAATGAATACATGGGATTTTCCATGGAAAATACCGTATATACTCGCGTATAAGCCGTGTTTTTCAGCCCAAAAATTGGGCTGAAAAGTCCCCCCCTCGGCTTATACGCGAGTCACTGTATACTGTATACATTGTATACAGTATACAGCAGCCTCCCCCTCATATCAGTATACAGGTCCCCCCCCCTTGTGCACCAATCCTGTAAAGGAATACATTAGTATACTTATCCCTGCCGCTGTCCCGCTGCCGCTATCCCGCCGCCGCCATCGCGCTCCTCCGGCTTCATCCATCTTCTTCCGGCTTCCTCCGGGGGGCGCAGGCAATGACGTCATTGTCTGCCCGCCAGGGGAGGAAGCCAGAAGACGCTGGATGAAGCCGGAGGAGCGCGATGGCGGCGCGGGACAGCGGCAGCGGGACAGCGGCAGGGATAAGTATACTAATGTATTCCTTTACAGGATTGGTGCACAAGGGGGGGCCCTGTATACTGATATGGGGGGGGAGTCTGCTGTATACTACCTCTGGGGCTGCTGTATACTACCTCTGGGGCTGCTGTATACTACCACTGGGGCTGCTGCTGTATATACCACTGGGTGCTCTGCTGCTGTATACTACCACTGGGGCTGCTGTATACTACCACTGGGGCTGCTGCTGTATATACCACTGGGGCTGCTGCTGTATACTACCACTGGGGCTGCTGCTGTATATACCACTGGGGCTGCTGCTGTATACTACCACTGGGGCTGCTGCTGTATACTACCACTGGGGCTGCTGCTGTATACTACCACTGGGGCTGCTGTATACTACCACTGGGGCTGCTGCTGTATATACCACTGGGGCTGCTGCTGTATATACCACTGGGGCTGCTGCTGTATACTACCACTGGGGCTGCTGTAACTACCACTGGGGCTGCTGCTGTATATACCACTGGGGCTGCTGCTGTATACTACCACTGGGAGGCTGCTGTATACCACACTGCTGGGGGCTGTATACCTGTGCTGGGGTCCACCCTCGGCTTATACACGAGTCAATAGGTTTTCCCAGGTTTTTGGGGGCAAAAGTAGGGGGTCGGCTTATACACGGGTCGGCTTATATATGAGTATATACGGTACATAATTTATCATTAAATGTTATTGCTTATAGAACTTAATACAACTGAACGAAATTATTAAACAGATTATCAAAATATATAAATCATTACATGAATGGGCGCGACCAATCAGCCACACGGCATTTGTGTTACAGAGAGACAGACAAATAGGCACAATTAGACGATTATATAGTACATATGTATCTATCATTTACCTATGTGTCTATCGTCTATGTATGCTTTATGTATACCTATGTCATATCTACAGTTGTGGCCAAAAGTATTGACACCCCTGCAATTCTGTCAGATAATACTCAGTTTCTTCCTGAAAATGATTGCAATCACAAATTCTTTGGTATCATTATCATCATTTAATTTGTCTTCAATGAAAAAACACAAAAAGAATTGTCCTAAAGCCAAATTGGATTTAATTCCACACCAAACAGAAAAAAGGGGGTGGACAAAAGTATTGGCACTGTTTGAAAAAGCATGTGATGCTTCTCTAATTTGTGTAATTTACAGCACCTGTAACTTACCTGTGGCACCTAACAGATGTTGGTAATAACTAAATCACACTTGCAGCCAGTTGACATGGATTAAAGTTGACTCAACCTCTGCCCTGTGTCCTTGTGTGTACCACATTGAATATGGAGAAAAGAAAGAAGACCAAAGAACCGTCTGAGGACTTGAGAAACTAAATTGTGAGGAAGAATGAGCAATATCAAGGCTACAAGTCCATCTCCAAAGACCGGAATGTTCCTGTGTCTACCGTGTGCAGTGTCATCAAGAAGTTTAAAGCCCATTGCACTGTGGCTAACCTCCCTAGATGTGGACGGACAGGAAAAATTGATGAGAGATTTCGACGCAAAATTGTGCGGATGGTGGATAAAGAACCTCGACTAATATCCAAACCAGTTCAAGCTGCCCTGCAGTCCGAGGGTACAACAGTGTCAACCCGTACTATCCGTCTGAGTCTGAATGAAAAGGGACTGTATGGTAGGATACCCAGGAAGACCCCACTTCTTACCCCGAGACATAAAAAAGCCAGGCTGGAGTTTGCCAAAACTTACCTGAGAAAGCCTACAATGTTTTGGAAGAATGTTCTCTGGTCAGATGAGACAAAAGTAGAGCTTTTTGGGCAAAGGCATCAACATAGAGTTTACAAGAGAAAAAAAGAGGCATTCAAAGAAAAGAACACGGTCCCTACAGTCAAACATGGCGGAGGTTCCCTGATGTTTTGGGGTTGCTTTGCTGCCTCTGGCACTGGACTGCTTGACCGTGTGCATGGCATTATGAAGTCTGAAGACTACCAACAAATTTTGCAGCATAATGTAGGGCCCAGTGTGAGAAAGCTGGGTCTCCCTCAGAGGTCATGGGTCTTCCAGCAGGACAATGACCCAAAACACACTTCAAAAAGCACTAGAAAATGGTTTGAGAGAAAGCACTGAAGACTTCTAAGGTGGCCAACAATGAGTCCAGACCTGAATCCCATAGAACACCTGTGGAGAGATCTAAAAATGGCAGTTTGGAGAAGGCACCCTACAAATATCAGGGACCTGGAGCAGTTTGCCAAAGAAGAATGGTCTAAAATTCCAGCAGAGCATTGTAAGAAACTCATTGATGGTTACCGGAAGCGGTTGATCGCAGTTATTTTGGCTAAAGGTTGTGCAACCAAGTATTAGGCTGAGGGTGCCAATACTTTTGTCTGGCCCATTTTTGGAGTTTTGTGTGACATGATCAATGTTTTGCTTTTTGCTTCATTCTCTTTTGTGTTTTTTCATTGAAGACAAATTAAATGAAGATAATAATATCAAAGAATTTGTGATTGCAATCATTTTCAGGAAGAAACAGTATTATCTGACAGAATTGCAGGGGTGTCAATACTTTTGGCCACAACTGTATCTGTTATCTAGCTATGCATTATCTATGTATTTTAAATCTATTTATTTGTGCATCTGTCCATCTATGTATCTATGTCTTTATGCATTTTCTATCTATCTATCTATCTATCTATCTATCTATCTATCTATCTATCTATCTATCTATTTAAGTAATAAATGGAGCTGCCATGCCTTCTTGGGTGCAGTTCAACTCTGCTTTTACCTTAGCTTGAAATATATGGTTAAAAATATCTGCAGCACTCCGGGTGAATGATGTAATCTGCCTTTATTCTGGCGTCATATACAGGGTATGGTTACGTTTCGGGCTCCCTCGCCCTTCTTCCAGCTGGAAGAAGGGCGAGGGAGCCCGAATCATAGCCATACCCTGTATATGACGCCAGAATAAAGGCAGATTACATCGTTCACCCGGAGTGCTGCAGATATTTTTAACCATACATATCTATCTATCTATCTATCTATAAATCTATCTATCTATCTATCTATCTATCTATCTATCTATCTATCTATCTATGTGTATTGTTTAATATCTATCTAACAGACTAATAATGCAATGAATACACAGGATTTTCCCGGTACAATATATATATTATCATTAAATGTAATTGCTTATAGAACTTAATACAACTGAATGAAATTATTAAACAGATCATCAAAATATATAAACCATTACATGAATATCTAACTGTATTTACATACATTAACGAACAAAAGAAGTACCGTACATTGACACTATAATATATTTGTTAACAATATCAACCTAAAATATTTTTGTACACCACATTTCTTGTGAAAACTTTGGACTATCTATAAGCAACTTTCCTTGTAAAGGAGTATCAAGAACTTGCACCTTGACATTGGATCTCATTTTAACTCTTGAAAGTGCAACGTAGAGTTGTCCATGACCAAAAACTGGCTCCGGTAGATATATGCCACCACGGTGTAGAGTTTGACCTTGTGACTTGTTTATAGTCATGGCAAAAGCTGGTTTTACTGGAAACTGTCGACACCGAAGCCTAAATGGAAGACCTGTGTCTGAAGGACATAAATCAATGCGTGGATTGAACACTTCATCTCCTTTTGCTGATCCACTGATGACTTGCTTGAATTACGTGGGAATGGAGTCCAGTAACAATAAGGCGAGTTCCATTACATAGACCAGGGGCGGGAACCATTTTTCTGCTGAGGGCCATTTGGACATTTCTACAATCCTTCGGGGCCCGTACAAAATTATCAACTTGAAAATTACCCACTATATTTGGTTAAACAATCAACTCATCCCTACTGTGGTAGCTGGAGCTGCTTCTCTTTGGCACGGGTGACATTGGTCATATTGCTTCTCAACTGCTTTTCCAGGTTTGCCCTAGACATTACAGGAGAAGCTGAGAGCATATAACTCACTTGGGAGGGTGAGGCTGGGGCATAAAGATCTCTGGGGAGCTTGAATTATAAAGCTGACAGTCGGCAAAACGCTTCTGCCAGCCTGAGCACTGCAGTGCCCAGGAATCTGCCCGAGGGCCACAAAAAATTCATCAAGGGCCCTGGGGCCTGAGGTTCCCCACCCCTGACATAGACCATTTTTTGTATTTAGATTCAGCAGCAACATTACGATTGTTCCAACTTTAAGTTGTAGTCTGTGGGATGGCATTCCTGATGGAGTAATGTAGAAATTCAACTGGATAAATGCTCTCATTCATCTTCATTGTCTACATCCACTGTATCATCACTGTTGTACAGCTTATACTCTCCAGGCATTCTATCCATCACACTGGAATTTAGCAGAGACACGTCATCGTTCTTGGACAGAGAATTACATGGAAAGAGACCCTCTCAACACTGGTTTGGTCGTTCACATCAATTTCAACGCATTGTCCAAAAACATCAGTTACGATGCAGTCAGTGTACAACATGTCTTCTGGTATTTCAATAATACCTTCTCCAAGGTTGTATTCGTTGCTAAGTTCACCATTACCAAGTTTAAGAAGCCAATTGCTGTACTCTGGGTCAGAAGATCGCAATGTTGTTAATTAGTTGGAGTTTATTAAACTCTTTCCAAAGGTCAACCATTTTTAAACTGGACTCAATAACATCTGTTCTTGTTCCATTTGGTATGACTGGAAGACATTGCCTAAAATCTCCACCAATGACAAAAACTTTACATCCAAACGGAATTTCATTTTTTTCAGCAACATTTGTAGTCATTACTTCACGCAGAAGTCTGTCAATTAAGCTCAAAGTGTATTTGGGTGCCATGGTGCACTTGGCAAGTATCAAAAGATCTGCGTTGTTTAACTGTCTTTCTGAAAATGTGTCTTGTTTTATTCTGGAAACAGAGATTTCGTTGACTGGAACTGGTATCCCAAAGAGTGAATGCATAGTGCAACCTCCTTGTAAAAGATTTGCTGCAATACCTGTTGTAGCCGATGGCAATACGACTTTTCCCAATCCTCTAACGTGATGCATTAAAACTTTATATAGGTGTGTTTTACCGCTGCCTCCTGGACCATCAATAAAGAAACATTTTGTCCTTGCATCTGCTTGGTTTTCTATAGTACTCACAATAGAATCATATGCAATCCATTGTTGTTCATTTAAAGAGTTTCTCTTCTCTGTTGCCAACAATAATTCGTAAAAAAATAGGGGGGGGAACAAGAGGCGCAATAGTGCCCTATCACTAGTGACACTAATGTATGCGGTGGGTATGAATTCACTCACCTAGCACAGTTGTGAGACCCACAACTGGTGTAAAAGCATTTGGCATTAAATGCAGCTGCTGCAGGACTTCCACCTTCCACATGCACGTGGAATCATCCAGAAGTTACCTCAGGGAAATGGTGTATCAGTGTCCGCGCTGCTGAAATCCCAAGAAAACGATCTGGAAACCATATGTAGGTTGCATCAATCATCCATTTATTCCTTTCCTACGCGTTTCAACACTGTCCTAGTGTCTTCCTCAGGGATCCCTGAGGAAGACACTAGGACAGTGTTGAAACGCGTAGGAAAGGAATAAATGGATGATTGATGCAACCTACATATGGTTTCCAGATCGTTTTCTTGGGATTTCAGCAGCGCGGACACTGATACACCATTTCCCCTGAGGTAACAATAATTCATAAGCTTCATCATACTCTGGAAGTTGTGGAACTTGAGTTGCAGGCTGTGGCAAATCAAAGTCTGAAAATGTTTTTACATGCAGTAGTAAGACATTTTGGACATCTTGCATTGCATAAGATTGGCAATGTTGACAATTTCCACATATGTTGTGAAGACGTAAGCAGTAATCCTCGATTAGATCTTCTTTGAAATTTGTCCAAAGTTCAGCAGGATTTGTAGGCAGTCCAAATACACAGATGTAGGCAAACAATTTACAAAGTTGCTTAGGCATATGTAAGGTAACTGCGTTTTCTAAAGTAAGTCTCCACACAGTATTATCCAATAGAAGTCCTAAAGCCAAAGCTGCAGCTTTAAATGTATTGTACAATACTCCGTTAACTGTTTTCAAATAATCATAACTTGTAGCTCCTTTGACATGCAGCAGTAACAGCCGAAGGCAATATCTTTCTTGATCCATGACACTAACAGTATACATGCATCCAATTATTCTGCCACGTCCTCGTTGTCTTGGATTCCAAGTTAATTCCAAACATAATGCTCTGGAATCTCTCAATACAAATACTGCCTTGCGTTGTCGTCACGTTGGTTAAGCAAAAACCATTCCATTAATGTTGACGTGGTATTTAAATTTTTTATAACACAAGAAGAAGACATGGCATATAAAGGAGCACACCAGACTATAGTCATAAACGGTATATACAAGTTTACAATTTATTCAACACATTTGCAGAAGTGACCCCTGATGAAGAATTGACCCCTGACGAAGCTGCCTGTCTAGCAGCGACACACGTTGGGCTCTGTGGGGGTCTGGCCACATCTACCATTGGTGACACTTGACTGATTTTGGGTGACTATGGACCTAACAATCTTACCTATATGACTGCTATCCCAATTGCCCTTGTCCTAATCTAACTAACCTGTGCATTAAGAAAAAAACCCTTTCTCTTTACAACAGGGCTATAGCACTTTATTAACATTGTGCCTATGCTGCTATATATATTTTTGTCACGTACTATCTGTGCATTATACAATCTACTATATAAGGCTGTGGTCACAGTTGCCATGCGTTTTTTTAAGTGATTTAACAAAACTCATGCTTTTTTTCATGTCAGCATGAGTTTTGTAAGGTGTGTGATGGCTCCCTGCGTTTTTGGCTGCGTTTTTGAATCTGCACATAAAAATAGTGCTTGTAGTATTTTTTTGAGCGTTTTGTAAAACGCATGCGTTTTGTAGAAAACGCATGCGTTTTTATAACATGGGTTCCTATGGAAAACGCATGCAAAAACGCATGTACAGTTAGTACCTTTTAGTGCCATTCAAAACGCATGCGTTTCCCATAGGAGCCCATGTTAAAAAAACGCATTTTTTGAATATGCTCCAAAAACGCATGGGACAGTCACACATACTTTTTGGCTATTAGGGCATGCGTTTTTTAACATGGGGGCCTATGGGTGCGTTTTTTACATGCATTTTTGAAAACGCAGGTCTCCAAAAATGCATGTGAAAAATGGTACTGTGACCACAGCCTAATTGTCTAAGGGTTTTTTGAGTGTGTCTGTTGCCGAAATCGCGCGCCACACAGAGGCAGCTCATTGGTTGCCACTGAAGGCGAATCCAAGTGTATATGCACCAGGATGTAATGGTATATGTAGCCAGGTAGTAGATTATATTGTAGTGGTACCCCAAAAGTGACAATATATAACACAAACATATGGTTAATGTGCCAAGAACCAGCAGATACATATGACTATAATCGCCATATTAAACATAAACAATCCTTGGAATAATTTTGTGACATAAAGCATGTATTGTCCCATCAGACAATATAGGGGAGAACCTAACACTAACCTAACTAACCTAACCTAACACTAACTTAACCTAACCTAACCCAATAAATTTTGCACCTAAAATATCAGTTATAGTATAAGTGAACCTCCAGTCACTGAGGACACATATATTAGTATACTAGATGGTGGCCCGATTCTAATGCATCGGGTAGTCTAGAATATGTATGTAGTTTATTTATGAATATTTAACAACAATGCAAGGAGTACACGATAACTATCTATCACCTACCTACAGTCATGGCCAAAAGTTTTGAGAATGATACAAATATTAATTTTAACAAAGTCTACTGCTTCAGTTTTTCTAATGGCAATTTGCATATACTCCAGAATGTCATAAAGAGTGATCAGCTTAACAGCAATTACTTGCTAAGTCAATATTTGCCTAGAAAATGAACTTTAACCCCCAAAACACATTTCAACATCATTGCAGTCCTGCCTTAAAAGGAGCAGCTAACATCGTTTTAGTGATTGTTCCATTAACACAGGTGTGGGTGTTGATGAGGACAGGGCTGGCGATCAATCGGTCATGATTAAGTAAGAATGACACCACTGGACACTTTAAAAGGAGGCTGGTGCTTGGTATCATTGGAAAAAAAAACAACTCACCAATTTTGGCCTCTTATAGATATCATTGCATTTAGCAGGATACTATCAGCCACCTCAGAAGCAACCCACATCTCTCAACACCGATGCTCCATCCCCTACAACCCTGACACGGGGGCGGTTGTGGCACCAGCGTCCAGCCGTGCCACAAGGAGGAGACAGGTGGTATCACTGGACATGAGATCACTACAGGGCGGCAGCCACTCCAAGAGTGAGGCATAAAGTCAGAAAGCAGCCTATTAATGACGCCCAGCTGTTAGACAAGGCGGGCTGCCCTGCAACAAAATATGCAACACAAGTGACTGACGCCCCCTAGAGGACACAGCTGTAGACTGCAGATGGATAAAAAAATGCAATATAACTCTATAGATGAGAGTGAGGAGTTAGTTCGATATTTTGTACCAAAATAGCGTAAGCTCGTAGCCCCCATCACGGACCCTCACGCCTACGAGTACCTATCCACATGTATAACACATGTATAATTTAGCTTTAGACAAAAATCACTGAATTGGTACATAGAATAAATATATAGAAAAAAAAAAAACTCAGCAATTTTGGCCTCTTATAGATATCATTGCATTTAGCAGGATACTATCAGCCACCTCAGAAGCAACCCACATCTCTCAACACCGATGCTCCATCCCCTACAACCCTGACACGGGGGCGGTTGTGGCACCAGAGTCCAGCCGTGCCACAAGGAGGAGACAGGTGGTATCACTGGACATGACATCACTACAGGGCGGCAGTTATATTGCATTTTTTTATCCATCTGCAGTCTACAGCTGTGTCCTCTAGGGGCGTAAGTCACTTGTGTTGCATATTTTGTTGCAGAGCGGCCCGCCTTGTCTAACAGCTGGGCGTCATTAATAGGCTGCTTTCTGACTTTCCTCCTTGTGGCACGGCTGGACGCTGGTGCCACAACCGCCCCCGTGTCAGGGTTGTAGGGGATGGAGCATCGGTGTTGAGAGATGTGGGTTGCTTCTGAGGTGGCTGATAGTATCCTGCTAAATGCAATGATATCTATAAGAGGCCAAAATTGCTGAGTTTTTTTTTTATATATATTTATTATATGTACCAATTCGGTGATTTTTGTCTAAAGCTAAATTATACATGTGTTATACATGTGGATAGGTACTCGTAGGCGTGAGGGTCCGTGACGGGGGCTACGAGCTTACGCTGTTTTGGTACAAAATATCGAACTAACTCCTCACTCTCATCTATAGAGCTATATTGCATTTTTTTATCCATCTGCAGTCTACAGCTGTGTCCTCTAGGGGGCGTCAGTCACTTGTGTTGCATATTTTGTTGCAGAGCGGCCCGCCTTGTCTAACAGCTGGGCGTCATTAATAGGCTGCTTTCTGACTTTGTGCCTCAATCTTGGAGTGGCTGCCGCCCTGTAGTGATCTCATGTCCAGTGATACCACCTGTCTCCTCCTTGTGGCACGGCTGGACGCTGGTGCCACAAACGCCCCCGTGTCAGGGTTGTAGGGGATGGAGCATCGGTGTTGAGAGATGTGGGTTGCTTCTGAGGTGGCTGATAGTATCCTGCTAAATGCAATGATATCTATAAGAGGCCAAAATTGGTGAGTTTTTTTTTTTATATATATTTATTCTATGTACCAATTCGGTGATTTTTGTCTAATGCTTGGTATCATGGTTTCTCTTCAGTTAACCATGGTTATCTCTAAAGAAACACGTGCAGCCATCATTGCACTGCACAAAAATGGCCTAACAGGGAAGAGTATCGCAGCTAGAAAAATTGCACCTCAGTCAACAATCTATCGCATCATCAAGAACTTCAAGGAGAGAGCTTCCATTGTTGTTAAAAAGGCTCCAGGGCGCCCAAGAAAGACCAGCAAGCGCCAGGACCATATCTTAAAACTGTTTCAGCTGCGGGATCGGACTACCAGCAGTGCCGAGCTTGCTCAGGAATGGCAGCAGGCTGGTGTGAGTGCTTCTGCACGCACTGTGAGGCGGAGACTCTTTGAGCAAGGCCTGGTTTCAAGGAGGGCAGCAAAGAAGCCACTTCTCTCCAGAAAAAACATCAGGAACCGACTGATATTCTGCAAAAGGTACAGGGAGTGGACTGCTGAGGACTGGGGTAAAGTCATTTTCTCTGATGAATCCCCTTTTCGATTGTTTGGGACATCTGGAAAACAGCTTATTCGGATAAGAAGAGGTGAGCACTACCACCAGTCTTGTCTCATGCCAACTCTAAAGCATCCTGAAACCATTCATGTGTGGGGTTGCTTCTAAGCCAAGGGAATCGGCTCACTCACAGTCTTGCCTAAAAACACAGCCATGAATAAAGAATGGTACCAGAATGTCCTCCAAGAGCAACTTCTCCCAACCGTCCAAGAGCAGTTTGGCGCCCAACAATGCCTTTTCCAGCATGATGGAGAACCTTGCCATAAAGCAAAGGTGATAACTAAATGGCTCAGGGAACAAAACATAGAGATTTTGGGTCCATGGCCTGGAAACTCCCCAGATCTTAATCCCATTGAGAACTTGTGGTCAATCATCAAGAGACGTGTGGACAAACAAAAACCAACAAATTCTGCCAAAATGCAAGCATTGATTATGCAAGGATGGACTGCTATCAGTCAGGATTTGGTCCAGAAGTTGATTGAGAGCATGCCAGGGAGAATTGCAGAGGTCCTGAAGAAGAAGGGTCAACACTGCAAATATTGACTTGCTGCATTAACTCATTCTAACTGTCAATATAACCTTTCGGTACTCATAATATGATTGCAATTATATTTCTGTATGTGATATAAAAATCAGACAAACACAAATAAAAACCAGAGGGCATCAGATCATGTGAAAATATAATTTTGGTGTCATTCTCAAAACGTTTGGCCATGACTGTATGTGTCTATTGTCTATGTATTTTTTGGATATTTTACCTTTATAAACTAAGTTTCTTGGTACACATATTGGCCAATCAGAGAAGCGGCGCGCGGTTTGAATGCCGCTCCTCTGATTGGTCGGCACTGAACTCGGCGACCAATCAGAATAGCGGCGCGCGCCATGGCGCCATATATCAAATACACTGAGTACAGTGTATTTGAAATATGGCGCCATGGCGCACACCGCTATTCTGATTGCTCGGCGCTGAACTCGGGCGGCCAATCAGCATAGCGGCGCGCGCCATGGCGCCATATTTCAAATACACTGAGTACAGTGTATTTGAAATATGGCACCATGGCGCACGCCGCTATTCTGATTGGTCGCAGCGTTCAGTGCCGACCAATCAGAATAGCGGCGTGCGCCATGTACGGTGTATTGGAAAAATGGCGCACGCCGCTATTCTGATTGGTCGGCGCTGAACTCGGGTGGCCAATCAGCATAGCGGCGCCATGTGTAAAATCCACCGATTACTTCAGATTTTAAATATGGCGTCGTGTCGAGCGCTGCTATCCTGATCCAATCAGGATAGCGGCGCGCGCCATGGCGCCATATTTAAAATCTGAAGTCATCGGTGGATTTTACACATGGCGCCGTGGCACGCGCTGCTATGCTGATTGGTCGCCGCATTCAGCGCCAACCTATTAGAGGAGCGGCATTCAAACTGTGCGCCGCTTCTCTCATTGGTTGCCGCGTTCAGCGCCGACCAATCAGAATAGCGGTGCACGGCATATTTCAAATACACTGAGTACAGTGTATTTGAAATATGGCGCCATGGAGCACGCCGCTATTCTGATTGGTCGGCGCTGAATGCGGCGACCAATGAGAGAAGCGGCGCGTGGTTTGAATGCAGCTTCTCTCATAGGTCACCGCGTTCAGCGCCGACCAGTCAGAATAGCGGTGCGCACCATGGCGCCGCTATTCTGATTAGTCAGGGCTGAACGCGGCGACCAATCAGAGAAGCGGCACGCGGTTTGAATGCTGCTCCTCTGATTGGTCGGCGCTGAACGCAGCGACCAATCAGAATAGCGGTGCACGCTATGGCGCCATATTTCAAATGCACTGTACTCAGTGTATTTGAAATATGGCGCCATGGCGCGTGCCGCTATTCTGATTTGTCGCCGCGTTCAGCGCCGACCAATCAGAATAGCGGCTTGCGCCATGGCGCCATATTTCAAATACACTGTACTCAGTGGTTAGCAGTGTATGGTGGCTCAGTGGTTAGCACTGTATATGATGGCTCAGTGTTTAGGTGGCTCAGTGGTTAGCATTGTATGGTAGCTCAGTGGTTAGCATTGTATTTGATGTCTCAGTGTTTAGGTGGCTCACTGGTTAGCACTGTATATGGTGGCTCATTGTTTAGGTGGCTCAGTGGTTAGCACTGTATATGATGTCTCAGTGTTTAGGTGGCTCAGTGGTTAGCACTGTATATGATGTCTCAGTGTTTAGGTGGCTCAGTGGTTAGCACTGCATATGGTGGCTCAGAGGTTAGCACTGTATATGGTGGATCAGTGGTTAGCACTGTATATGATGGCTCAGTGTTTAGGTGGCTCAGTGGTTGCATTATATGGTGGCTCAGTGGGTTGCATTATATGGTGGCTCAGTGGTTAGCATTGTACGGTGGCTAAGTGGTTAGCATTGTATGGTGGCTCAGTGGTTAGCATTGTATGATGGCTCAGTGGTTAGCATTGTATGGTGGCTCAGTAGTTAGCACTGTATATGGTGGCTCAGTGGTTAGCATTGTATGGTGGCTCAGTGGTTAGCATTGTATGGTGGCTCAGTGCTTAGCATTGTATAGTGGCTCAGTGGTTAGCATTGTATGGTGGCTCAGTGGTTAGCACTGTATATGATGTCTCATTTTTTTAGGTGGCTCAGTGGTAAGCACTGTATATGATATCTCATCATTTAGGTGACTCAGTGGTTAGCACTGTATATGATGTCTCATTGTTTAGGTGGCTCAGTAGTTAGCACTGTATATGATAACTCATTGTTTAGGTGGCTCAGTGGTTAGCACTGTATATGGTGGCTCAGTGGTTAGCATTGTATGGTGGCTCAGTGGTTAGTATTGTATGGTGGCTCAGTGGTTAGCATTGTATGGTGGCTCAGTGGTTAGCATTGTAAGGTGGCTCAGTGGTTAGCACTGTATATGGTGGCTCAGTGGTTAGAACTTTATATGGTGGCTCAGTGGTTAGCATTGTATGGTGGCTCAGTGGTTAGCATTGTATGGTGGCTCAGTGGTTAACATTGTATGGTGGCTCAGTGGTTAGCACTGTATATGATGTCTCATTGTTTAGGTGGCTCAGTGGATAGCACTGTATATGGTGGCTCAGTGGTTAGCACCGTATATGGTGGCTCATTGTTTAGGTGGCTCAGTGGTTAGCACTGTATATGGTGGGTCAGTGGTCAGCACTGTATATGATGTCTCATTGTTTCTTTGATTTAAGTGAGTCCTCCCACTGAGAAATAGTAAAAATGGAGGCTTAGCTGAGCCCAAGGAAAGAGTGACAAGGTAGGATAGGGACCCATCAGATCTAAAATCACCTTGAAGCTGGTTGATGGGCAAAAAGGTATTGGCCAATATGTGTACCAAGAAACTTAGTTTATAAAGATAAAATATTCAAAAAATACATAGACGATAGACACATAGGTAGGTGATAGATAGATATCATGTACTCCTTGCATTATTGTTAAATCTTCATAAGTAAACTACATACATATTCTAGACTACCCGATGCGTTAGAATCGGGCCACCATCTAGTATACTAATATACGTGTCCTCAGTGACTGGAGGTTCACTTATACTATAACTGATATTTTAGGTGCAAAATGTATTGGTTAGGTAGGTTAGTGTTAGTTTAGGTTAGTTAGGTTAGTGATAGGTTCTCCCCTATATTGTTTGATGGAACAATACATGCTTTATATCACAAAATTATCCCAAGGATTGTTTATGTTTAATATGGCGATTATAGTCATATGTATCTGCTGGTTCTTGGCACATTAACCATATGTTTGTGTTATATATTGTCACTTTGGGGTACCACTACAATATAATCTACTACCTGGCTACATATATCATTACATCCTGGTGCATATACACTTGGATTTTTGTAGTACACATATATATAATGGTATAAGTTTAACGGCATGCCAAACAACTTGCTAATGTCTACGACTGTCTATTATCTGTGTATAGACCAATATAAACCTAATTTTCACTTCTTGAGAATTATTGTGGTGCAATGACATAAATCCATGCATGAACTGTCCCCTTTAAGTGTCTGCCCTTGACACACTATATACTTACGTTTATAGCTCCATATGTGGTGGGCCCCTTATTTGTACTATTTGTATATTGTATATTTTAATAGGTTTTAATTGTTTGTCTGCATATGTGTTGAATAAATTGTAAACTTGTATATACCCTTTATGACTATAGTCTAGTATGCTCCTTTATATGCCATGTCTTCTTCTTGTCTTATATATTGCATGGCATGGTGAGCACCAGATATTTGTATTCTATGTTATGACCTAGTGGTGCTTCTCCCCTCTCTTTTACGTAATTACATTTTTTGACACATCTTCGACTTGAGCATCTTTAAAGAAATAAAGCTGCTGTTGATTCGGTAAATGAATAGCTAAACGTATAATGGCATGGGACTGTGAATGCACTGGAAATGCAAATATCCTCCAAGCAGCTTCAGGAGCACTGACATATTTTGAGTCAACAAAAGTTGATGATTCATCGTGATTGACTGTTTTCTGTTGTATTTCGATGTTAGCTTTGTCATGCCCCTTGTAGATGTACTTGAAAATATATTTTACACTTTTTATTGAAGCACAGTGTTCTACGTTGATGTGACAGTTGTAGCGTTTGATAAGTACGGGTTGTATGGGACTATCCACGAGTTATTTTTTTTTTTTTTGTGAACAATGTTATCAATGTGTTGTCGCCAGTAGGATGGGTAGCCATCCAAGTCTTTAACAGTGTGCTATTTTAACTCCTTTGGAAACCCTTTTGTACAGTTTCCATTTTACATGCATGAACTTTTAGGATTTGCTTCAGCCCCTTGGGCCATGAAGAATATGAGAGATTACAATATTATACAGTTCAGGATACTTTTGTTGGTTAGGAATTTCAGCGTACACTATGTTGTCGATTTCTTCCTCCGTGCGAAACTTAGAATCTGCATCTAAGATAATAAGTACCGTATATACTCATGTAAAAGCTGACCCGTGTATAAGCCGACCCCCCTACTTTTGCCCCCAAAACCTGGGAAAACCCATTGACTCGTGTATAAGCCGAGGTGGACCCCAGCACAGGTATACAGCCCCCAGCAGTGTGGTATACAGACCCCCCCAGTGGTATACAGGCCTCCCCAGTGGTAGTATACAGCAGCTTCCCCAGTGGTAGTATACAGCAGCCTCCCCAGTGGTAGTATACAGCAGCCTCCCCAGTGGTAGTATACAGCAGCCTCCCCAGTGGTAGTATACAGCAGCCTCCAGTGGTAGTATACAGCAGCCTCCCCAGTGGTATATACAGGCCCCAGCAGTATATACAGCAGCCCCAGTGGTATACAGCAGCCTCCCCAGTGGTATATACAGGCTTGCCATTAGTGGTATATACAGGCCCCCCATCAGAGGTTACAGCCCCCCCAGTGATATATACAGGCCCCCATAGTGATATATTCAGGCCTCCCCCCAGTGGTATATACAGGCCCCCCGCGGTATATACGGGCCCCCCTCATTCCCCCCTAGTGGTATACAGGCCCCCCTAGTGGTATACAGGCCCCCTTAGTGGTATACAGGCCCCTTAGTGGTATACAGGCCCCCTTAGTGGTATATACTGGCCCCCTTAGTGGTATATGCTGGCCCCCCGCGGTATATACAAGCCCCCCCATTTCCCCCCCCGCCCCCCCCCAGTGATATACAGGCCCCCGGTTGCAGCCACAGACCTGTAAGAGAATAGCTTTCATACTTACCCTCCGCGCTGTCATCGCGCGTCCTCGTCTCCTTCCCGCTTCTACCCGGCGTCATGTGACCGCGCACAATGACGTCATTGTGGATGCGCCGGCCGCCGGGTAGAAGCGGAAGGAGACCGGAGGAGCGCGGGTAACAGCGAGGAGGGTAAGTATGAAAGCTGTTCTCTTACAGGTCTGTGGCTGCACCGGGGCTGCAAACCGGGGGCCGGGTATATACGGCGGGGGGCCTGGTATATACTACGGGGGGGATCAGGGGGCCTTATATACTACGGGGGGGGATCGGGGGCCTCTATATACCACTGGGGGGGAGCGTAGGCCTGTATATACTACTGGGGGAGCGCAATGTAATATGCACCGCTCCCCCTGCCGCTGATGGACAGGGGATGCAGTGCATATTGCATTGCACTAATGAGCGGCCCCACGTGACCGGCGCTCATATTACAGCCTCCCCCTGCCTCCTCCAGCCCCCGGACACCGGCCCCCCCACACTCTGCCGTATAGTGACTCGTGTATAAGCCGAGGGGGGCACTTTTCAGCACAATTTTTGTGCTGAAAAACTCTGCTTATACACGAGTATATACGGTATATGCACATGTGGGAGACCTTGCTTCTGAAACTCAATGACGTGTACCATTGCTACAACTGTTCCAAAAAGGCCATTTTTGATATCTTTCAAAAAGCTGGTGAGTTTCAGGCGAAATACGCGTGTAACTAAGTCCGGCCTGTGTTTAACTTGTTGCCAGGTTTCTAGATTTTCGGTAATTTCTGGCCATTTAGGATTACAGGTCATTGTCATAAAAATGTCTGGTCTTCCATACTTTGTTACTATTGCCATTGCATCTTGATAACGCTGTTGCATGTTGCGGGGGCTACCTTCAAACGACGACGGCAGAATGACTGTTTTTCCAGTTGGAATTCCCTTTTGAATGGATTGTTTTTGCAAATGTTCTTGAAGAATGCAGTAGTCTTCAACTTTAAGTTGTTTTTGGTTGATTCATATGAAATTTAGACAATTAGCTTAAATTTTAACATATGCGTTATGTTATGTCTTAAGAAGCAAAGGGTTGTTTTGGTCTGGCTTAAGATGGACTAATATGTCCCTTTTGAAAAACAACTGCAATCTCACTTGCATGTGGTTTGTTGTAAAGTTGGGGATCTTGTTTATGTTCTTGTTTAATGGCCATGACAATAGAAGGTATTTCAGTCCCATTTTGTATAGCCCTTTGTTCTTCCTCAGCTTCAACGTCTTTTAGCATGCGATATGCGGCAGCAAATGGGTTGATTTGTTGTAAATGTACGGCAATTTGGCTCATGAGTTCAGCATTACACTTTTCATCTTCTTTCAGGTTCAAGGATGTATAATTGTGCAAATTTTGGTGGTTGTCCTATTTCTGGGTAAAGTGTTCCAGTGCGGTGGTAGATTTGGCCGTGAATTTTAAAACAATACAGTCCAAATCAAGGGGGTGGTGCAATGTTGACACCAAATGAAGCAAACGCATGAGAACTGTTGATGCTTCTGATATTTTCCAAAAAATTTCGACTGTGTTGATGCGTTCCTTTCATCAATTGCTCAAACAGATCTGAGTAGTGAAGTCTCGGTAGCACAACTTTCCCTTTTTGGCAGCATTGAGTAAACTGATTGTCAGATGGTTTTTCATCAATGAAATTCAGAGAGTTGCATTTAGAGCAAATTGCATTCAAATTCCCACAGTAGTGTTCAATAATTGTAGTTTCATTTTCTGTTATGTAACATGCAAGTTGTTGAATATTCTGCTGGCCTTGCCTTAGTTGGTAGAGCATTCATTTTTTATGACTTTGGTGATCATGTTGTTGTCTGGTTGCCCTGGATTGTGGAGATTCATTCACCTGACATTGTGAGATTTGGCATCCTGGGCTTGTCTGGTGGCAGTTTGTTGAAGTGTCTCTTGCTCTCGATGTTGTTGCCTTGCTGCTGCAGCTGCTTTTTCTGTCATCCTCATTGGCATATTTTCGCTTACGACCCATTGGGAGACAGGAAGCATAAACCGTGATAGCGTACAGTAAAGAATTCTCTGTTCAGCGCACTGTGACTGACAGAATATGTTCAGTGAACGTGACTGAACTATGTCGCACTGTGACTAACAGAACGTATTAAGTAAACGTGACTGAAGTACGTCACACTGTGACTGACAGAACGTGTTCAGTAAATGTGACTGAACTACGTCGCGCTCTGAGTGGGAGTTAAATTCCGCGCCAATATCGCTGATTGGCCACGGGCGGCCGGCGCAGTCAATCACGAAAGCGTAGTTGAAATCCCACGGCAATTTGCGGCCGGACTGCGTTGGTCGCTGACCAATCAGCGATGCGGCTTCGTTCAATATATCTGCATGTGTGATCACGTGATCGGTGGTGAGATGTCAAACAGTGAGATTTCACTAGCAGCACAGCAATGATACGGCGGTTGTTGGGACCCTGTCACTCTCGGGCGTAGTGTTGAGATCGTTGTTTGTTGTCCCTGTCAAACACAGTCATGCACGCTAGCCAGCGGGAGCACGACAACCAAAAAATGATCCAAAACGGTTTGTAACGAGAAGTGATCTGACAGCAGGGGCATGATCGCTGCTACGTGTCAAACGTAGCAAGATCGCTGTTGAGGTCGCTGTTGCGTCACAAAACTTGCTAGCGACCTCGATTAGTGTGACGGGGGCTTTACTGATCGCCACGATCAGCGATCTTACAGCAGGGGCCTGGTTGCTGCTGCGTGTCACACTGAGTGACATTGCTAGCATTGGTCAGGGTACTTCCATTGCGAGTGGCCAGGAAATGAGCGGCTGGCACCAGTCATCTCCCAGCTGTGTTGCGCTGAACTCGTGTGGCAGGAGATGACTTGCGGCTACTGTCAGGAGATCAGTGGCTAGCACCGCTGGTCTCCTGATGGTAGCGGTGGCGCGCATGGTTCAAATGCCGTGCCGATTCGCAGCCGGACTGTGCCTGTCGCTGATTTGTCGCGGCTGGCTGGGCGCGACCAATCAGCGACGCGGGATTTCCATTACAGAGCGACAGACAGGCAGAATTAGAGGAGTATATAGTAGATACAAAGTTTATTGACATATATGGACACAAGTCAAGGTTCTAAACACTAAAAACTAAACATGTGAGTAGGGTGATTACCCAGTGTATGACTCCGCCAAAATGACAAGTAAACCATAGCAAAAGTTCAACAGTCACACGATACAAAGTACCGGTGTTCAAGACAGGGTATAACAAAACCTTATTTCTGGGTTTAAAGTTATATAGGCATATACAGGTGCATCACAATGGATTAGAATATCATCAAAAAGTTAATTTATTTCAGGAATTCAATACAAAAAGTGAAGCATATATTACATAGAGTCATTACAAACAGAGTGATTATTTCAAGTGTTTATTTCTGTAAATGTTAATGATTATGACCTGCAGCCAATGAAAACCCAAAGGTCATTATCTCAGAAAATTAAAGTAGGGAGAATGAAGGGTTAAAAACCATGCTGTTGTATTCCATTAGACATTAAAGAGTGAATATAATATTGATTTATTTGTCAATGCATTTTAGGGCTCCTTGAAACATGGAAATATGATATTGATTTGTTCTGTGGAAGGGGCCAGGGAGCCCTGAAATGTGCTGACTAATAAGTCAATATTATTTTCACCCCTTGATGTCTCGTGGAATATGGCAGCGTGATTTTTAACCCTTCATCCTCCCTACTCTATATGCACCACACTGGGGACTACTGCAGCCATGATATGTTTTTATTGCGAGTCTCATAGCCAAAAAAAAGTGAAGCCTCTGATACCTATTTAGGTAATATTTTATTTCTCAGACCCTTCATCCTCGCTACTTTAATTTTCTGACATAATGACCTCTGGGTTTTCAGTGGCTGTAAGCCATAATCATCAACATTAACATAAATAAACACTTGCATTAGATCACTCTGTTTGTAATGACTCTATATATGCATTTCACTTTATATATTGAATTATGAAATAAATTAACTTTTTGATGATATTCTAATTCATTGAGATGCCCCTGTATGTACTAATAACTCTAAAGGTACCGTCACACGCGGCAATTTTGCTAGCAATTTCACTGGCAATTTGCTGGTTGCAGTGAAATCGTGGACACATTGTTCTATTTTGTTGATGTGTACAAATGGAACAATGTGTCCATGATTTCAATGAAACCAGCAAATTGCTAGTGAAATTGCATGCAAAATTGCCGCTTGTGACGGTACCTTTAGGAATAAATAAACCAGCAGTAACATACATGAGAACATATTGCACATCAGATGTTAACAATATACACTAAGTACATAACAGACAAACATCTTACATATCATGTGTGTGACAGGGCGCAGGGTTGATGCGACCTGTCACACACGTCAATATCGCTGCAACATCATGTGCAGCAGCGATATTGCATGCGATATTGATGTGTGTGACATCCCCATAAGAGTTTTGAAATCTTGTTCTGAAAGACACCAGATGGATCAGAGGGTAATTTGGCATAGAAGCGTGTATTTAAGAATTGTCTATTGGCCTCCTCCAAGAACATCATGGTTGGGCATAGCACCACATTTCCCCCCTTATCCGCCTCCTTTATCACAAATGATTGGTTTTCTTTGAGATGTTTAATTGCTTGTCTTTCTCAGCCAGTCAAGTTCTGATCACTCAAATTATTATTGGTACTTCAAAATGTCTCTTTTGGTGGATTCAAACAAGCTAATGGCTGGTATTAATGACAACAAAGGTGATGCTGTGGATTTGTTCCTATGAAGAAATCTTGGTCTTTCTGGGTTAGGTGCTGTCTCATCCAGAAGGTCAAGAAGGTCTCTGATGCCTGCATTTTGATACATGATACTGAAAACACGTTTACGGCAAAACAAATATAGATCTTTTACCAGGATAATTTTATCAAGTGAATACATGGGAGAAAAAGTCAAACACCTCTAAAAAACAGAAAGTTCAACATCAGTAAGAACATAGTCAAACAGATTGATTACCTGCAGCTTATAAATCGAGGTCAGGGTCTGTGTCGGATCCGCGTTTCCAGTCACCATGTTAGGTTGGGGAATTACTGATGTGGAGGGTGTTCCCCCTTCCTCTTCCCTACTGGGCCTTCTCCCTGTGTGGCACCCCAAGGGTTAATGTGCCACAATAGCATCACACAGGTTCACTCCCCACACAACACTGGACACTACACTAGCACCTCTGGGCCAGGAGGGGGAGCTAAAACAGCTCCCTTATATACTCTGGGTCAAGAGGAAGTAGTTAGTTCAGTATGTAGCAGTACTGTGAAGAGTTCAGTTCCTGGGAGAACTGAGAGAGAGACTGTAGTGTAAAGAGGCTGTGTCAGGCTTCTCTACAGTCTGCGCCTCGATTCCAGGCCTAGCCAGGGTCTGAGGAAAGAGTAGAGGAGACAGAGGAACACATCTGGGAGACTGAGTAACTTCACAACTCGCCCCGGAGGAGCGCACAGACCGGATACCGGATTCGAAACTGTGACTGACACACGCAGCACAGTAAACACCGGGATAGTGGAGGTTGTAGATCTACACTGTACCTCAGTGAAGCGAGGTCAGAAGCACACAGAAGATTCAAGTTGCCTAGCAAAGGGGGTACCTGTGAGGAGAGACAGTGCCAGCAGCTCAGCTAAGGCAGCCGCAGGCCACACACACAGCACAGCAGTAGGGAGCTGAGGTCCTGGACAGGGTGGGAGCAACTCGGCCCTGGTACAGACTCCGTGGACAATTCTCTGTAAAAGACACCTGCAGTAAAGCTTTGGAAAACTTCAGAACCGTGTGTGTGATCCTTGTACTCAAGCCCTAATTTCCCCCACAAGCAGCCACCATCTCCACTATCATCCCTTTCCTGCAACATCTACAGCATCCATCATAGACTTTAATAACCACAGCCCTGGGGAACCAGGCTCTACCTGCGGGGAGCCGTTCCATCTAAAGCTGCCAAACATCATCCCCGGAGGTTCTGCAGCAGCAGTGGTCACCCTGACCACAACCCGTGGGTGGCGTCATGACAAACTTTATCCCTTGTAAATAACCCTTTTACTTGTGAGAACCCAGGACACGGCCGGACCCGGACCTCCGTGACATCCCCAGCAGTACCCCAGTCCGGTACCGAGTACCCCGTCCAAGTGGGCTCCACACCCGTACCTCTGAAGGCCCCTGCCTCTTCGTCTAGTGCTCTTTCTGTGTCACTGTCTAAAAAAATCACTCACACCTAAGGTTTCCCTTTTACTGGAGCAGAATTATTCGGATCTCTAACATCAGGATGAGAACCATTGCCCCTGTATCTCCACTTAAATGCTTTTTGTTTTCAAAATCAGTCCTGTCTCTCTGGGACTTTTTCTTTTTATTTTCTATAATAGATTGTTCATATTTATCCAAGGTCTCCTTAAGTTGAGACCTGAATGGTTGGACCGGTTTTTCCTTATCAACTTCCTGCAGCTTAGATTCCAGGGTTTTAATGCTATTTTTAGTTTCCAGTAGCAAAGTGCGATCATTCTCGAGTAACATGTTTATAATTATTCTAGTGCAATGTAGTAGATCCTGTTCTGGGGTGTTTTGAAAGACTAAAGTGGGAGCCCAAGAAAGAAAAAATTATATCCTTAAACCTCGAGGCACAATAGAAGTCTTTAAATATATATTAAAGGTTTTGGTATTCCACCATACACAGTTTCCCTTTTTCTGTAGTAATGGTAGAGAAATCATTTTCCTTATCTACCACTGGGGTGTTAACGATATTGCCAGAGGCATTGCTCCATGAAGCCTCTCTACTATCCCAGTCCATAATGGTTTGGACCAACACAGAGGTCAAAATCAAAAGTTGTATAATTAAATGCATCAGGTAAAGACCAGGAGCATGCAATCCAAGAAACTGATCTAAAGGTGCAAGGCACTGACAACCCAACTACTAATTTAGCAGTCAAACGCGTCTTGAGCATATGGTATGATGCTGCCACATGTTTTTTTCTGGGTGTGAACCTACATGCAGCTAGAAAGGTCAGATAACATTTAGGGTTACTTATTTTTCATTTTTGGCCAAGTAAAAGAAAATGAAAAGCAAACCTGTTGCGATATTTTTTTGACCATCGTAAGCAAAAAAGCCTTGGCCTTTCCCATTTATTCCTGTGTATAAGCACAATCACTGCAGGTATGTTCTTCAAGAAGGGATCATTTTTGGACTGTTTTTTCAGTTTAATTAGCCTAAAAAGCTTGTTACTTCAATAAGTTGTACAATGGCCAGGGCCGGGACGATAGGTAGGCGACCCTAGGCGATCGCCTAGGGCGCCATCTTGTGGAGGGCGCATTGCCCGCCCCCAGGAGGGCCCCGTGCTGACCGCCGGCGGCCGCGCCGGCCAGAGAGGAGGGAGGAGGGGACTTCCTGTCCTGCAGCTCTGCCCGTGCCCGCCCCTCCTCTCCTCCAACATGGGGCCTATGGAGCGCGGATCCGAGGAAACAGCTGAGTTCCTCGGACGCGATCCACTAAAATCGCTCTGTGCCATAATATCACTTCTGCAATGTATATTCATACATTGCAGAAGTGATATCCTGTGAAATGAAAGGGTTAAAAATAAAAAAATCATTATCCTCACCTCTCCACGATCCAGCGATGCCTCCTGCGCTCGGCTCTGTGCTTCCAGGACCTGGCCTGACGTCACAGTGCAGTCACATGACCGGTTACCGCGGTAACCGGTCATGTGACTGTGACATCACGCCAGGTCCTGTGCATCAGAAGAAGAGAAGCTGGAAGCAGCGCGGGTGTCGTGGAGAGGTGAGAATGATGATTTTTTTATTTTTTAAGCTCTGCAGAAGGAGGACAAAGAGGGGGGCAAAGAGGGGAGCAAAGAGGGGGGCAAAGAGGGGGTCCAAAGAGGGGAGCAAAGAGGGGGTCCAAAGAGGGGAGCAAAGAGGGGTCCAAAGAGGGGGTCCAAAGAGGGGAGCAAAGAGGGGGTCCAAAGAGGGGCTGCAAAGAGGGGCTGCAAAGAGGGGGGCAAAGAGGGTTTGCAGAGAGGGGAGCAAAGAGGGGGGCAAAGAGGGGAGCAAAGAGGGGGTCCAAAGAGGGGCTGCAAAGAGGGGGGCAAAGAGGGGAGCAAAGAGGGGGGCAAAGAGGGGGTCCAAAGAGGGGAGCAAAGAAGGGGTCCAAAGAGGGGGTCCAAAGAGGGGAGCAAAGAGGGGGTCCAAAGAGGGGAGCAAAGAGGGGGTCCAAAGAGGGGCTGCAAAGAGGGTCTGCAGAGAGGGGAGCAAAGAGGGGGTCCAAAGAGGGGCTGCAAAGAGGGGGGCAAAGAGGGGGTCCAAAGAGGGGCTGCAAAGAGGGGCTGCAAAGAGGGGGTCCAAAGAGGGGCTGCAAAGAGGGGGGCAAAGAGGGTCTGCAAAGAGGGGAGCAAAGAGGGGAGCAAAGAGGGGCTGCAAAGAGGGGGGCAAAGAGGGCTGCAAAGAGGGGGTCCAAAGAGGGGCTGCAAAGAGTGGGTCCAAAGAGGGGGTCCAAAGAGGGGCTGCAAAGAGGGGCTGCAAAGAGGGGGGCAAAGAGGGTCTGCAGAGAGGGGGGCAAAGAGGGTCTGCAAAGAGGGGAGCAAAGAGGGGGTCCAAAGAGGGGCTGCAAAGAGGGGGGCAAAGAGGGGCTGCAAAGAGGGGGGCAAAGAGGGGAGCAAAGAGGGGGTCCAAAGAGGGGCTGCAAAGAGGGGCTGCAAAGAGGAGGGCAAAGAGGGTCTGCAGAGAGGGGAGCAAAGAGGGGGTCCAAAGAGGGGCTGCAAAGAGGGGCTGCAAAGAGGGGGTCCAAAGAGGGGCTGCAAAGAGGGGGGCAAAGAGGGTCTGCAAAGAGGGGAGCAAAGAGGGGAGCAAAGAGGGGCTGCAAAGAGGGGGGCAAAGAGGGCTGCAAAGAGGGGGTCCAAAGAGGGGCTGCAAAGAGGGGCTGCAAAGAGGGGGGCAAAGAGGGGGTCCAAAGAGGGGGTCCAAAGAGGGGCTGCAAAGAGGGGCTGCAAAGAGGGGGGCAAAGAGGGTCTGCAGAGAGGGGGGCAAAGAGGGTCTGCAAAGAGGGGGTCCAAAGAGGGGCTGCAAAGAGGGGGGCAAAGAGGGGCTGCAAAGAGGGGGGCAAAGAGGAGAGCAAAGAGGGGGTCCAAAGAGGGGCTGCAAAGAGGGGCTGCAAAGAGGGGGGCAAAGAGGGTCTGCAGAGAGGGGAGCAAAGAGGGGGCAAAGAGGGCCTGCAAAGAGGGGAGCAAAGAGGGGGTCCAAAGAGGGGCTGCAAAGAGGGGAGCAAAGAGGGGAGCAAAGAGGGGGTCCAAAGAGGGGCTGCAAAGAGGGGGGCAAAGAGGGGCAGCAAAGAGGGGCTGCAAAGAGGGGGCAAATAGGGGGGGCAAAGAGGGGCTGCAAAGTGGGGGGACAGAGGGGAGACAGAGGGCAGACAGAGGGGAGAAGGGTGACAGGAGGGGGACAAGGTGACAGGAGTGGCAGGGAGAGGATCCAAACTGATGCTGC
Source organism: Allobates femoralis (assembly GCA_033576535.1). NCBI lineage: Eukaryota > Metazoa > Chordata > Amphibia > Anura > Aromobatidae > Allobates > Allobates femoralis. Next base: position 347,029,138 of record JARQOC010000004.1, on the reverse strand, counting down.
AAAACATCGGGATCGGATGCCTATTTGGCATCCGATTGCAGTCATCAGTTTGGATCAGTTGCTGTCCGAGGGGTGCTGCAAAAAGTCTGATCCCCTCGGACAGCACAAAAACGCTGTGTGAAAGCAGCCTTATTTGGCACGGATCAGGTCGGATCCAATTCGATCCAATTTGACCCGCTGTGCCAAAAATCGAAGCAGGCTGCGATTTTGGGCACAGCAAAAAATTGGCCAGAATCGGATCCGACAAAAATCGGATGCCAATAAGGCCAAATCCGATGTGAACCGTGCCCATAGGATAACATGGGGCCAAAATCTGATCCGTGGCTGTCCGTTTTACAACGGACAGCCACGGATCACAGAAAAATGCAGTGTGAAAGCAGCCTTACAGCAGACGCACGGTGACGGCGGCCGCGGTGAGTGTGCAAAGGCGCGCTTCCCCCCCCGGCCCCCGCATACTGGGCCCTGTATACACCACTGGGTCTTGTATACACCACTAGGCCCTGTATACACCACCACTGGGCCCTGTATACACCACCACTGGGCCTGCTGTATATATTGCTGGGGCCTGTATATACCACTGGGGCTGCTGTATATACTGCTGGGCCCTGTATATACCACTGGGGCTGCTGTATAACCCCTGGGGCTGCTGTATTACCCCTGGGGCTGCTGTATTACCCCTGGGGCTGCTGTATAACCCCTGGGGCTGCTGTATAACCCCTGGGGCTGCTGTATTACCCATGGGGCTGCTGTATTACCCCTGGGGCTGCTGTATAACCCCTGGGGCTGCTGTATTACCCCTGGGGCTGCTGTATTACCCTGGGGCTGCTGTATTACCACTGGGGTCTGTATATATCACTGGAGAGGCTGCTGTATACCACTTTGCTGGGGGCTGTATACCTGTGCTGGGGTCCACCCTCGGCTTATACACGAGTCAATAGGTTTTCCCAGGTTTTGGGGGCAAAAGTAGGGGGGTCGGCTTATACACAGGTCGGGTTATACACGAGTATATATGGGTAGTAATCCTACAATGTCTGCTGGACATGGTATGAGGAGGTTTATGGCTCAGTCAGTACACACTCCATACTTCATGGTAAGGGGAGGGTTTATGGCTCAGTACACACTCCATACTTCTTGTTATTAACCAGTTAATGCTCTCTTGTCCACTGCACTGCAGTTTCAAAAAAGGACAACAGCGAGACAAGCAGCAACATGGCATCAGAGAGTCCCTGACCTCAAGATAGAAGATCCTCAGATCCTGGTATTGTGACATAATATTAAGAATAATACTTTTTGCATTTATATTACACTATGAACTTCACAGCACTTTACATACATCATGAACACTGTCCCCATTGGGGCTCACAATGTAAACAACCTATCAGTATATCTCTGTAGTGTGGTTGGACGAACCTTTTATAGGTCCCCGTTAAATTAAATTTACTTTCAAAGTATGCTGACATTTTTATTCCCAGACATATTTCGGGGGGGGGGGGGGGCGCCGTTTGCCTTAGGCTGCTTTCACATAACGATTTTTGCCTTTCCGATGCTGTCCGAAAAAAATCGGACAGCATCGGACCGATTTTCGGACCCCATGTATCCCTATGGGGATCGGACCGAATCGGATGTGCACTAAATGCCATCCGATTTGGTCCGATCCGATTCTGTCCGATTTTATTATCGGTGCTAAAATCGGAGCATGCTCCGATTTTAGCACCGAAAATAAAATCTGACAGATTCGGATCGGACCAAATCGGATGGCATTTAGTGCACATCCGATCTGACCCGATCCCTATAACATGGGGCCCTATGGAGAAGGGTCCGAGAAAACATCTATGTCTCCTCGGACCCCGTTTTACTGTACTGAGCATGCTCAGTACAGTAAAACTGCTCCTAACTGGGAGCACAAGTGTTAAAAAAAAAAAATAAAGTTTATTCTCACCTCCCCCCGAGCCCCCGCCGTCTTCCGCCATCTTCTGCCATCTTCTTCTAGGCTCCTGGTGGCTCCTGCAGGCTGCCGGTGTCAGCAGAGCGCTCCCTCTGCTGTTCAGGACCTGCGGTGATGTCACAGTCACGTGACCGCGGCTTCATCATGGTGAACCCGCGGTCACGTGACTGTGACATCACCGCAGGTCCTGTGTACAGCAGGGTACACCTCTGCTGACACCGGCAGCCTGCGGGAGCCACCGGGAGCCTAGAAGAAGATGGCAGAAGATGGCGGAAGACGGCGGGGGCTCGGGGGGAGGTGAGAATAAACTTTATTTTTTTTTTTTTTTTTTTTGCAGCCCGGCGCCGATTTTATGCCGGAATCGGGTGCCTATTTGGCACCCGATTCCAGGCATCAGAAGGGAGCCGATGCTGTCCGATTTATATCGGACAGCATCGGCTCCCTTCAAATCGTAATGTGAAAGTAGCCTTACCTGCCTAGGGCACCAAAATGCCTTGTCCCGGCACTGCAATGGGCTGTTGGTTGCAACCAGTTAACATTTGCTTTCTCCTACCTAGATAAAGTTAGGTTCAGAAATACATGAACAGTGATTTGGGCTCTCCATCCCACTATTTTTATTTAAAATTAAACAACTGAGACACATTTGAAGTGTAGACTTTCAGGATTAATTAGAGGGGTGATTCATTAATATTCTATGAAACGTTTAGATATTGCAACCATTTTCTTAAATGTATTCTTACTTCAGAAGCTCTAAAGATATAGGACAAACTAACTTTACCATAAGTAAAATTTTCAATTTCAATATCTTGTAGAGAATCCTTCGCTGGCAATGATAGCCTGAACTCTGGAAACCATGGATGTCACCAAACGCTGGGTTTTCTCCTTTGTGATGCTTTGTGGTGCTTTTGCTGCACCTGATTTTAGATGTTGCTTGTTTATAGGTATTTCTACCTTACGTTTTGTCTTAAAGTTTACATGTCATTTCATAAAAAAGCCAAAAAAAAAAAAACAAAAAAAAAACAATACCGCACTGGTTGAGCTGATAGAGAGCAGTGAAATGTAGCAGTAGAGAAGGGTTAACAGGGATCCTGACTGAGGTGTGTGGAGCCAGATGACAGATCAAAAAGCTTGTGCCAATTAAAGAGGAGTTTGCCGTGATCCTGACACTCTGACATTGCTAAGTAACTGTGCGGTAGCCTGAAGTAATCTGATACATTGATACTTTATCAGCTGCAGTCAGTTGAGTGCACACTGCGTAGGCTCAATCCCCTTCACCATTATATGGTTACATGCCCCCCTATTCAGTGTGAGAAGCTTGAAGATGAATCTGACTGAAATGAACATATATCTGCTTCAAACCCATTCTAGTGGGGACACTTTGTGGAAGGTTTATGAATGTTTTTCAACAATAATTCTCGTATAAAGTATATTTGAAAGTGTATTAAAATCACTTGCTGTACATTATTGGTAAATAATAATTGAAACGGCGGTTACGCTTTTAGCATGTGAAATGATTGCTTAATGGGTTTGCGATCTACTGATTGACTTGGCCATTGCAGGGTATTCCACTTTGCTTTAAAAGTCTTCAGGGTTGCTATCATGGTATGTCTTGAGTCATTGTGTACCGTGTACTGTGAAGTAACATCCAATCAACCTTGCTGCATTTGGTCGAATATGAACAGACAGTATAGCCCTAGACACTACAAAATTCATCTGGTTGCTTCTGTCTTCAGTCACATCATCAATAAACATTAGTAACCCGGTGCCATTGGTAGCCATGGATGCCGATGCCACCACACTGCCACCAACATGATTAACAGAGGATGTGATGTGCTTTGGGTTATGAACTGTTCCAAATCTTTTCTATATTCTCTTCTTCCCATCATTCTGGTACACATTGAGTTTAGTTTTATCTGAATGCTTTTCCAGAACTGGGTTGGCTTCTTTAGATGCTTTTAGGCAAAATTTAATCTGTCTTTTTTATTTTTAAGGTTAATTATGGGTGAACCCTTTGTATTTGCTCTCATAACGTCTTTTCTTTGTGACAGACTTAAGGTACCGTTACACAGTACGATATTGTGAACGATATCGCTGAAATGTCATGGGTTTGGAGTCGTTCAAATGACATCGTTAGTACGTCGTTGCGTGTGACACCAATCGTTGAATCGCTGATCGCAGATTCGAGAACATGTTCTCAAATCAGACGATCTTCGTTCAGCCAACCTGCTGCATCGTTCTGTGTGACACCGCGATAACGATGTCGTTAACAACTTCACCTATTCACAACAGTGAACAAGTATCGTTCGCTGGGTTGTGCAACTGATAGCTGCTTGCCACATCGTTGGTGCATCATTCACGATATAGACATGTGACATCTCACCAACGATCTCAAAAAGATGTCCTAACGACCGCGCTCCCGTGAGATCGTTGGTGAGATCTTAACGACATTGAAGCGTGTAATGGTACCTTTAGACTTAGCTACTGAAACATTTGCTGTCTGGAGAGTGTTTTTCACTTGTGTGGATGTTGTGAAGTGTTTATTCTTTACTATGGAAAGGAATCTGCGATCATTCACCACTTTTGGCTTCCGTGGACTTGCAGACTACTTCTCATAATACTGTAATACTTGAAATTAGGTGTATTTACTAATAAACAATTTCATAGCTGTAGACATTGAACTTTCCTAAGTAAAAACACATTTCTTGCCACATGGGTGAAGCACCAAAGGCATTATATACTATAGTAAATGCTTGAATATATTGTTGACTAGGAGATTTCCTTAGTATTTAAATTATTTGACAAAACGTATTTGAAGGCTGAGAAAATAAATCTATTACTGTCAATAGTATTGCTGGCCTGCATTGAAATATTATCTTTAGAGATAAATGAATCAAATTTGTAGCAAACTTTTAGAAATTTGCTGAGCTTAACAAACATTAACAATTTGCGATTTGATTCACGCAAATCGCCAAAAATGACCATCGCCAATTCACATATTGCAGAAGATTACAGCAGCCAGATAAGACTTTCATGACTTCAGACACAGGTGGATGAGCTACCATCAATAAAGTTCCATCAATAATGCCTTCCATCAATAACATCACATGGTATAGCACAGATAATCAACAGTCCTAGTGGTAGACTGTATAAAAGCAGTAGGTAGGTACAGGGCCGGCCCTTCCTATGGGCGAGTTGTGCGGTCGCACAGGGCGCCGGCCGCCAGGGGGCGCTGCAGAGAGCAAGTCAGTTTCACTTTCTGCTGTGCCCTGACTCTGTACTGTGCAGGCTCGGGAGAGGAGTGAGGGGGTGGGAAATCATCTACCTTCAATGGTGGAGCTGCCTGTGTGCTGCAGGGGGAAGTTGGGAGAGGAACAAACAATTAGCTCCTGCAGAGTCTGGACGCTGAAGATATGGCTGCAGGACCTGTGATGATGTCATAACCATGTGACCCCTTCTGGGAGGGGCCTCACAGTTGCTGTCTGGAAACAAGAGCATGTAAAGGAAAAGTTGGAGGAGATGGAAGCTGGTATAACAGGTAATGAGGAAAGTGAGGGATGTGTGATGGGTACAGGGTGTGTGAGGTGGAGTACGGGCTGTGTGATGTGTGGGGGTACGGGCTGTGTGATGTGTGGGGGTACGGGCTGTGTGATGTGAGGGAAGGAGCTGTGTGATGTGAGGGAAGGGGCTGTGTGATGTGGGGGTACGGGCTGTGTGATGTGTGGGGGTACGGGCTGTGTGATGTGTGGGGGTACGGGCTGTGTGATGTGAGGGAAGGAGCTGTGTGATGTGAGGGAAGGGGCTGTGTGATGTGGGGGTGCGGGCTGTGTGATGTGTGGGGGTACGGGCCTGGTGATGTGATTGAAGGGGCTGTGTGATGTGGGGGTACGGGCTGTGTGATGTGGGGGTACGGGCTGTGTGATGTGGGGGTACGGGCTGTGTGATGTGAGGGAAGGGGCTGTGTGATGTGGGGGTACGGGCTGTGTGACGTGGGGGTACGTGCTGTGTGACGTGGGGGTACGGGCTATGTGATGTGTGGGGTATGGGCTGTGTGATGTGTGGGGTACGGGCTGTGTGATGTGTGGGGGTACGGGCTGTGTGATGTGTGGGGGTACGGGCTGTGTGATGTGATGGAAGGGGCTGTGTGATGTGGGGGTATGGGCTGTGTGATGTGTGGGGGTATGGGCTGTGTGATGTGAGGGAAGGAGCTGTGTGATGTGGGGGTGCGGGCTGTGTGATGTGTGGGGGTACGGGCTGTGTGATGTGATGGAAGGGGCTGTGTGATGTGGGGGTACGGGCTGTGTGATGTGGGGGTACGGGCTGTGTGATGTGTGGGGGTACGGGCTGTGTGATGTGATGGAAGGGGCTGTGTGATGTGGGGGTACGGGCTGTGTGATGTGAGGGAAGGGGCTGTGTGATGTGGGGGTACGGGCTGTGTGACGTGGGGGTACGGGCTGTGTGACGTGGGGGTACGGGCTGTGTGATGTGTGGGGTACGGGCTGTGTGATGTGTGGGGGTACGGGCTGTGTGATGTGTGGGGGTACGGGCTGTGTGATGTGTGGAGTACGGGCTGTGTGATGTGTGGGGTACGGGCTGTGTGATGTGAGGGAAGGAGCTGTGTGATGTGAGGGAAGGGGCTATGTGATGTGGGGGTGCGGGCTGTGTGATGTGTGGGGGTACGGGCTGTGTGATGTGATGGAAGGGGCTGTGTGATGTGGGGGTACGGGCTGTGTGATGTGGGGGTACGGGCTGTGTGATGTGAGGGAAGGGGCTGTGTGATGTGGGGGTACGGGCTGTGTGACGTGGGGGTACGGGCTGTGTGACGTGGGGGTACGAGCTGTGTGATGTGTGGGGGTACGGGCTGTGTGATGTGTGGGGGTATGGGCTGTGTGATGTGTGGGGGTACGGGCTGTGTGATGTGTGGTGGTACAGGCTGTGTTATGTGGGGTGCCGGCTGTGTGATACTTTAGAGTGAGAGATGGAAATAGGGGTATTACTCAGTATACAAAGGAGGAGTTATTACAGTATGCTGGGGTTTATGAGGCGGGTATTACTGTATATTAGGGCTGAAAGGGGCTTTTACAGTAGACAGGGGGTTAGAGTGGCTTAAAGTGAACCTGTCACCTCCCCCAGACATGTAAACCTAAACTATCCACCTTGAGCTGCACTAAGGCTGCATTCTGACAATGTGGCTATAGTATATATGCTCCCTTTATTGTATGAAATAAACACTTAGATCAAATCTGTGACAAACCTGAAGTATGACCGGGAGGCGGGCTTTTCCAGGGTCTCCCTCCATCCCCTCTTTTGTCAGTCATCCCTCACTGCTGAATTCTGCGCCGCCTGTAAACCTAGTGAGGGATGACTGACAACAGAGATGGAGGGAAACGCTGGAAAAGCCCACCTCCCGGTCTTACTTCAGGTTTGTCACAGATTTGATCTAAGTGTTTATTTTATACAATAAAGGGAGCATATATACTATAGCCACATTGTCAGAATGCAGCCTTAGTGCAGCTCAAGGTGGATAGTTTAGGTTTACATGTCTGGGGGGGGGGGGTGACAGGTTCACTTTAAAGAGTGAGGGATAATGCAAGGGACAAAACAGATGGGGGACAATGTGGATGGCTCAGTGTGAAATGGAGCAATGTAAGGGACTCAGTATAAATAGTGGAACAGTGTGGGGGTCTCTGAATTAGGCATAGGGCAGTATGGCGGTCTCTGTATGGAGGGAGGCAGTGTGAAAGAGTTTCATTATGGTAAAGAAGCAGCATTGGGTGTACAGTATAGTGAGGGCACAGTATGAAGTTGGGACAACATGAGTGGGACTTTGTGAGGAAGGAGCAGCGTGATGTGAGGACAGTGTGGAGGTCATAGTTCATAATTGAGGAAGGTGTGGTAGGTATAATTTATAAGGGAGGACAGTGTGGAGTTTATTTATTAGGGGTCAGTGTGACGGTCATACTACACAAGGGCAGATGGTGTGGCGGTCATAGTATAAAGAGTGGATGGTGTGGAGGGGTAATTTTGTAGCAGAGGATACCGTTGTAGGCAATGTACCGTAAAAAGGGACAGTGAGGTGAGGAGTAATTCTTTATTTGCAGGGACACAGCATAGGCCTTATTTAAGACACAAGATGGGTGGTTATTTTTTATTCAGGAGCTTTATAATGACAATGTTAATTTTTTGAAGGCATCGTCTCAGGATGTGCTGCAGAAGATCAGAAAAGAGGAAAACCTGCAGAGACGAGCTGTGGATGTGAAGTCCTTATGGAGTCGGGCACATGATAAAACAGTGATTGGTGAGTATATTGTGACAGAGACATTACGCTACACTAACATTTACACAGATTTAGGGAGGCTTTTTTAATATTTGCAGAAACATCTACTTTATTTAATATGCAAATGAGGGTGCTTTGTTTGCATCGTTCCACCCTCGTATATGTACATTAAAGGCTCTTTAGTTAACTCCTGTATGCATACCGCATAATGTCTATCAGGGTGGGATCTGGCTCTGTGCCACCTCCTGGCTCTCTGATCCGCCTCCTGCCTGTGTGTGGCCCCTCCTCACCTGCTCCTGCGCATCAGCGTCTCTACTCACGTAGGTGCAGGTGAGGAGGGGCCACAAACAGGCAGGAGGCGGATCAGAGAGCCAGGAGGTGGCACAGAGCGGCCAGAGGTGTGGAGGACCCTCCATGCAGCGAGGAGAGTGAGAGAGCAAAGCACCAGGGGGTGACAGGTCCTCTTTAAAGGGGTTTTCTGTTTTCAGAAAAGCTGTGTTTCCAGTTACAGTATGTTGTAAAAAAAAAAAAAAAAACTTGTTAAAAAAACACATCACATTGAACCACTTTCAGATGGGTCTTTGCTTCTGCTCCAGTGTTCATTGTCAGCAGTGCTGACGTCACTTCATCAGCATTGCAGCCAATCAGTGAGCTCAACGTCTCATGCCATTTACACGGGCAGCGCTGATGAGGTCAATGATTGGGTGCTTTGTCCATGTGATGATGGTGCTACAGAGAACAACAGACACTGGAGTAGGGGCAAAGACTCAGTGTTGGATCTGGGAAGTGGGCACAAGACTGTTTTTTTTCTTCTTTACAACAAACGCACCTGGGGACCCAACTTTTCAGAAAACCCCAAATACATATTAGATAGCTACAGCCTCATTTAGAAGTCCATTTTTTTTACGTGAGAAAATACTGATGGTTTAATTTTAACATTTTCTATGGGAATTCCAGTCACCTGACTGACAGCAGCACATCATGAGACCCTGATGTTGAGATAGATGGCAGCACGCTCATGTGTTCTGAGAATACAGAGGGGAGGGGGCACCAAAGGACAAATTTGCACAGGGCGCCATTCAGCCTAAGGCCGGCCCTGGGTAGGTAATACAGCAGCCATTTAGGGACATTCTGGTTAGTAAGAGGATGTTACAGATCCCACCTTAACAATAGAGAGACGGTCTTTGAATTAAAGAGCTGGAAAAAGATACTATCAGACCTTCAAGTATTATACACATCTTATCAGGCCAACTGAAGTACATGTGACTCTCTGTAAATCTACATTTTTTAAAAGATTTGCCAAAACTTGTAGATTTGAATTTCAGAAAATGTTCCCATTTCTAATAACTTAATCTCCATGTAAAATTATATCTTTCTTTCCAATTTATATGACTACTTAATTACTATATGTATTTCTCTCTACACTTTCAGCCGCAGGCATTATGTAGATTTCAACACATCAACCTGGTGACAATGTCAATGTATAAAGTACCAACCAACACATGAATCATAGTACTAAATGATAAAATTGTAGTGGTATTCTATAGATCACCAAGGAGACTTGAAAGACTATAGCAGCAGTAATAATATAAGGAAAATATAAATGAAGCGGTCACATAGTTGTACATCACTGCTAAAAATAATAAACTACAGGTTCATCTCAATGCATTAGAATATCATCAAAAAGATAATTTATTTCAGTAATTGAATACATAAAGTAAAATGCATACATTATATAGAGTCATTACAAACAGTGATCTATTTAAAGTGTTTATTTCCGTTAATGTTGATGATTTTGGTTTACAGCCAATGAAAATCCCAACGGTCATTATCTTTGCAAATTAAAGTAGGGAGGATGAAGGGTCTGAGAAATAAAATATTACCTAAATAGATATCAGAGGCTTCACCTTGTGTGGTTGTGAGAGTCACAACCACTATAAAAGCATATCACGTTGCTGCAGTCCCCAGCATGGTGAATAAAGAGTAGGGAGGATGAAGGGTTAAAAACCACGCTGCTGTATTAGTCAACGCGTTTTAGAGCTCTCTGGTCCCTTCTTCAGGACAAATCATATTGCCATGTTTTAGGGAATTTCTGGGAGCCCTGAAAGCGTTGACTAATAAATCAATAGTATATTCACCCTTTGATGTCTCATGGAATACAGCAGCGCAATTTTTAACCCTTCATCCTCCCTACTTTAATTTTCTGAGACCTATGGGTTTTCATTGGCTGTAAGCCATAATCATCAACATTTACATAAATAAACACTTGAAATAGATCACTTTATTTGTAATGACTTTATATAGTACATGAATTTCACTTTTTGTATTACTGTATATACTCGTGTATAAGCCGAGTTTTTCAGCCCAAAAATTGGGCTGAAAAGTCCCCCCCTCGGCTTATACACGAGTCAATATACAGGGGTGAGTGGGGTGGGGGCTGTGTCGGGCTGGGGAGGCAGGAGGAGGCGGTGGGGATACTGTATACTGAGTGGCCCCGTCACGTGGGGCCGCTCATTACATATGCACTGCATCCCCCTGTCAATCAGCGCCAGGGGGAGCAGTGCATATCTGTACATAATGCCCCCCAAACTGCTGGCACACGTCCCCCCTGTTGTAAGGCCCTCCCTGCTGAATACTTACCATCCCTGGTCTTCAGCAGCACCTCCGCGCCGGTCCTCTCTGCTCCGGTCCTCCTCCGTGTTCCCGTCATCTGTGCTCCGTTCCCCGGCTGTATCATGTGACCAGCCGGGTCGCAGACGCGATGACGTCATCGCGTCTGCGACGCGCGGGGACCCCGGATGCAGCCGGGGAACGGAGCACAGATGACAGGACCACGGATGACTGGAGCAGAGAGGACCGGCGCGGAGGTGCTGCTGAAGACCAGGGATGGTAAGTAATCAGCAGGGGGGCCTTACAACAGGGGGGACGTGTGCCAGCATTTGTGTGGGGCTGCTGTATATAGGGGCTGCAATACTACTGGGGCTGCAATACTACTGGGGCTGCTGTATACAGGGGCTGCTGTATACACCACTGGGGCTGCAATACCACTGGGGCTGCTGTATATAGGAGCTGCAATACCACTGGGGCTGCAATACCACTGGGGCTGCTGTATATAGGGGCTGCTGTATACATCACTGGGGCTGCAATACCACTGGGGCTGCTGTATATAGGGGCTGCAATACCACTGGGGCTGCAATACCACTGGGGCTGCTGTATACACCACTGGGGCTGCAATACCACTGGGGCTGCTGTATATAGGGGCTGCAATACCACTGGGGCTGCTGTATATAGGGGCTGCTGTATACACCACTGGGGCTGCAATACCACTGGGGCTGCTGTATATAGGGGCTGCAATACCACTGGGGCTGCAATACCACTGGGGCTGCTGTATATAGGGGCTGCTGTATACATCACTGGGGCTGCAATACCACTGGGGCTGCTGTATATAGGGGCTGCAATACCACTGGGGCTGCAATACCACTGGGGCTGCTGTATATAGGGGCTGCTGTATACACCACTGGGGCTGCAATACCACTGGGGCTGCAATACCACTGGGGCTGCAATACCACTGGGGCTGCAATACCACTGGGGCTGCAATACCACTGGGGCTGCTGTATATAGGGGCTGCTGTATACACCACTGGGGCTGCAATACCACTGGGGCTGCTGTATATAGGGGCTGCAATACCACTGGGGCTGCTGTATATAGGGGCTGCTGTATACACCACTGACTGGGGCTGCAATACCACTGGGGCTGCTGTATATAGGGGCTGCAATACCACTGAGGCTGCTGTATATAGGGGCTGCTGTATACACCACTGGGGCTGCAATACCACTGGGGCTGCTGTATATAGGGGCTGCAATACCACTGGGGCTGCAATACCACTGGGGCTGCTGTATATAGGGGCTGCTGTATACACCACTGGCGCTGCAATACCACTGGGGCTGCTGTATATAGGGGCTGCAATACCACTGGGGCTGCTGTATATACCACTGGGGGCTGCTGTATATACCAATGGGGCTGCTGTATATACCACTGGGAGCTGCTGTATATACCACTGGGGGCTGCTGTATATCATACTGCTGAGGCCTGTATACCACTGCTGGGGGCTGTACACCTGTGCTGGGGTCCACCCTCGGCTTATACACGAGTCAATAGATTTTCCCAGGTTTTGGGGGCAAAAGTAGGGGGGTCGGCTTATACACGAGTATATACGGTAAATTACTGAAAAAGATTAACTTTTTGATGATATTCTAACTCATTGAGATGCACCAGTATATGGGGAGGGAACAAAAGAGGAGAAAGATGTCAAGTATTTTAAAATATATAAAATAAAAATGTGTATAAATACTAATAAATTACCTAAAAATAAAATGGAAACTTTGTCAGTAGAGACCCATTAATAGATTAAAATTAGAGCTGATTGAATTAATTTGAGTGGAACTGAATTCTACTCAAACTTAAATAAAAATCTGCATTTGACAAAATTTGGATTGTTGTAATTTGCTTTCATCAGGATTCAGGAAATGGTAGCTGCTGATCACCACTTTTTGGAACCATAAAGGTTCATTATAAGGTTAAGAAATTTTTTTTTAATCCTTCTACTTGACTACTTAGGGTGGCTTCACACTTGCGGTCAGGTCCAATCCGGGGCTGTCAGGGGTGAACCTGACAGCCCCGGACCGGATCAGCACACAGAAACCGGTGTGTGCATCCTGACACAGCTGCTGCTGTGATTATTCAGGACCGCGGCTCACAGGGAGCTAGCCGCGGTCCTGAATTATAACAGCGGATGTGCAGCCGAGGGTATCCGGTTCCCGGATCTCCCGATCGTGGCAATCTAGCCCCATAGGCTCCCATGTTAAGGGAGCCCGGATTGCCCAGGAAGGATCCGGGGGAATCCGAGGATCCGGAGAATCCGGGAGACACCAATTAGGTGCAAAGTGGTCTCCCCGACCAAACGTTGCAAGCCGTTTTTGGATCCGGAGAAAAATCCCACTTCTCCTGATTCTTCCAGTGAGATGGCAGCCGGATGGCAGATAGCTGCCATCCGGCTATTCCTATGGGGCCAAAATCCGTTCCGGAGCTGTCACCCCTGACAGCCCCGGACCAGACCTGACCGCAGTGTGAAGCCACCCTTACACATCTCTGCAACCCCTTCGTTCCCCACCGTCACCTGTCCGTTGTGCTGAAATCTCCTCCAAGATCACAGCACACGTCATGATTGAAAGATTGATACTTTTAGTTTGAATACATAAGTTCATGAAGCATTGTACAAAAACAAGATTCCATTGATACTGTAAAAAAAATGTAAGTAATGACGCAAAGGACATTTTTTCATCATCACAAATATATACTTGTTTTAATGCTCTGCCATTGAATTATTGCCTTGAAACACAATTAACCCTATTTACGACTAATTTCTACTCTTCTTTATTAAACAAGCGAGGTTGGATAAATCATTTCAAGCATGATGAAGGCGCATTTTGAACATCATCCAGTTGCTTAAACCATTTACATTACACAATTTTCATGGACAATGGGTCATTAGCATTAGAATCTGACAGATTATTGGCCAGTGTAAATGCAGCCTGACTATTAATATTGTTTTGTGCACAACCTTGGCTGATTAAATGCAGTAAATCAGACAATAGGTGTTGAAAAGAATGGGTGTTTTGCCAGCAGTTCACCTTATAGACAGTCTCTAAATAGGGTAATGGATAATGCCAGGCATATTACTATAGAAACTACATCTAATGGGTACAATAGCCTTTTAAATCACTTCATAGTGACTGTAAAATATAATTATTTATTTTACTTACTTATATAGAGCCTTTAATTCCATAATGAATTACAGTCACAATTATGCAAGGTGATATTTTTACATGGTTAGCCTAACCTAGAAAATATGTTTTCATAGTATTACTATTGTAATAATAAGGTAAAGAATATTTATATCGTGTTAGCCAGTAGATAGAAAAATATATTGCAATCTGAGAGTCCTCAGTGGTTGATACCTTCTAATATTTTATTATTATTAATAATAATAGTATTATTTATTCACTTATATAGTGCCATTAATACCACAGTGCTTGACATATATAAGCAACACTGTCCCCATTGGGGCTCACAATCTAAATTCCCTATCATTATGTCTTTGGAGTGTGGGTAGAAGACAAAGAACCCATGCAAACATGGAGAGAACATACAAACTCCATGCAGATGTTCTCCATGGTGCAATCTGAACCCATGACTGCAAGGCTGCAGTGCCACCACTAAGCCACCATGCAGCCCTAATATTTTATTCAACATACTCATTTTTGCATCAATCAAAAAATAATTCTAATAAAATAGACAGTCGATGGGTGTATGATGAGGAGCAATGGGTTCAAGGAGGTGATCAGCACTGTATTTTGTTGTTACTTTTTACATTTATTATGCTCTCAGGTCTGTACCAGATTATGAAACTTTACATTTGTGTAAATTGAATTTCCAAAGGAAAATCCTCACGATTAGAAGAATTCAAATTTTGCCTGATCTGAGCCTTCTCTAAATCTAATCCTTTGGAAAAATATATTGGCTTCAACAACTTCAAAGCATCAATTATCCTCTCACTTGCGATATTTTTTTTCTTTTAATCATTTTTTGAGTTTGGGAAAAGGATTATAATCAGATGGTGCGAAGTAAAGAGAATACAGCAAATGATTAACAATTTCTAAAGTAATGAATGTTAATACAAGACTTGTAGATGGACACATCATCCTGCAAAAACAAGACACTTTAGGAAACTTTTGCTGGTGTTTCCAACTTTACCTGAGATAGTTTAAGTTTCTTAATCACGATTTCAAAATGACATAGCCTTTTTTGCTAAAACTTAGCACGTTCAATTGTCAAAGTTACTACTTGCTCCCATAGCAACTGGATTTACTTTTGTCTGCTAGAAACATTCAAGGCCCACTATTTATCAGCACCTACTTGTGTATACTTTATAGAGAAATTTTTAAAAATAAAGGTATTAAGAAAGATACAATGTAGGGATGAGCAAGTATACTAGCTACTATTCAGAACTCGCCGAATAGTAGCGGTATTCGGGTACTCGCTACTCTCCGAGTATCTTATGAGTACTTGGGAGTAGCGAGTAATCAGATTACTTTCGCAGTGTATCTATAGATACACTGCAAAAGTACCCTAAAAGTGAATAAAAGTTGTTAAAAATAATAAAATTACATACTCACCTGTCCGACGCCTGCTTCGGGACCGTCCCAGAAGACCTGTGATCACCGGACAAGGACCTGTGACTTCCAGCCAATCAGATGGCCGGTAGCGATCTGGCCAATCAGATGGCGACACGTCACAACCACGTGATCATCATTGCTCTGTCTCCTGATTGGCCAGATTGCAAGGTCCTAGCAGTCACACACAATGTTTAGCCAATATAACTGCGATCAACTGCTTCCAGTAACCATCAATAAGTTTCTTACAATGCTCTGCTGGAATTTTAGACTATTCTTCTTTGTCAAACTGCTCCAGGTCCCTGATATTTGAAGGGTGCCTTCTCCAAACTGCCATTTTTAGATCTCTCCACAGGTGTTCTATGTGATTCAGGTCTGGACTCATTGCTGGCCACCTTAGAAGTCTACAGTGCTTTCTCTCAAACCATTTTCTAGTGCTTTTTGAAGCGTGTTTTGGGTCATTGTCCTGCTGGAAGACCCATGACCTCTGAGGGAGACCCAGCTTTCTCACACTGGGCCCTACATTATGCTACAAAATTTGTTGGTAGTCTTCAGACTTCATAATGCCATGAACACGGTCAAGCAGTCCAGTGCAAGAGGCAGCATAGCAACCCCAAAACATCAGGGAACCTCCGTCATGTGTGACTGTAGGGACCGTGTTCTTTTCTTTGAATGCCTCTTTTTTTCTCCTGTAAACTCTTCTTCCAAAACGTTTTAGCCTTTCTCAGGTAAGTTTTGGCAAACTCCAGCCTGGCTTTTTTATGTCTGGGGGAATGTGGGGGAAATATGGCAATTTCCTATAGATTAATAGACTAATCATATGTTTTAGAATGTTTGTACTAACACTTGGAATATAATATTGAAGTTTTTCCATATTTACTCATAAATATATAATATAGATAGTTTTTCTGATACTCCATCTTTCTATTCTTATTTCTCTTTCTTTCTCTAATTTGTTCCTCTATTTCCTATTTTATCTTTATTCTCTCTTTCTATATATATTCTTCTTTGTCTGCTTATCTCACTTTAGCAAAAAGAAGTTTCTTAATGCTTTTATTCTAATTTTCCTCCTCTCCTCCATCTTGTCTGCTTTCTATTGCTTCCATCTTGAATTCCTTTGCAGGTTTTTGTTCTGTGCCATTTTATGTGTGTGAGATTAAATTACAGGGACATAGATACATCTGGAGACGTGGATCTGGTGAGAAAGGAAGAGATAAATCACGGACATAAAGGGCCCCATTGAGGATGTATCGGAACAAGGAATGTGGAGATGACCTTCGAGATGCTGGTGACTGGTCTGCAGATGGCACGGAAGATGAAGGCGTGGACACCTGAGCATAGATACATACTAATTACAATTAACCAATCTATACGCGTATATTACCATCCAGACCACCTAACACCCTAGTTAATACACCCAGTTTTGAATACTCCCGCCTAGTCTATTAGAAGTATAAAATGTGTTGTATCCCGGAAGCAAGGCAGTTATTGCTGCTGAGGATGCTACTTTGTTATCACTCTGAGCATAATATAAGTTTGAAACAGATCTCAGTCTGATTTATTCTTATAGTGGTACCATATGTTCATAGTCTAATTTGGAATGACTGGTGAATGAGCAAGATGCAAATGCCGTACTAAAGTGACCTCGGCAGGAAGAAGTGGGGTCTTCCTGGGTCTCCTACTATACAGTCCCTTTTCATTCAGACACCGATGGATAGTACGGGTTGACACTGTTGTACCCTCGGACTGCAGGGCAGCTTGAACTTGTTTGGATGTTAGTCGAGGTTCTTTATCCACCATCCGCACAATCTTACATTGAAATCTCTCGTCAATTTTTCTTTTCCGTCCACATCTAGGGAAGTTAGCCACAGTGCCATGGGCTTTAAACTTCTTGATGACACTGCGCACGGTAGACACAGGAACATTCAGGTCTTTGGAGATGGACTAGTAGTCTTGAGATTGCTCATGCTTCCTCACAATTTGGTTTCTCAAGTCCTCAGACAGTTCTTTGGTCTTCTTTCTTTTCTCCATGCTCAATGTGGTACACACAAGGACACAGGACAGAGGTTGAGTCAACTTTAATCCATGTGAACTGGCTGCAAGTGTGATTTAGTTATTGCCAACACCTGTTAGGTGCCACAGGTAAGTTACAGGTGCTGTTAATTACACAAATTAGAGAAGCATCACATGATTTTTCTAAGGGTGTCAATACTTTTGTCCACCCCCTTTTTTATGTTTGGTGTGGAAATATATCCAATTTGGCTTTAGGACAATTCTTTTTGTGTTTTTTTCATTGAAGACAAATGAAATGAAGATAATAATACCCAAGAATTTGTGATTGCAATCATTTTCCGGAAGAAACTGAGTATTATCTGACAGAATTGCAGGGGTGTCAATACTTTTGGCCATGACTGTATATATATGTGGCGCCCCTGCAGGTATGCGCCACAGAATGGTATTACACTTGAATATAAAATGTGTTTTTACTTGTAAGTTGCCAGGTTACGATTTAATGCTTATGGAGTCTATTTTTAGCACTCACCTAGGACCACACCACTTAGTGTAGGGGAAACTGACTTTATGGTAGGTTCCACAGGTGGTGTGCGGAGCTTAGGATAGAGCAGAGTGACAGTTAAGATTTTACCTCAGACGGCGTGGGGAAGGCAGACAGTGTGGTCACGCCTGGCTGCCTGTGCTGAGTGGAGGGTACCCCATCTATATGTGGGGGCCCAGGACAGATGGCAACTGACCAAGAGTGGTAGGAACCAGCTGGTCATGTTGAGGGTTCACAGGTGACACGGACAACCGAGGCAGCCAGGAGTTCAGCCCTGACTGCGAAGCCGACGAGCTGCAGGCCCAACCAGACCGGGTTGCTGACAGCACCACAAGGTACCTCACCCCTCATGCCCAAAAGACGGTTCCACACTAGTGAGGAAAGACTGAAAACCCGGTGTCAGGTGGGAAACTTGTGCGTTCCTGCTGTTCCCATTTGGACCGGTATAAGTCGAGTTAAGCCTACTAGAAACAGACTGCAGGACTGGCGGGTGAGCTCTGCGAAGGTGGGAAAGAAGGAAAGATCTAGAAAGAGAATAGAAACCCTGAAAGACAAAGAAGGAACATCTATAGACTCCTTAAGAGGAAAATCCTGAGTTGGTGACAACCCTCTAAACCAAACTGTACCGTGTATTGTTATATCATCATCCGGTACCGAGTAAAGCAAAGTTAAACAAGAACTGGTTTCTGTTATTCTTCCTGCCGCAGCTCAAAGGACTCATCATCATCAACATCAACAGCAGAAGGGTAAGAGCTGCACCACCATTTAACATCACTGTCCTCCCTCACCGTCTCATATACCATCATAGCTGCCCTGAGGTAAAGCTCCACCTGTGGGGAGCTGTACCACACACTGCTGCCCCCTCCATCACCTCAGCGGCCGGCTGGCAGCGCCGGTACCACCTTACCGGACTCTACAGGTGGCGTCACGTTCCCCTGTAAATAACCCCTTTCACCCCCACCGTTTACCAACAACACCTGGTATAATTGTTCGCCAGGGCACGGCACCGGGATACCGACCACCCGTGACATCCCACACAGAAGCCCCGGTGACCGAGTACCCCACGCACCCCAGCTCTGGTCGAAACAAATTGGCGTCACGAACAGGATGAGCCAGCCTGGTACCTACCAGGTGAAGTGTGCCTTAAGAACTTTATTACTGTTTAACTGTGTGGATTATAAGAACTGTGCCGAGCCGCCATTACATCGCCTCACAAAATTCAAACTGCGTCACTGCAGCAGGAGAAAGAGCGGGAAGATAAGCCCCGCCCCCTTCGCTCTGCCGAGGAGTGACGAAGGCAGTGGCGGGCTCCGGAAAAGCCCGAAGGACTTGCCCATTAGAACTTTGTGGCGGGCTTAAAAGGGCAGAAACAACAATGTGCCGGCCTAGGGGTGTGCCTCGGCCCCTCAGCATACTTGGGCCATTTAAGAGGCGTCAGAAAGTCTCCCCGCCCCCATTGCTCTCAATCAACCAAGGGGGCGGGTCGAGCGCCAGCCCACACCGGTTATGGACTATAAGAACTAAGCAGGATGCGGCCGGGAGCGGACTCAATATACCTGGTCAGGCTCCGGACCTGTTACCTGTAACCGGCTGTGAGGCAATGGCAGTCCCAGCTGCTGATTCCCTGGGACCGATTTATGCACCCCTTGTGGAGCCCGGAGAGGAGGATATCACCGAGGCGGAGGACTTCATCCAGTTTCTGAAGGAGCCGGTGGTACAGAGGAGGCCGGGCCCCGCGAGCTATGGAGGGTCGCGGTACCAGCACCAGCAGCAGCGGTTGGAGAAGAGAAGAGTGCATCTATCTGCAGTTCCCCAGGTCACCTGGACCGGGACCTGTATTGTGGGGATAAATAAACGCCACGCAGGTCTCAGTGGGAGGTTTGCAATCCGGACAGTAAAGTTGAGCAGTAAAGAGTTAACCCGGTATTGCACTGTTCAAAGTGTGAGCAGAATCGTTTAAAATGCATATTTCCCTTGCATTGCACTGTTTCTTTTTCCTTTTCAGCACTTGATGGACAGTAACCAAAGAACTTGTTACCTGGTCCCAGTTGGGCCAGTATGGACTAGATTATAGTCAAAGTTTAAAGTAACGTTATAAGCAATGCGCCTCCCTGACAGGGAAGAAAAGAAGCAATCTTATTGTTGATATCTGTTAAATGTTCAAATGTTATATGTAAAATGCATTTTATTCCAGGTTTGGTTTGACACCCGCGGACGGGTGTGTTTCACCAAGGGGGTGTGTGGCGCCCCTGCAGGTATGCGCCACAGAATGGTATTACACTTGAATATAAAATGTGTTTTTACTTGTAAGTTGCCAGGTTACGATTTAATGCTTATGGAGTCTATTTTTAGCACTCACCTAGGACCACACCACTTAGTGTAGGGGAAACTGACTTTATGGTAGGTTCCACAGGTGGTGGGCGGAGCTTAGGATAGAGCAGAGTGACAGTTAAGATTTTACCTCAGACGGCGTGGGGAAGGCAGACAGTGTGGTCACGCCTGGCTGCCTGTGCTGAGTGGAGGGTACCCCATCTATATGTGGGGGCCCAGGACAGATGGCAACTGACCAAGAGTGGTAGGAACCAGCTGGTCATGTTGAGGGTTCACAGGTGACACGGACAACCGAGGCAGCCAGGAGTTCAGCCCTGACTGCGAAGCCGACGAGCTGCAGGCCCAACCAGACCGGGTTGCTGACAGCACCACAAGGTACCTCACCCCTCATGCCCAAAAGACGGTTCCACACTAGTGAGGAAAGACTGAAAACCCGGTGTCAGGTGGGAAACTTGTGCGTTCCTGCTGTTCCCATTTGGACCGGTATAAGTCGAGTTAAGCCTACTAGAAACAGACTGCAGGACTGGCGGGTGAGCTCTGCGAAGGTGGGAAAGAAGGAAAGATCTAGAAAGAGAATAGAAACCCTGAAAGACAAAGAAGGAACATCTATAGACTCCTTAAGAGGAAAATCCTGAGTTGGTGACAACCCTCTAAACCAAACTGTACCGTGTATTGTTATATCATCATCCGGTACCGAGTAAAGCAAAGTTAAACAAGAACTGGTTTCTGTTATTCTTCCTGCCGCAGCTCAAAGGACTCATCATCATCAACATCAACAGCAGAAGGGTAAGAGCTGCACCACCATTTAACATCACTGTCCTCCCTCACCGTCTCATATACCATCATAGCTGCCCTGAGGTAAAGCTCCACCTGTGGGGAGCTGTACCACACACTGCTGCCCCCTCCATCACCTCAGCGGCCGGCTGGCAGCGCCGGTACCACCTTACCGGACTCTACAGGTGGCGTCACGTTCCCCTGTAAATAACCCCTTTCACCCCCACCGTTTACCAACAACACCTGGTATAATTGTTCGCCAGGGCACGGCACCGGGGATACCGACCACCCGTGACATCCCACACAGAAGCCCCGGTGACCGAGTACCCCACGCACCCCAGCTCTGGTCGAAACATATATATATATATATATATATATATATATATATACCACCAAAGGATATATATACGGCTATTCAAATAACATATGCCTGTATTTTTAAAATATCTCTTGAGAATATATTATTCTTATTATATTTTCAGAGATTTCTGATGTTCACTAGTTATTCTACCACATATTTGATCCCACAAGGGAACGACTGAGGAAACGTTTTCTGATGTACAGTCCTTCAAAATGGGTCTGATTGTAAAACCACCCAGTGTTTATTTAAAATATGCATCAAATATGCATCATATAATCCCACATTACAAGATAGCCTAGAATACATCTAGTGTTCTCTTCAGAGCAATCCTTCCTATTGTTCAATGTCAAAAGATTCTGTTGGTCTGTCCTCTGAGTATATTGTAGACTTTTTCTATTTTTCTTTTACAACAATTCTCTTAGTTAACATGTATATGCTTTGAAAAATTCCCAAATAGAGCAACATACAGTTAGGGCCAGAAATATTTGGACAGTGACACAATTTTCGCGAGTTGGGCTCTGCATGCCACCACATTGGATTTGAAATGAAACCTCTACAACAGAATTCAAGTGCAGATTGTAACGTTTAATTTGAAGGGTTCAACAAAAATATCTGATAGAAAATGTAGAAATTGTACACATTTCTTTACAAACACTCCACATTTTAGGAGGTCAAAAGTAATTGGACAAATAAACATAACCCAAACAAAATATTTTTATTTTCAATATTTTGTTGCGAATCCTTTGGAGGCAATCACTGCCTTAAGTCTGGAACCCATGGACATCACCAAACGCTGGGTTTCCTCCTTCTTAATGCTTTGCCAGTCCTTTACAGCCGCAGCCTTCAGGTCTTGCTTGTTTGTGGGTCTTTCCGTCTTAAGTCTCGATTTCAGCAAGTGAAATGCATGCTCAATTGGGTTAAGATCTGGTGATTGACTTGGCCATTGCAGAATGTTCCACTTTTTTGCACTCATGAACTCCTGGGTAGCTTTGGCTGTATGCTTGGGGTCATTGTCCATCTGTACTATGAAGCACCGTCCAATCAACTTTGCAGCATTTGGCTGAATCTGGGCTGAAAGTATATCCCGGTACACTTCAGAATTCATCCGGCTACTCTTGTCTGCTGTTATGTCATCAATAAACACAAGTGACCCAGTGCCATTGAAAGCCATGCATGCCCATGCCATCACGTTGCCTCCACCAGGTTTTACAGAGGATGTGGTGTGCCTTGGATCATGTGCCGTTCCCTTTCTTCTCCAAACTTTTTTCTTCCCATCATTCTGGTACAGGTTGATCTTTGTCTCATCTGTCCATAGAATTCTTTTCCAGAAGTGAGCTGGCTTCTTGAGGTATTTTTCAGCAAATTTAAATCTGGCCTGTCTATTTTTGGAATTGATGAATGGTTTACATCTAGATGTGAACCCTTTGTATTTACTGTCATGGAGTCTTCTCTTTACTGTTGACTTAGAGACAGATACACCTACTTCACTGAGAGTGTTCTGGACTTCAGTTGATGTTGTGAACGGGTTCTTCTTCACCAAATAAAGTATGCGGCGATCATCCACCACTGTTGTCATCCGTGGACGCCCAGGCCTTTTAGAGTTCCCAAGCTCACCAGTCAATTCCTTTTTTCTCAGAATGTACCCAACTGTTGATTTTGCTACTCCAAGCATGTCTGCTATCTCTCTGATGGATTTTTTCTTTTTTTTCAGCCTCAGGATGTTCTGCTTCACCTCAATTGAGAGTTCCTTTGACCGCATGTTGTCTGGTCACAGCAACAGCTTCCAAATGCAAAACCACACACCTGGAATCCACCCCTGACCTTTTAACTACTTCATTGATTACAGGTTAACGAGGGAGACGCCTTCAGAGTTAATTGCAGCCCTTAGAGTCCATTGTCCAATTATTTTTGGTCCCTTGAAAAAGAGGAGGCTATGCATTACAGAGCTATGATTCCTAAACCCTTTCTCCGATTTGGATGTGGAAACTCTCATATTGCAGATGGGAGTGTGCACTTTCAGCCCATATTATATATATAATTGTATTTCTGAACATGTTTTTGTAAACAGCTAAAATAACAAAACTTGTGTCACTGTCCAAATATTTCTGGCCCTAACGGTATACTCGTATAGATAGATTCAATTGATCTCATTGGACTCTTAGCATCTCTGATTGATTTAATTTCTGTTTGATTTTATTTGATAACAAGATCCATTTGGATCTTGTTATCAAAATCTTGCCTGATGAGTAAACCTAAAAGGGAATGCATTGTCAATGAAAAGATAGTGTCAGTTTGAGTGCAATGTCATTTGTATTGATAAGTCTTGCAATTCCAGTAGTTCTTCTGCAGTCCCAATCCAGAGGATAAGAATGACATCAACTTAGCAATCTTGTCCACGTATTTGAAGATTTGATCAGCAAAAAAACACTTTCTCTTCCAATCAAACAAATGCAAACTTGGATTTAAGAAGAAAAGTACTTCTGTTTGATGATGAACCTTAGCAGATGGCGCACAAAATATTTAAGTCAGTTCGTAATCAGAATTTCTGTATAAAATAATCAACCATTATGCATCTTTTGTCATGATCTATAATATATTAGCATGTTGCTAATATTTCTCCATTCCCAAGTTTAGTTTCATCTAGTTCCTTAACACTAGAAGTCCCAGAAATTTTAAGCTTCCCCCTGAAGTCCCGAAAGAGGGTCAAATGACCCTTAGTCTACACTGAATAGAACTAACTAGAAACTAAATGGCTAAACTCAAGGAAATAGTAATGGCCTTAATTACAGAACAAAAGACGGTGATTAGAGGATGTTAGCTAAAATCCATCAGGTCATTTGACCCGTCACTGGGTTCCAAAGGTAGAAATGTTAAATTACCCCTCTCTGGGACTTCTAGTGTTAAAGGGAATCAGTGAGCAGGTTTTTGATCTGTAAGCAGAGGACAGCATGCTGTAGAGGTTAAAATACAAAATTCAACTTTGGACGAACACAAAAGGACAGTGTTTATCTGATCCATGCTGCCATAAGATGAAAGGATCACAAAGCTCTGTCAAGTAATGGTGGCTTTATCAGACACATTTTAGAGCGTTAGCCCCACTCCTTCCTCAGGAAACCAATTTCAAAATCAAAAATCAACTTTGCCTTTTCATCACTCTGTGTGCTATTGTATAAAGGCTTTATCACCTGATGATTACCATTACCAAACTACAATGTCATGTGCACAGCAGTTTGGCGCGTCCCCTGCTGTGATTGACACCTCACTGTGAATGTACAATCTCTATTGAGAGACTGGTGTGAGTGGAAGTAGCTCTCCCAGCTCTGGTACATCCATAAAACTAAATGCTTTGATTGTGTCAGAATAGCTCCATCCAGTAATCTAACTTAAACATCGTTGGATTCAGAATTTCTTTGCCTTTAACATGCTGCTCTTTGATGAGATGGCAAAAACATGCTGATTGATTTCCTTTAAAGACTAGTACTGTATCTCTGGTATAAAATGGAAACTCTTAGATATAAGCTCTCGTTTCTTGGTCCAACCAATCATCTGTCTCTAGGAAATTGCATTTTCCAGACACAACTGGTCCATCTTGTGGACTTGAGGGATCTTGGGGAGTATATAAAAAGGTGGCAAACTGTTAGTCCTTTACTATTAGCTACTCACTTTCATTCTTGGCAATCTCCCCCACTTGGAATTTGTTTTGGATCATTTTAGATTAGCAGTAAGTGCTTCCTGTGGTTTTCTATCTGTAAGTGGTATTTTGGCTTCAGGAACATATTGATTTTTACGTTCCAAATTTTTTCATTGTTTTTCAAAATATTAAAATCTGAGAGTCCTCAGTGGTTCAGTGGTTGATGCCTTGTAATGGGTAACTGAAAAGATGGTAACAAATAGCAAGCTTTTGAGACTTTATGGTCTCTTCATCAGGCTTAATAATTGATTTTCACACATTTTTTCATGAACAATTGGAAAGGGATGAGATAAAGAATTGAATACAAATTGGTCTTTAGGCCAAATCATGATGTTATATCCCTTTGTCTGATTGTTTGAAGTATTATAAAATGCATTAGGCTGCCTTCACACTTGCAGATGGATCTGCAGCGTTTTGCAGATGCATCTGCAAGTGTGAGCATGCTGACCGCGGCCCCTATGTTTATAATAGGGCGCACGCGGTGTGAAAGCTCTCATTCACTCCTATATGTGTACTGTCAGCAGGCGTATGCCTGCTTACAGATCACACTCTCCCGCCCGCAGCATGGACGCTACATCTCGCGTCCACAGTGCGGACGGGAGTGTGTGATCTGTCAGCAGGCATACGCCTGCTGACAGTACACATATAGGAGTGAATGAGAGCTTTCACACCGCGTGCGCCCTATTATAAACATAGGGGCCGCGGTCAGCATGCTCACACTTGCAGATGCATCTGCAAAACGCTGCAGATCCATCTGCAAGTGTGAAGCCAGCCTTACTCTCTAATACTCAAGACACCTTATAGTATTTTTACATTTGGCATATTCTTTGCACCAATATTGGCTAAAATTTATATTTATTGATTCTTCAAAACCACATTCAGATGTATGTAATTGTCAAAGAGACTTCTGTAATGCATTTGTTACATATGAACATAAACTGAGGATGCAGAACGGAACTTTCCTTCTATATTATTGGTCACAATGCTGGAAAATCAGGCCTATAGGTTATGTCAGAAAAGAAATTATTCAGAATCCAAATGAATAACATTTTTTAAAACAAAATTATAGTTGTTTACATCATAACATTTCTCCATTGGTAATGTTCTGGTTAAAAAATGTCAGATTTATGTTGCCAAGGATAACAGCAATAGATGATAGATATGCGGCGCCCCACTACGTACGTGCCACTAAAGGGGTACTACACCCATAAAAGCGGTGTAGTCACCCCACTGCAAGTGGAACTATGGATGGTAGGTGGAACCCTAGAACTCACACCCCACACTAGCCAGCAGGTGGGAGGGACCCGGGAGGGGATATAGTGACCTCCAGGGGGAACTATTGAGTAGTCAGAGTAAGGAGTAGTCAGAGTGAGGAGTCCAGGAGGCTAGGACTCAGGAGCCAGGCAGTCGGCCTGGGGGGAGAAAGGAGGGTTACCTCAGCTGAGGGGCCCAAGGAACACAAAAAAAGAATAGATCCCAGACAGAAGAAGAAAGCAGGGAACAAGTAGCTCACGAGGAGAGAGTTCGTTCCAGCAGGCGAGAACCGGGTACCGGAGCCCTCACCTGTGATAACCTTTAAGGCTCACAGAAAATCCGCTGACCGGGGGTATCTCTAGATACGGCCCTGACTCCCAAAGAGCCCACTAGAGGGGAATCAGACTCGCGGTAGTCACCAGACGGTTCACCCAACAGGATAAAGGGAGATTAAGAGGAACAGCAGGAGGTCAGATTAATCTTCAAGAAATCAGACTTCACCGCCACTGGGAGGCAAGGGAAAGAAAGAACAAGAAAGGCACACAGGAGGGATCCATCTACCAACCATACAGTCCACTTGCAGCGCCCATAGCCATTTGTCGTTGTAACAACTTACTGCACTGAAGAACTGTAATGATGATTGAATGTTTTTCAGTAAAGTACCCGGTGAAGTGACTTTATCGACTCTGCTGCATCTTTTCCTGCGCAAACGCTGCCCCGGCGGTCCAGTCCTGCCTGCGGAGGACTAAACCATCATTGCCGCAATACCATCGACCACCGGAGGACTGTAGCGGCGCTGGTGAGCATCACCAGGTACTGCAGGTGGTGTCACGAACTACATTATACTTTTATTTTCTTTATTTAACTATTGACTACCAGGGCCACAGTCTCAGGCAGCCACCCGTGACATCCCAGACCGAGCCTGAGATCTGAGTACCCGGCCCTGGGTGCGTTAGATAGATAGATAGATAGATAGATAGATAGATAGATAGATAGATAGATAGATAGATAGATTTTATAATAATATATGTCATAAGACAATAATAAATATATGTTTAGGTAGTGTAACTTGTAGATTAGTAGTTCCCTACAAATTCCTAATATTGTATAAATATCTCATGTGTATTCTGTTTATACAACATATTAAGAATCAGAGAATCAATTATATGGACTTTTTTATTAATATGAGGTTGAACTGTTAAAAGTTCACAAACATATGTGATTTTACTCATAGTTTACCTACAGTGGGTACGGAAAGTATTCAGACCCCTTTACATTTTTCACTCCTTGTTTCATTGCAGTCATTTGGTAAATTCAAAAAAGTTTATGTTTTTTCTCATTAATGTACACTTTGCACCCCATCTTGACTGAAAAAAACAGAAATGTAGATATTTGTGCAAATTTATTAAAAAAGAAAAACTGAAATGTCCCATGGTAATAAGTATTCAGACCCTTTGCTCAGACATTTATATTTAAGTCACACGCTGTCCATTTCCTTGTGATACTCCATGAGATGGTTCCACTCCTTCATTGGAGTCCAGCTGTGTTTAAACTGATAGGATTTAATTTGGAAAGGCAAACACCTGTCTATATAAGACCTTACAGCTCACAGTGCATGTCAGACCAAATGAAAATCATGAGGTCAAAGAAACTGCCCAAGGAGTTCAGAGACAGAATTGTGACAAGGAACAGATCTGGCCAAGGTTACAAAAGAATGTCTGCAGTATTCAAGGTTCCTAAGCAGTGGCCTCCATAATCCTTAAATGGCAGATCTTTGGGGCCACCAGAAGTCTTCCTAGACCTAGCCATACAGCCAAACTGAGCAATCATGTGAGAAGAGCCTTGGTGAGAGAGTTAAACAAGATCCCCAAAATCACTGTGGCTGAGCTCCAGAGATTCAGTAGGGAGATGGAAAAAATTCCACAAAGTCAACTATCACTGCAGCCCTCCACCAGTGAGGCCTTTATGGCAGAGTAGCCCGACAAAGTCTCTCCTCAGTGCAAGACATATAAACCTGCATAGACTTTGCAAAAAAAAACACAGGATGGACTCCTAGACTATGATAAATAAGATTCTCTGATTTCTCTGGTCTGATGAGATGAAGATAGAACTTTTTGGTGATAATTCTAAGCAGTATGTGCGGAGAAAAACAGGCACTGCTCATCACCTGCCCAACACAATCCCAACAGTGAAACATGGTGGTGGCAGCATCATGCTTTGGGAATGTTTTTCAGCTGCAGGGACAGGACAACTGGTTGCAATTGAAGGAAACATGAATGAGGCCAAGTTCAGAGATATCCTGCATGAAAACCTCTTCCAGAGTGCTCTGGACCTCAGACTTGGCCGAAGGTTCACCTTCCAACAAGACTGACCCTAAGCACACAGCTAAAATAACAAAGGAGTGGCTTCAGAACAACTCTGTGACCATTTTTGACTGACCCAGCCAGAGCACTGACCTAAACCAAATTGAGCATCTCTGGAGAGACATTAAAATGGCTGTCCACCAATGTTCACCATCCAACCTGACACAACTGGAGAAGATCTGCAAGGAAGAATGACAGAGGATCCCCAAATCCAGGTGTGAAAAACTTGTTGCATCATTCCCAAGAAGATTCAAGGCTGAACTAGCTCAAAAGGGTGCTTCTACTCAATACTGAGCAAAGGGTCTGAATACTTATGACTATGTGATATTTCAGTTTTTCTTTTTTAAATAAATTTGCACAAATATCCACATTTCTGGTTTTTTTTCAGTCAAGATGGGGTGCAGAGTGTACATTAATGAGAAAAAAATGAACGTTTTTGAATTTACCAAATGGCTGCAATGAAACAAAGAATGAAAAATTTAAAGGGGTCTGAATACTTTCCGTACCCAATATACTATGATATTCTTTTCAGGCAGAACCTGTGAGCTCCTTTCCTATTCTTAATTGTGATTTATGGTCCCGATTCAACAAGATCAGAGATTTTCACTCGGTTCTTGATAAGGGGCCATGCTCCTTTTTCATTGAGAGAAGCACATGACTTATAATGAATCAGGGGCGTGTGACATGTGACGTGCACCTCTGTGTACTTCACAACACATCTTACTCCAGGTGGGGACTGGAATAAGATTTGTGGAATAAGGAACATGATATTGATCAAGGTCGGTGGGTTAACATACTACTGCCCACTACAAGTACACCCATTTTGTTAAAGTTGGAAAAATGGCATAAAGATGCCATAAGGTAGAAAGTTTTAGGGTACCTCACTCTCTGATGAAATTCTGTAACTTTTCAATGCTTCTTACGCCAGAATTCTGGCATAAAAGCTTTGATGAATTGGGCCTTAGGCGCTGTGATCACAGGAAGTTCTTTCCACAAAACAACAATTTATGTGTCTATTATAAATAACTGTGTTTTAGGTCCTTGCCGCATATGCAACAGAAAGCATGGAACAATTGCAGAAGAAATTAAATAAGTAATGCAAAAGGTTCAAATAATAATAAACTATATAACAATTTTTTGTATATTAAACTATGGTGCAAAAGTCTAACTATATTTAAAGGGATCCTGTCACCCCCAAAACGCATGTAAACCTATTAAAACCTGTCCCTAGAGCATATTAACACTATCCCTACACTCTTTTTACCTCCTAAAAGCATTAAGTGACATTGAATAAAAACGTTTTATAAGTACCTGATTAGTGCTGATAATGAGTGACTATGCTATTCATAGTCACTCATCAAGACTGCCCCTCTGCTTCATAGCACGCCTGAATAGGCGTGATCTACATCCAGGATTCAAATTCGTGCCTCCCCGCTGTGCCCTGTGTCGTAGGAGGCTGCAGTGTGGCTGGTGACGCGATCCGCGTCATTCCCGGCGCCTGGTGACGTATTTACACCGGCGCCGCGCTGTTAGCTTCAAAATGCGCACTGCGCATGCCCAATGCGCATGCGCAGTGCGCATTTTGAAGCTAACAGCGTGGCGCCGGTCTAAATACGTCACCAGGCGCCGGGAATGACGCGGATCGCGTCACCAGCCACACTGCAGCCTCCTACGACACAGGGCACAGCGGGGAGGCACGAATTTGAATCCTGGATGTAGATCACGCCTATTCAGGCGTGCTATGAAGCAGAGGGGCAGTCTTGATGAGTGACTATGAATAGCATAGTCACTCATTATCAGCACTAATCAGGTACTTATAAAACGTTTTTATTCAATGTCACTTAATGCTTTTAGGAGGTAAAAAGAGTGTAGGGATAGTGTTAATATGCTCTAGGGACAGGTTTTAATAGGTTTACATGCGTTTTGGGGTGACAGGATCCCTTTAAAGAAAAATGGTCTATGTGGTAATTCATTTATATACTGGCTGCCAACAGTACATATATTGTGAGTAATGATAATTCAATTTGAATCTTATTTTAAAGTGGTTTATTGAATCATATGTGACACTTAAGAAGGGAAATGGGACAGAAAACTCAACCCTCTATCAATTCAAACTTTAAAATATAATTTAATGTCATGTCCAATTCAGATAAAGAAAGCATCAGTCACTTGGATGAGACCCATTAAACATGTCACCTGCGCTATTTCACTCTAGTCCTTTGAGGGATTGTGCATTCGAATATACATTTATGATTTATAAAAATTCTTCAACTTTGCTAAATGTGTTTGGCAGTACTACCAGAAAAATATATTGCTTTGGAAAATTGAAAATATACAAAATGCTAAGACTGTAAGTAGCTAGCTAAGTGAGATTTTCATTAGCATTTTTTGATCATTTTTTTCTACAATAATGGCAAAAACAATATATAAAGAATATTTACATTTTTGCCTTACTTTTTTTTAAACCAGTTATTTTTATTGGTTTCAAAAACATAACACCCGTACACAGCATTAAATCGTTAACATATTCAATTACAGTATGCACATAAATCAAGCCGCCCATACCCCCCCTCCCGCCCCACCCCACCCCATCCCGGTACACTTCCCTCAGCTCCCATTAGTGGTGATCAATGAGCATGTTAACCTATACCTCCTCACATCTTAAGCAGCCAGGTAGCCCATATCTTATCGAACATTTGTTCCTTGTTCCGTCTCTTATATATAATTTCTTCAAGCCTGATAACGTGCTGTGCTTTGCGCATAAATTCCCTTCTAGTTGGAGGTTCAGGGTCAATCCACTTGCTGACTATCAATTTACGTGCTACATACAGCAGCCTGGCTATGGCTACCCATCTGCCTCCGTCGTTCGAATGGACGACACATCACCCAACACACACACAATTGGATCTCTTCCAATTTTACAATCGTACACCCCTTCCAGTCTAGAAATAATCGCCATCCAGAATGCCATCAATTTAGAGCATGCCCACAGCATATGTAGCATTCTAGCCTCCTCTGAGCCGCACCTGGGACAACAAGAATCCTGCCTCAGGCCCGCCTTAAACAACACCTTTGGCGTTTTGTATGCCCTATGGATGATATACAACTGGGAGAGTCTGGCCTGTTCGCTCAGGGACGGGGCACAGCCTCCAGTATGGTTTCCCATTGCTCCTCCGCCAAGTCACCAACATCTTCCCCCCACTTACTTTTAGCCCTGAGACCAGATCCTCCCAGAAATGCATACAGCAAGTCTTTGTAGATCCCAGTGATAACCCCTTTAGTGTCGCCCGTCATACAGACATAGTCCAACGTCACATCCTTCTGAACAGTCATATTTGTTAGTTTTCGCTGCTCTAGCCATGCGTGCCTGATTTCTGCGTATTGGAACTCCCAGGAACTTGGGACATTGCACTCCTCTCTCAATTCCGCAAATGAACTCATCCTCCCCTCCTTCACCAGCTGCCCCACATACTTAACTCCTTTAGTCTGCCAATGAGCCACGGGCCCCAGTTTCTGAAATTCCTTCAAGTGCACGTTTTCCCATACCGGCGAATAAATTGTCAGCCCAGTCACCCCTCGAACCCTCTTTATCGCATTCCAGCTCTTTTGTATTAGACGAACTGTCGGATACTGTGTTCCCAATTTTTCAAATGTACCATCCTCCAATCCCTGCACTAGTGGATCCCGTCCTGAAATGTTAGATAGAAGTCTGCAGCTGGATCCCTCAATGTTGTTGTCTCTCCACCCCCTCATATGCTGGCCCTGCCCTGCCAAAAAGTATATCCATGCATGAGGTACAGCCAACCCCCCCTCCTCTTTTCCCCTTTGAAGAGTTTCCAGTTTGATCCTAGCCGATCTCTTCCCCCATATCAGAGATCTAAAGATGGAACTAATTCCGTGAAACTTCCTTTTAGCAATGCATACAGGGGAATTATGTATCACATACATTAACTGAGGCATCAGCACCATCTTAATCAAATTGGCCCTCCCAGTTACCGACAGAGGCAGTTTACACCAGGCGGTCAATTTCCTTTTGAACACCTCTAATAGAGGAACGATATTTAAATCCCAATATTTTGTCAGAGGGAGAGCCACCCATACCCCCAGATATTTAAATTTGGTCACCATCTGAAGCTGTCTCCCCTGTGCGGCTATCTCCTCCTCTTCAATTGCTCGATCCACCGCCATGATACAAGATTTGTGCCAATTTATCCGTAAGCCTGAGATATCTCCAAACCGCTGAATGATATCCATGACATTTCCCAATGCCTCTCCTGCGTTTTCCAAAAATAGCAAAATATCATCCGCGTAAAGTGCAATTTTTTCCGTGATTCTACCAAACCTGAAACCAGCCACCTCTCCAGACACTCTGATCTTCTCTGCTAGGGGCTCCATCGCCACCGCAAAGAGTAGCAGGGACAACGGACACCCCTGTCTGGTTCCCCTATGCAACCGGAAGGACTCCGACCGCTCTCCATTCACCTTAACAGTCGCTCTCGGAGAGGAATACAGCAGCCTCACCCAGGACAAGAATCCGTCTCCAAATCCCATTGCTTTCAGGATTTTCCACAAATACCTCCATTCCACACTATCGAATGCTTTTCTCGCATCAAGCGATACCACTACCCTCCCGCCACTGTTGTAAGCTGGCAATTGAAGATTGAGAAACAAGCGTCTCAAATTGACTGCCGTTGAGCGACCCGGAACAAATCCAGACTGATCTGTATGGATCAGGCTCTGTATCACACCAGAGAGGCGAGTGGCAAGGATTTTAGCTAGTATCTTGACGTCTGACGTTAACAGGGATATTGGCCTATAGGATTCTGCATATTCAGGATCTTTACCGTCCTTGGGCAATACCACTATACTCGCCTCCTCCATAGACCGCGCGAGTGCCCCTCTCTCCCTTGTGCTGTCAAATACCTGCTTCAACCGGGGTGCCAACACATCAGAGAATTCTTTATATACCTCACTCAGAATGCCATCGGACCCAGACGCCTTATTCGCCGGCATAGAAAATATGGCTGCCTCCACCTCCTCCATCTCAATTGGCCCATCCAACCTCATCCGTTCCTCCTCCGTCAGTGAAGTAAGTGTCACGCCCTCCAAGAATCCCTCCACCTCCCCATCCCCGGCCTCTGTAGCTGATGTATACAGGGCCTTGTAGAAATCCTGGAAGACTGCCAAAATTTCCAGAGTCTCCGTAACCACCCTGCCCCTGTCATCCCTTATTTTGTATACACGGTTGCTCTCCCTCTGCGCAGTCGAGATAACCGCTAACAAGTGCCCCACTGTTTCTCCTTCTTCAAAGAAAACAGATTGCTGAAAGGCCCTCTTCCTTTCACTTCGCTCCACATGCACCCTGTTCACCGCTTCCTGCGCGTCTTTAAGTTTGTCATGCATTTCCCTCATAGGATTCAATATCATATTTGCTTCCACCTCGTTCAAAGCCTCCTTCACTTCCTGATTTGCCAGTCTATGTCGGGTCTTGCACTGTGCTATGTCTCTGATTAGGATACCCCTCAAAAAGGCTTTCATTGCATCCCACACATTTTTGC
The DNA here is from genome assembly GCA_033576535.1 of Allobates femoralis. NCBI lineage: Eukaryota > Metazoa > Chordata > Amphibia > Anura > Aromobatidae > Allobates > Allobates femoralis. The sequence goes on along the minus strand of JARQOC010000004.1, from coordinate 346,994,801 downwards.
CTTACTTAAGTGAATCAAAAACAATCAACTTGGATTTAAAGGGAAGAATTCTACATTCTGTATTAATAATTACTGATTATTTATTCAGTTATTTTAATACAAAATTAAATTAATGATATGTATAGTTTATTAATTCAATTAATTCAATTTTTATTCTGATACTGGGAGCTGCCATCTTGCTTTTTCAGGTGTGTAACGATAGTTAGACCCTCCAATGCAGCAGTCCCTGTACATAGGACCTAATATATGGTTGCCGACCCTATCTCCTGCACTGTAGCTGTCATCTGGATATGCCCCCTGGGCTGTCTAGATTACAGTTGGGAGGAGGTCGACGCCAAGCTATGCTATGAGCTCCACTTCCACTTTACCCCTGAGAAAAGTTGCGGGATGCAATGATAATGCAGTCTGATATTATACTAATGATATCAGGCTGCAATCATCACAGCTCCCCGCCAGGTGTACTCACCCTGGCCTTCCAGTCCCGAACCTTTGACCTACTCTCCCATGAACCTCTGCTCCCCACCTTCTCCTCACCTGGCAGCTCCTCTCCTGGCCACCTCTGCTCCTTGTAGCTCCTCCTGTCCATGCTGAGAGCGAGCTGAGTTGTGATAGGAGGAGCTGTCGGAACACCAGGCTGACTGAAGGACCTCAGTCTGGAGTGAGGTCAGTACACAGGGCAGGGAGCAGTGATTGCACCCGGACATCATTAGTACAATATAAGGTTGCAATCACTGCATCCCATCTCTGTTACATAGCTCTGCTATATCACTGTAAACTGATATAGCAAAGTTGTGTACTATATGGTGCACTGTATGTGCACAGGGGGAAATGGGGAGAGAGCACAGAGGGAGATGGGAGAGTGCACAGAGAGGATGGGAGAGAGCACACAGAGGGCATGACAGAGAAACTGCACAGAGGTATGGGGGAGAGAGCGCACCAGAGGATGGGGGAGAGAGCGTACCAGAGGATGGGGGAGAGAGTGCACCAGAGGATGGGGGAGAGAGTACACAGGGGGATGGAGGAGAGCGCACAGGTGAATAGATGGAGAGAGCGCACAGGGGGGATGGGGGAGAGAGAGAAAATGGAGGATGGGGAGAGAGTGCACGGGGATTAGGGGAGAGAGTATACGGGGAGGACAGCACAAGGAGGGATCGGGGAGAGACAGTGCACAGGGGGAAGAGAGAGTTATTACGAGGCCTCTTTATTCACAGTCATTGTAGTGTACAATGCTTGCAAATACACAGAACATAAAATGCATCAAAAATGCAATGCGTTAAATGGATGCTGTTTTGCTGCAGAATTTTCTGCACCACAAATGGACCAATTTTACTGCATGTTACCAGAGCCGTATAGTACCAGCAAAACCTATAAGATTCCAGTGATCTCCTACACACAGACATGCCGGCTTTTTTTTACTGGTCTAAAATGGAAAATAGCTTGGTTTTTGTTGCGTTGTTAAAAGAAGCAGTCTGTCAATTATTTCATTATTTTTGCTGCTTTTTGTGGAGGAAAAAATGCTGCAATAATTGATAGGCTGGAGACGTATTTCTGCACCAAATCTGCAATGGAAAAAAAGCAAAATGTGCACAAAACATCAGGATTCTCATTGAGTTTGCTGCATATGGATCTGCATGTAGATTTCTGTCAGAATCACTGTGTCTCCAACAAAATGGCTCCAATCTATGACTCTAAACTTTAGTCTAAAGTATTTTCCATTGTAAACACCCAGGAGGGGAGGGAGGAGGAGACAACACACACATGAGGCATATCCAGCCTACATTTACAGCAAGTCATAATGCATGCAAGCTGTACTCTAGGATTTCAAGCAGCTGCTTCCCTCAGTGTTTAAAAGTAGAATATATCAAACTTTTAAAATTATTTTTCATATTTTACTCCATTTAAAAAATATAATATTGGAAAAACAAATTAAAACATATATACCGTATATACTCGTGTATAAGCCGACCCGTGTATAAGCCGACCCCCCTACTTTTGCCCCCAAAAACTGGGAAAACTTATTGACTCGCGTATAAGCCGACGGTGGATCCCAGCACAGGTATACGGCCCCCAGCAGTGAGGTATACAGCCTCCAGCAGTGTGGTATACAGGCCCTCCCAGTGGTATACAGGCCTCAGCAGCATGGTATACAGCAGGCCCCCAGGGGTATATACAGCAGGCCCCCAGGATACAGCAGGCCCCCAGGGGTATATATAGCAGGCCCCCAGGGGTATATACAACAGGCCCCCAGGGGTATATACAGCAGGCCCCCAGGCGTATATACAGCAGGCCCCCAGGGGTATATACAGCAGGCCCCCAGGGGTATATACAGAAGCCCCAGTGGCACTCGCCCCCCCATCATGAGAAGAGCCCCCCACACTTTGCAGAGCCCCCCGCTGCATTATCTTACCATCCAGGGTCTTCTTCACCGCGGGTCCTGCAGTCCATCCTCGCGCGCTGTGTTCCCGGTCTCTTGTGACCCAGCGGTCGCAGTGAAATGATGTCATCGCGCCGGGTCACGTGAGACCGGAACGCGCAATGATGACTGTAGGACCTGCGGTGAAGAAGACCCTGGATGGTAAGATAATCCAGCCGGGGGGGGGGTCTCGGCAAACTGTGGGGGGCTCTTCAAATGATGGGGGGGCTAGTGCCACTGGGGGGCTGCTCTATACACTGGGGGGCCGCTGTGATGGGCGGGGGGAGCTGTGCATATCTAATGAGCGGCCCCACGTGATGGGCCGCTCATTCAGCAGCCTCCCCCCGCCTCCTCCAGCCTTGTTGCAGGAATGTTACCGTATTGACCCCTGTATAAGCCGAGGGGGTGACTTTTCAGCCCAATTTTTGGGCTGAAAAACTCGGCTTATACACGAGTATATACGGTACTTTACATTTTCGCAGTTGTCGAAAAAAATATTTTTGGATGACACATTCCCTTTAAGGAGCTGGAGCAACTTTTTCTTTTTTTTGGATAATTACCTCATGTGTGGCCTTACGGGTTCTTTGCTCCTATTGCACACCCATATCCTGATAGTATTAAGGTAAGAAGAAGTGATGAGCGAGTACTAAAATGCTCGGGTGCTCGAAGCTCGGGCCGAGCATCCCGAGATACTCGTGTACTCGGCCCGAGTAACGAGCCCAATGTTATCCTATGGGAGACACGAGTATTTTTATGAAATGACTGCCGGCTGCCTGGAAAAACCCTAAAAATGTCACAAAAGTCTCAGAAGAGTGCTGAAATGACATGGCAACACCATGGGGAAGACCCCTGGAAGCATTTCTCACTCAAAAGTCACAGCTGTGAACAATGTTGTCCGAGTTTCACGCCAATTTTACGGAGTGTCCAGAAAACCTTCCAAAATGACACCAAAATGAATATTTAGGGTGGAAATGTTAAGGGCACATACCCAATAGTGAGATACAGCTGGTGTATGTTACTTTTTGTGATTACATGAAAGATTTTACGTGAAAACATTGTGCGGCACTCCGATGACCCTGACAAGAGACGTACATGAAGCCCTGTCTAGAAATAATGTGCCCATTTTGAGGAACTGGGTTTATTGTAGTATCTTCCTTTGCCAGGGCAGTCCAAAATTGGGAGGTTCACCAATGCCCCTGGATACAGACATGCAGGATGGCCTGTAAACAAGAACTGGGTGTATTGTAGTATAGCCCTTTGGCCAGGGCAGCCAAAAATTGGGAGGCTCCTCTTTGTCCCTGGATAGAGATGTGCAGGAGGGCCTGTAACCCTCAAGTGGGTGTATTGTAGTATAGCCCTTTGGTCAGGGCAGCCAAAAATTGGGAGGCTCCTCTTTGTCCCTGGATGGAGACATGCAGGAGGGCCTGTTAAGAAGAACAGGGTGTATTGTAGTATAGCCCTTTTGTCAGGCCAGCCAAAAATTGGGAGGTTCAACAATCACCCATGCATACAGACATGTAGTAGGGCCTGTAACCCTCAAGTGGGTGTATTGTAGTAGAGCCCTTTGGTCAGGGCAGCCAAAAATTGGGAGGTTCAACAATCACCCATGCATACAGACATGTAATAGGGCCTGTAACCCTCAAGTGGGTGTATTGTAGTATAGCCCTTAGGTCAGGGCAGCCAAAAATTGTGAGGCTCCTCTTTGTCCCTGGATGGAGACGTGCAGGAGGGCCTGTTAAGAAGAACTGGGTGTATTGTAGTAGAGCCCTTTGGTCAGGGCAGCCAAAAATTGGGAGGCTCCTATTTGTCCCTGGATGGAGACGTGCAGGAGGGCCTGTTAAGAAGAACTGGGTGTATTGTAGTAGAGCCCTTTGGTCAGGGCAGCCAAAAATTGGGAGGTTCAACAATCACCCATGCATACAGACATGTAGTAGGGCCTGTAACCCTCAAGTGGGTGTATTGTAGTATAGCCCTTTGGTCAGGGCAGCCAAAAATTGTGAGGCTCCTCTTTGTCCCTGGATGGAGACGTGCAGGAGGGCCTGTTAAGAAGAACTGGGTGTATTGTAGTAGAGCCCTTTGGTCAGGGCAGCCAAAAATTGGGAGGTTCAACAATCACCCATGCATACAGACATGTAGTAGGGCCTGTAACCCTCAAGTGGGTGTATTGTAGTATAGCCCTTTGGTCAGGGCAGCCAAAAATTGTGAGGCTCCTCTTTGTCCCTGGATGGAGACGTGCAGGAGGGCCTGTTAAGAAGAACTGGGTGTATTGTAGTAGAGCCCTTTGGTCAGGGCAGCCAAAAATTGTGAGGCTCCTCTTTGTCCCTGGATGGAGACGTGCAGGAGGGCCTGTTAAGAAGAACTGGGTGTATTGTAGTAGAGCCCTTTGGTCAGGGCAGCCAAAAATTGGGAGGCTCCTCTTTGTCCCTGGATGGAGACGTGCAGGAGGGCCTGTTAAGAAGAACTGGGTGTATTGTAGTAGAGCCCTTTGGTCAGGGCAGCCAAAAATTGGGAGGTTCAACAATCACCCATGCATACAGACATGTAGTAGGGCCTGTAACCCTCAAGTGGGTGTATTGTAGTATAGCCCTTAGGTCAGGGCAGCCAAAAATTGTGAGGCTCCTCTTTGTCCCTGGATGGAGACGTGCAGGAGGGCCTGTTAAGAAGAACTGGGTGTATTGTAGTAGAGCCCTTTGGTCAGGGCAGCCAAAAATTGTGAGGCTCCTCTTTGTCCCTGGATGGAGACGTGCAGGAGGGCCTGTTAAGAAGAACTGGGTGTATTGTAGTAGAGCCCTTTGGTCAGGGCAGCCAAAAATTGGGAGGCTCCTCTTTGTCCCTGGATGGAGAAGTGCAGGAGGGCCTGTTAAGAAGAACAGGGTGTATTGTAGTGTAGCCCTTTTGTCAGGGCAGCCAAAAATTGTGAGGCTCCTCTTTGTCCCTGGATAGAGACGTGTAGGAGTACCTAAAAACATTTTTCCCATTGAAAAGGAGCGGGTCTCCTGTCGTTGTAATGCCCATTCTAACAGAATGGGCTAAAAAATTTACCACTGCGGGTATACCTCAAACAAGAGCCTAACTATTCTAACGCTCATCATGGTGTCACATGAGGAGAAGGAGTAGCAGTCCAGCGATTAGCCAAAGTACGGAAGTGTGTACCCATGGGTGAGTGGAGGTACATGTCAAATTCAAATAACAAAATAAAATTCAGTTGTCATTTGCTGGTGGTGTGGTGAAGTCTGGCCCAATCCAACCCTTGTTCATCTTGATCAGAGTGAGCCTGTCCGCATTTTCAGTTCACAGGCGGGTGCGTTTATCAGTGATGATTCCACCTGCTGCACTGAAAACACGCTCTGATAAAACGCTAGCGGCAGGGCAGGCCAGGACTTCCAAGGCGTAGAGAGCCAATTCATGCCACGTGTCGAGCTTGGAGACCCAATAATTGAAAGGCACCGATGAATCTCGCAGTACAGTTGTTCGATCTGCAAGGTACTCCTGCAGCATCTGCCCGAACTTAGCATTTCTGGTGGCACTACCCCGCACCTCAGGGGCTGTGGTAGGTGAGGGGCTGAGAAAACTGTCCCACATCGTAAAGACAGTTCCCCTGCCTCTGGCGGATTGGACTTGTGCCCCTCTCGGCCGTACGCCTTGGTTGTCCATCGAATCCTGACCTATGCCGCTAGCGTTTTGTGAGGGGAAGGATTTCACAACTTCCGTGACTATGGCCCTCTGGAACTGCAGCATTTTGGCTGACCTCTCCGCCTCAGGAATGAGAGACATAAAGTTCTCCTTGTAGCGTGGGTCTAAGAGTGTTGCCAACCAGTACTTGTCGGCCAAGATGTTCTGAACGCGAGGGTCACGAGACAGGCAGCTTACCATAAAGTCAGCCATGTGCGCCAGACTCTTAACAGCCATCACATCAGTATCCAGACCAACACGATGACTGAACATGCTGTCCTCCTCCTCCTCCTCCTCCTCCTCATCTCCCCTGTCCTCTGGCCAGCCACGCTGAATCGAGGGTATGACTGGTGTGCATGTCATATCCCCAATTTGGCCTGAGAGTTGCTCCATGTCTTCATCCTCCTCCTCCTCCTCCTCGTCATAGTCCTCCACTACACGTTGTGATGACATGAGGCTGGGCTGTGTGTTTTCACCCACACCCACTACAGTTTCTTGCTCTAAGTCATCGCGCTCTGCCTGCAATGCATCCTCTTTTCTTTTCAGCAGAGACCGTTTTAGAAGGCAGAGTAGTGGTATGGTGACGCTAATAATGGCGTCATCACCGCTCACCATCTTGGTGGAGTCCTCAAAGTTTTGGAGGACGGTGCATAGGTCCGACATCCATCTCCACTCCTCAGGTGTTATGTGTGGAGTTTGACCCATTTCCCGACGGCTTAGGTGATGCAGGTAGTCCACAACTTCCCTCTTCTGCTCACATATCCTGACCAACATGTGCAGCGTTGAATTCCAACGCGTGGGGACATCACACACCAGTCTGTGGGCCGGAAGACGCAAACGGCGCTGAAAGCTTGCAAGGCCGGCTGAAGCAGCAGGTGACTTGCGAAAATGTGCAGACAGACGCCGAACTTTTACCAGCAGGTCAGACACCTCCGGGTATGACTTCACAAACCTCTGAACCACCAGGTTGAGCACATGGGCCACGCATGGAACATGCGTCAGCTGCCCTCGCCTCAAAGCTGCCACCAGGTTCCGGCCATTGTCACACACGACCTTTCCTGGCTTTAGGTTAAGAGGTGTGAGCCAGTGATCTGCCTGCTGTTTCAGAGCTGTCCACACCTCTTCTGCATTGTGGGGTTTGTCACCTATGCAGACTAGCTTCAGCACAGCCTGTTGCCGCTTTGCAGAGGCAGTGCTGCAGTGCTTCCAGCTTGGGACTGGTGTGGAGGGTACAGTGGATGAGGATGCGCAGGTGGAGGAGGAAGAGGCTGAAGAGCATGACATTCCGGAGCTGTAGAGTGTCGGTGAAACCATGACAGAGGTAGGGCCTGCTATCCTTGGTGTGGGAAGGACGTGTTCCGTCCCTCGCTCAGACTGGGTCCCAGCCTCCACAATATTAATCCAGTGTGCCGTCAAGGAGATGTAGCGGCCTTGCCCACAAGCACTTGTCCACGTGTCTGTGGTTAGGTGGACTTTGGCTGAAACAGCATTGTTCAGGGCACGTGTGATGGTGTTGGACACGTGGTTATGCAATGCGGGGACGGCACATCTGGAGAAATAGTGTCGGCTGGGGACCGAGTAACGTGGGACAGCAGCCGCCATCAGGTCGCGGAATGCGTCCATCTCCACCAGACGGAAAGGCATCATTTCTAGAGCTATGAGTCGCGAAATGTGAGCATTGAGGACTGTGGCATGTGGGGCATTGGCAGCGTATTTGCGCCTGCGTTCAAATGTTTGCTGAATGGATAATTGAACGCTGCGCTGGGACAAGGACATGGTTGATGGTGGCGTAATTTGTGCTTCAGCAACTTCAGGTGCAGGACCGGAGGCTTGTTCGCGGCCAGCATGGACAGGGGATTGGCTTGCATGCACAACAGCCGAAGACGTAGCAGTGACATCAGCACGCACCGCTCCTCGACTCTGTGGTACTTCCCACAAAGTCGGGTGCTTGGCTGACATGTGCCTGATCATGCTGGTGGTGGTCAGGCTGCTAGTTTTCGTACCCCTGCTGATAGTGGCATGGCAGGTGTGGCAAATGGCCTTTTTAGAGTCTTCTGGAGCCAACTTAAAAAACTCCCAGACTCGGGAAGACCGAACATTTGCACAGGCACCTTGAGTCGTGTTGTTGTTCCAGGGAACAGTTGCCTGCCTTCTGCCTGCGGACGCACCCCTGCTTCGTACTGGCTGTTGTGATGCTACGCCTCCCTCCCCCTGTGCACTGCTGTCCTCGCTCTGCATATCCTCCTGCTATGTAGGGTCAGCTACTGGATCATCCACCACGTCGTCTTCCTCTTCCGCACCCTGATCCTCCTCCTGACTTCCTGGCAATTGTGTCTCATCATCGTCCACCCCTTGTTGAGACACTTTCACAACGTTCCGTTCGTCATAACGCGGCTGCTCAAATATTTGGGCATCTGTACATACCATCTCCTCATGACCCACTTCAAGAGGAGGTGGCGACAGGCCAGATTCTGCGAATGGATACGTGAACAGCTCTTCCGAGTGTCCTAGTGTGGGATCTGTAATGTCCGTGGACGTGTAATCGGCCAGGTGGTAGGAAGGAGGATCAGGTTGGGAAATGTGCGGTGCAGTATCACGGCTACTGACAGTTGACCGTGCGGAAGACAGGGTGTTTGTGGAGGTGCCCATCTGACTTGAAGCATTATCCGCTATCCAAGTAACAACCTGTTGACACTGGTCTTGGTTCAACAGTGGTGTACTGCTGCGGGCCCCAAGAATTTGGGACAGGACGTGCGAGCGAGGAGATGTGGCCCTTTGTTGTTGCGAAATGAGTGCTTGCAGACGACCTCGGCCTCTGCCTGCACCACCATCAAGTCCACTTCCTTGTTCCTTGCCAACGCCCTTGCCAACGCCTTTGCGCATTTTGCCTGTATAGAGCGACAACTGCCTGGTGACTGTGGAGGTCACAGGAGATTAGGATTTTAGTTCCCTAACCTGTATAAAGGTATGACGTACAACAGTGTGGTGACAGTTGAGATGACAAGAGTTAGGATTTTAGTTCCCTAACTTGTAGAAACGTATGACGTACAACAGTGTGGTGACTGTTGAGATGACAAGAGTTAGGATTTTAGTTCCCTAACTTGTAGAAACGTATGACGTACAACAGTGTGGTGACTGTTGAGATGACAATAGTTAGGATTTTACTTCCCTAACTTGTAGAAACTTATGACGTACAACAGTGTGGTGACTGTTGAGATGACAAGAGTTAGGATTTTAGTTCCCTAACTTGTAGAAACTTATGACGTACAACAGTGTGGTGACTGTTGAGATGACAAGAGTTAGGATTTTAGTTCCCTAACTTGTAGAAACGTATGACGTACACCAGTGTGGTGACTGTTGAGATGACAATAGTTAGGATTTTAGTTCCCTAACTTGTAGAAACGTATGACGTACAACAGTGTGGTGACTGTTGAGATGACAAGAGTTAGGATTTTAGTTCCCTAACTTGTAGAAACTTATGACGTACAACAGTGTGGTGACTGTTGAGATGACAAGAGTTAGGATTTTAGTTCCCTAACTTGTAGAAACCTATGACGTACAACAGTGTGGTGACAGTTGAGATGACAAGAGTTAGGATTTTAGTTCCCTAACTTGTAGAAACGTATGACGTACAACAGTGTGGTGACTGTTGAGATGACAAGAGTTAGGATTTTAGTTCCCTAACTTGTAGAAACGTATGACGTACAACAGTGTGGTGACTGTTGAGATGACAAGAGTTAGGATTTTAGTTCCCTAACTTGTAGAAACGTATGACGTACAACAGTGTGGTGACTGTTGAGATGACATGAGTTAGGATTTTAGTTCCCTAACTTGTAGAAACTTATGACGTACAACAGTGTGGTGACTGTTGAGATGACAAGAGTTAGGATTTTAGTTCCCTAACTTGTAGAAACTTATGACGTACAACAGTGTGGTGACTGTTGAGATGACAAGAGTTAGGATTTTAGTTCCCTAACCTGTAGAAACGTATGACGTACAACAGTGTGGTGACTGTAATGGTTTGAAGAGAGGATTTTAGTCCCTAACCTGTATTAAGGTAGTACGTACACCTGTCTGGTGACTGTTTTGATGACAACAGTTAGGATTTTAGTTCCCTAACCTGTATTAAGGTAGTACGTACACCTGTCTGGTGACTGTAATGGTTTGAAGAGAGGATTTTAGTCCCTAACCTGTATTAAGGTAGTACGTACACCTGTCTGGTGACTGTTTTGATGACAAGAGTTAGGATTTTAGTTCCCTAACCTGTATTAAGGTAGTACGTACACCTGTCTGGTGACTGTAATGGTTTAAAGAGAGGATTTTAGTCCCTAACCTGTATTAAGGTAGTACGTACACCTGTCTGGTGACTGTTTTGATGACAAGAGTTAGGATTTTAGTTCCCTAACCTGTATTAAGGTAGTACGTACACCTGTCTGGTGACTGTAATGGTTTGAAGAGAGGATTTTAGTCCCTAACCTGTATTAAGGTAGTACGTACACCTGTCTGGTGACTGTTTTGATGACAAGAGTTTGGATTTTAGTTCCCTAACCTGTATTAAGAAGTACGTACACCTGTCTGGTGACTGTAATGGTTTGAAGAGAGAATTTTAGTCCCTAACCTGTATTAAGGTACTAAGTACAAGAGTGTGGTGACTCTAATGGTCACAGAAAAGCTTGGATTCCAATCTGTATCACACTGCCTATATCCTCCTAGATTAGTCCTGAGAAGGACTGTTCTGGTCACTGGAAATCTTGGACTCCGATCTGGATCACCCTGCCTATGTCCTCCTAGATTAGTCCTGAGAAGGACTGTTGTGGTCAGCAGCAGTTTGCAGCCCTGATCCGGATCTACCTATGAGGGCCGCAAATCTGTCCCTAATCAGCAGCAGACACTCTCCCTACACTCACTGTCTGGAAGGCTGTGTGCCGAGCACAGCGCGCCGGGACTTATAAAGGCTCGGTGACGCTGTGCAGGCCGGCCAATCACTGCTATACCACAACTAACAGGGCTGTGGCATTGCAGTGGTCTGTCAGCCAATCCCTGCACGTGGGCTGGCTCTCAAAAGAGCGCCAACATGGAGAGATGACGACCACGAGCACAGCACGAGTATCGCGAGATTACTCGGTGCTCGGCGAGTCGCCCGAGTACAGTGATACTCGTGCGAGTAACGAGTAGTGCCGAGCATGTTCGCTCAACACTAGTAAGAAGGTAATTTTCTAATAAATTGTAATTCAGGTTTTATATTGTTGTGATGGGAGAGGAACTCATTTAAGGTACTCTGCCAGCATAGAATGATTGTTCCATACAAGAACAGGCATTCAATGGGCAAACACCTTCACATCTGTTTGTTTTCCCTTTACCTGTACCTCCGCTTCCCCCTCTTCTTTGACAGCTATCACTTCATAGAGCTAGAAAAGGGCTGAAATAGATGGAAAACAAGCAAGTGGGAAGGTGTACTTAAATACATGGACAACACCATGATACACCGAGCACCTGGACTTGATTTGAACAGTTATTCTGCGCTGACAGAAACCCTTTAAGCTTCATTCCAGAAGAAATTGTATATCTGTACCAGCAGATAATATATTGTATACACAGGAGGTTATTGTATACATGGTGGTGTTCAAACCTACTCCTGTAGCAATTTGCATGTGAACAGGCAAAATTGAACACCATCATCTTGCTATATATTTAGGTATAATACTGTAGATATTGTAAATAAAAATGAAGGCAGAATGGATAAAATTTAGAAGAGAAGTATGCTGTTCTTACTAAAGTTTCTATTTCAGATATGCTCTTGTTATGTTGGGAAGAAAAGTAGAGACTGCTGACATCAAGGGAAATAGGATTTTGTTTTGTGAAAACCAAACAAGGATATGGACCTGTGTCACGGAGGAATGATTTTGTCCTTTTAACAAGAATTGTCAATTTCTTCTCTACAATGTAGTGAGTGGTGGCACATAAAAGACCAGTGTGATAGAATAGAAGTTAATCAGGAATATGCTGGTCACTTCTCTTTTGATTCATTGGGTGTATGCTGGACTGTGGGGGTATACTGCTGCCACTAGGAAGCAACACTAGGTAAATAAAAAGTTTTAGCTCCAACTCAGCAGTATACACCCTGAGCCAGATAGGTAATCAAGCCAGTTTTTTGCTTAGTGTCATTGGAGGCCATTGTTCGTCCTTTTTTCTGATCCTCTCTATTTTACGGGCGCATCATATTCTAATGCTCTCAGTTTTATATCTCCTGAGGTACTTCTCTTCACCTAGGATATGCATAAGGGTGACAGTGTTTCCTACACTTCTGCTCTCCCTCCGGTTGTGAGGGGTACAAGATCCCCTAACCTCCTCTGTCCCATGCCAGCCATGCATAGGGCAACAGGGCATCTCGTGCCTCTGATCTACCTCCTCCAGACAAGAAGGTGACAGGGTGAGCCCAACCTCTACTCTCACTCCCTTTTCTCTCTCTCCCTCTCCAGGGCCGGATCCCCTAGAAAGAATACGGGCACTGAAGTCATTCATCCTCTGCTCTCCCTCGAATAACAAGGTCCAAGACAAAGACCAGAGAGAGATAGTGCTTTAGTGATCTGCGCTGCCATCCCACCGTACCTGAATAAATGCCAGGGAAGCCAAGAGTATGCAAGCTTCTTCTTTATTCCATCAGTATTTCCATCCAATGCATTTCGGTACAGACCTTGTTTCTTCGTCAGGGTGCATATCCTTGAGGAAGGTACAAGGTCTGTACCAAAACGCATTGGATGGAAATACTGATGGAATAAAGAAGAAGCTTGCATACTCTTGGCTTCCCTGGCATTTATTCAGGTATGGTGGGATGGCAGCGCAGATCACTAAAGCATAATCTCTCTCTGGTCTTTTTCTTGGATACATCACCACTGTTACGTGGGAGTGCGGATCCAGCAGCAGCTGTCTGAGCTAATTTACCAGTTGTGGGGAAACACAACTGGATCAGGTGAGCACATACACCTATGACGGTACTACTTCATCCATAAAACGATAAGACCCATTTGCGCCACTTTGTCTCCCCTTTTTTCTTTATAGGATAACAGGGTGACAGGGTGGTTCTCACCGCTGCTCTCCCTCTGGATGACCTTTCCAAGCGACAGGGTGTTTTAGTCCACCTATGCTCTCCTCATCTATGGTGTGGATAATTAGCAGAGTCGCGAAAGGGCATTTTCGCCTCTGCTCTCCACCCCTGCCGAATGCCATCATCTCCTAGCCGAGCGACAGGGTGTACTCACATCTGTTCTCCCATGCACTGGCACGGATAACTTCCAGAGTGGCAACAGGGCATTCTCACCTCTGCTCTCCCCCCTCTGACAGAAATCATCATCTCCTGACCGGGCGACAGGGTGTACTCACCTCTGTTATTTCCTACACAGGTACAGATAACTTCCAGAGTGGAGACAGGGCATTCTCCCCTCTGCTCTTCCCCCATCAGATACCATCATCGCCTGGCTAGGCGACAGAGTCTACTTACCTCTGTTCTCCCCTACACTGGCATGGATAACTTCCTGAGTGGCGACAGGGCATTCTCACCTCTGCTCTCTCCTCCTCCTTGCTGGAGAAGGATTCCTTCCCTAAGGGTGACAGGGTGCTTTCATGTTTCGGTTCTCCCACCTGAGGTAGAGATTAGGGATGAGCGAGTCTACTCGTTAATATTCGTTACTCGCCGAATATTAGGGTACTCGGGCTACACATTACTCTACTAGTTTCTTAGCGATTACTCGCACAGTAATGAGTCCAATGTAAATCAAGGGAAATGCAATTCCTCTGCTGCTGGACCCTATAAACAGGTCTGGCAGCAGAGGAAAAACCTGCAATTCCCTAATTCATTGTTTAGAAGCCTGCAGTAAAAGCCGTAAGCTGTAAATTAAAACGGGATTGGCCCGGATTGGCCCGGTCCGGGGCAATCCGGGACCATAGAGTCCCATATTACGGTGCGCCAGATTGTCCCGGACCGGTTTTGTCCGATTTTTATAACCGGATCAAACCGGATTGGCCTGGTCCGGGGCAATCCGGCACCCCCTAACATGGGACTGTATGGGACCGGATTACTCCGGACCGGGGCAATCCGGGAGAATCCGGTTTTCATTTACAGTTTAGGCCTTTTTACTGCCGGCTTCTAAACAATGAATTTGGGTATTGCAGGTTTTTCCTCTGCTGCCAGACCTCTTTATAGGGTCTAGCAACAGAGGAATTAATCGTAATACTCGCTTCAGCATTGACTTAAATGGGACTCGCTATATCATAACGAGTACTGAGTATCGGGACCTACTCGTTACGAATCTAGAGAGTCCAAATATTTTAGTACTTATGGGACGACAGAGTGTTTCACACTGCTCCCTCATCCAGTTTTGGCCAGGGGCCAATACACTGGTCCCCAGAGCGTCCTCCCTCTGACAGGTAGACACACCGCATTGAACAGCTACGTTAAAGAATGTGTCAAGGAAGTTCTCTCACTTCATGACCCCCCCAGCATCTCAGGCTGCAGCAGCATCATGGCACAAGAGCCCATCAGTCTAGCTGATGCAGGGATATCACAAGGATGGAGGTAACAGCATGCTACCTTCTTAAGATCAGAAGTACCATGGGGCTCTTGCTACATCTGTGTTGTCCTGGTTCCTCTAGGTAGTCTGTTTTTCTAATCTAGCCCCCAGGCTTCTTTTGAGCCTCCATCTGCAGCCGGGACACGCCCCCCAGTGGCCAGCCACTCAGCTTCTTCGGCTCTCACATAGCCATGCACACCTCTTCGGCCTATCACAGAACCTCTTTCTCCCTCCCTGTCTCTGTCCTGTCTGGGAGTTCTCCCGCATTTTTCTTATACACCCCCTCCTTTGCTGCACTGTCTGTGACATGCCGTCTACCCTATACTGTCTATGACATGCCCCCTCCTCCTCCAGCCCTGATCCACAGTGTCTTATTAACCCTGAGTGCACCACAGCTGCAGCAGTTTACACACTGGGAGCTCAGCTTTTGGCAAAGGTAATCTATGCCTTCCAGATAGCAGGTTTAGAGGCTTGGCATGTATGTAAGGTTGTGGTTGCAGATCCTAAATGAATGATGAGAAAAATAAACAATAAAATAAGAATTAAATTGTGAAGCAGCTCCGGAGATCTCACTGCCAACAGTCAAGCATGTGTCATCCCACACTGGAGGTCCAGGGCAGTCTCGCTCAGCAGGCAACGTGGAATGTTTTATCAGCCACTGCTGTTCACCCAGCGTGCTAGGAGTCACAACTACAATCACAGCTGCTGGCTCTGTTCACATTTCAGTGTACTAGAAAGCCATATTTGCCTTCTCTCATGGCTTTTGTTTTGTCCACCACCGGTGAGCAGATGCAGCCGACATCTGCCTTCAACCCTTCTCTCACTGTACTAGTAGCCACTAGGGATGAGCGAGTACCGCAATATTCGGACTCGCTATACTCGCAACCAGTAGGTCCCGGTACTCGGTACTCGTTGCAAGTATAGCGAGTCCGATTACTTTCGTAGTGTATCTATAGATACACTGCAAAAGTACCCTAAAAGTGAATAAAAGTTGTTAAAAATAATAAAATTACATACTCACCTGTCCGACGCCTGCATCGGGACCGGCAAAGAAGACCCCGGGACCGTCCCAGAAGACCTGCGATCACTCGACGACAAGGACCTGTGACTTCCAGCCAATCAGATGGCGAGACGTCACAACCACGTGATCACTAGCGGCCACCTGATTGGCCAGATTGCAAGGTCCTAGGTGTACTGCCAGGACCTTGCAATCTGGCCAATCAGGTGACTGCTAGCGATCATGTGGTTGTGAGGTCTCGCCGTGTGATTAGCTGGAAGTCACAGGTCCTTGTCGTCTGGTGATCGCAGGTCTTCTGGGACGGTCCCAGGGTCTTCTTTGCCGGTCCTGATGCAAGCGTCGGACAGGTGAGTATGTAATTTTATTATTTTTAACAACTTTTATTCACTTTTAGGGTACTTTCACAGTGTTTCTATAGATACATTGTGAAAGTGAATGGACTTCTTGCTACTCCCGAGTAATCATAAGCTACTCGGAGAGTAGCGAGTACCCGAATACCGCTACTATTCGGCGAGTTCTGAATAGTAGCGATTATACTCGCTCATCACTAGTAGCCACCTAATTCTGGCCACTACCATGGCTATCAATTCTGTGCACTACCAAGTGAGCTAGAAACCCCAATACGGCTACCAGTTCTGTCCACTTCTCAGTGTACCAGAAATCCCATTGTCTGACTGCGTTCAGCTACTGCTTCTGTCCACTACTTAGTGCACTAGAAGCTCCAATGTCTGAATACGACCTTAGCTGCTCACTACCATTAAGTCAGAGGTCCTACCACCTGCCTATATGGTGGTCTCCGGTTCTTTATCTATCCATTTAGCTAGAACCATTAACTTCTGTGTACCATATAGCTGTCTAAAACAGAGGTCCCCAACTCCAGGCCTCAAGGGCCGCCAACAGTGCAGGTTTTCAGGATTTCCTTAGTATTGCACAGGTGCTAATGTGATCATATGCACAGGTAATGATTCCAAGCCCTGTGCAATACTGAGGAAATCCTGAAAACCTGCACTGTTGGCGGCCCTTGAGGCCTGGATTTGGGGACCTCTGGTCTAAAAGGATCACTACGGGACCTGCCACTATCTGCTGAGCAGAAGCTCTGACTTCTAAGTACCTCTTAAAACTTCTACAATAACGGTACCTGCTCACCTGTCGGTGTGCCGGTATACCCTTATAGCTATACAGCAGCCTCCAGATTTGCCTACTATTCAGTAGCTTTCATGTACCCTCACATTCACCTACAACGTCGACACGAGTTCTGTCCTACCGAACCACCAGAACCATTAGTGTCATAGCTAACTAACCATTTACAGGAACGATCCATGTTACTGTGAGCCAAACCTCCAATAACCAGGTTACAATACATCTGGGATTAATGAGCCCTGTCCAGTCCTGTGAGACAGGCCTTCCAGCTGCTCATAACACATCTTTAGCCACTGTACTGATCTCAAGACACAGCACATACTACTATTGCACTGGGGGTTTTACATCCTGCCAACTCCATGAGAAGTCAGAACTCTCTGGTACTACATAGCCACCCCTTATTATGTTTGATAGCTTTGCTCAACATTCAGTAAGCCTAATTCTACATCAGCTCCAACGTCTCCACTCACTTATCAGTGGTTCAGAAACCCTGTTTGCCTAGGCTCAGCAGGGCATTTTATAGTCACGTGCAGATACTCCATCCACTTTCCAGTGTAACAGACCCCAACATCCACCCCCTCCCTCCCTCCGGGATATTCTAGAAACATCATGCAAGGGATGTTACCTCCTGCATTGGTGTAGAACTCTACTCTTTTCCAGCAATTTGGACAGTTCCTCTGCTCATTCTAGGCTACCCGCTACAGTGATCCAGGAGGCCTTGGATCACTATTCAGCTAGCTAATCCATCAGTTTTTCACAGGTTACATAACCTACAACAGTGATGGTTCAGATTTCCTGACCTCCACCCAGCAAGTTAGGCTCGCCTTATGCCAGTACCGCAGGAAGTTTCACAGAGTAGCCCTAGGCTCGTCTGCAGCCTCACAATCTCTTAGGTCTGTTTATCTCTTATAAACCACTTACTTTTTTTCAGAAGATACACCAACCTATCCAATACAAGGATTGAAAAGCTCACTCACCAGCTGCATTCAGGTACATTATCAATGAAGAAGTAAACATCCACACATCAGGTAATTGAATCCTTATTTCCTCTGGGTTCTGGACCCATGGCCTCCGTCTGTTACCTAATAACTCAGACCTCCCTGCTGCTGTGATCCTTCCAGTCAGTTTCAGCAAGACTAGAGCACTCTGATCTCTTCCTGGTAAGACAGCTCTGCATCCTTCAATCCACCCTCTAGCAACCTGACCTACAGCTGTTCAATCTGCGGCCCTGATTCTCATCTGTCTTGGCCAACCCGGTTCTTCACAGCAAGGTCCGATACCGTTTCTGGCATTTTTAAGGTCCCAACCGTCAAGCCTGTCAGCGTTCACATTGGATGCTTCAGGGGCTGCATTTAGGTATCACCATGTCTTCACAGGAGATCCACTTCTATATGTCGGGAAAGCGACCCTTATCTACTTATACCATATTGTTTGCTTTATAAGACGCACCTGATTATAAGACGCACCCCCAAAATTTGGTGAAGGAAAAGAGAAAAAAATAAATTTTAATGTTAAAAGGGGTCCGTCTTATAATGCCAGTGTCCGTCTTACAAATCATATAGGGTATATGTCCCTCATAGCCCCCTCATCCTGATACATGGTCCCTCATCTTGGGATATAGCCCCCCATTCTAGACATGGCCCAATTAATCTGGCTATGGCTGGCACACGTCCCCCAGTGATGGCACATGTCCCCCATCAATGGCATACATCCCCCACTGATGGTACACGTCCCCCACTGATGGCACACATCCCCCAGTGATGACACACGGCCCCCAGTGATGGCACACATCTCTTAGTGATGGCACATGTTCCCCAGTGATGGCACACATCCCCTTGTGATGGCACACGTCCACCTGTGATGGCACACGTCCCCCAGTGATGGCACATGTCCCCCAGTGATGGCACACGTACCCCTGTGATGGCACAAATCACCCTGTGATGGCACATATCCGTCTGTGCTGAATCATGGCCCCCAGTGATGACACATGGCCCCCATGCTTAATATAGCTCCCAGTGATCGCAAATGGCCCCCAAATGCTGGATATGGCCCCCAGTGATGGCAAAGGCCCCCCATGCTGGATATGGCCCACCCATGGTGCTGCCCATTATAAAATAACAAACACGTTACTTACCCTTTCCAGTGGTGTCCTCCATGTCTCCCTCCTTGCTGCTGCACCCGCACTTTCTGATTCTTCTCCAGGACTCGGTCATGTTATCAGGCACGCAGAGATTATGTCACTCTGCTGTGCCGATCACATGACCAGCTCCCCGAGAATAATCAGGAAGTGCGGGCGCAGCGGCAAGAGGGAGACACGGAGAACACCACTGGAAAGGGTAAGTAACGTGTTTGTTATTTTATTATGGGCAGCAGAATGGGGGGCAACATCCAGCATAGGGGGGCATGTGCCATTACTGGGGGCCATATCCAGCACAGGGGGTCATTTGCCATCACAGGGGGGTGCAGGCAATGTAATATGCGCCCCTCCCACAGTCTATCACCGCAGTGCGGTTTCAGCACTGTGGTGATGTACAGCAGGTGCAGTGCATATTATATGAGGCTAATGGGCTGGAGCTTGTGACTTCCTGCAGCCTGCAAGCAGCCCGCCAAAGCCCCAGGCACCGCTCCAAAGCCGCCCCCACCCTCCCCTGCAGTATATAATTCGTATATTCGGATTATAAAATGCACCCCCCACTTTCCCCCAAAATTTGGGGGAATAAAAGTGCATTTTATAATCTAAATAATATGGTAGTTTGATATTCTTCCTGCAAATATTGCTAGGTGTTTTCAACCAAACATCTCAGGGCAGCACACAGAATCTCTCCCTGGGCTTCTTCTAGATCCTTATTTTAAACCCTAGTACTCTAGTCCTCCACTGGATGTGACAGCAGACCGTCTGTCTGTTACCCAGTAATGATTCCCTGGATTCCCTTAAGTTGGGGGATCTCACATTGGGATCCCTATATACTTACGTGGCTCAAATGTGTTGTTTTCCTTCTTCCCAGCTATTAATATTCTCTGTCATCGCAAACTACACTGTACTGATGCTTATACCATAGTGACCATCACTGTTCATGGTGGACTCTGTTCCCTTCTTTTCACAACTCTCCTAGGACCAGCCCGGTCCAAGTCTATATGACTTTGTCTTCTCATCCATATGTGCTGTTGTGCACCTGGTACCCTCATCAGGCTAATTTGTCAGTCATCCATAGAGACTTCTACATGCGTGTTCTTTGATGTGTTTTTTTTCTAAAACCAATAATAGTTTCATCCCCCCTGCCTTATTCACTTATATTGGGTACTCCAGAGTGCAGGTCATCAGCACGCTATACAGATTCAGTCCTCTCTCTACTTGCTTCCTTTAGGTCCAAGACCTCACAGGCGAACCATCATTACTATTCTTTTTTGTACCACATATTCTAGTCCTCACGGCACTCAATGTTCTAACACTTAATATCTTCAGTTCCCTCCATCTACCCTCCTTCCCAAACTGCAGAACTTCTGCTACTGTTTTTCCTCTGGTAGAGTCATCACTGCAGTCATCATAGAGCATCTCCGCCCTATTGGCTCATGACTGTGGCACTGCTGAAAGAACTAGAGGTCATCGCAGGTAATCTCAGCAATGCCTGTTTCTCTGGCAGGTCTAGGACTACAGAATTTCTTCACGCTGAGAGAATTTTTTATTTAGTCTAGGGACCTGGTTCGTATCCAGTCCGATGAACTACCTGTTCATCGGTGCCTGGATCACAACAGGTGGCCAGGGAGCCCCTAATGCCATCTTCTTGCTCTTGTAACAACCTACAATCCCATAGGAATCTCAAATACAAGATCTTATGGGGTACCTAGGTTAACCATTTTGTTTTCACATAAATATCAGACAGAAACATTCATATCACTTCTCCTGTGTTCACACTACCTTCCTTAGAACCTCCGCTCCCCTGACAGGTACCTCATCTTCTACCAATGTAGGGAAGGCCCTTCGTCTTTCTCATTGCTCTAAGGAAGGTTTTTGACAAGCCTTTACTTAACATCAACAAGGTTAGAGCTCTGCTCCACTACACACTCGGACAGTGACTTCCCATAATTCTGATTCGCTTTTGATTCCTACTCAAGGTCACAAGAAGGGTACAGCGGTGTCGCAGTCCACGATTGCTTGCTGGGCCACATCAGCCATTTCCTGTGCTTACAGGGTGAAAGGTAGGCCTGCTCCCAGGGGTCTCAGGGCACACTCCACTCAGGCAGTGGAGGCTTCCTGGTCAGTTCATCATCAGGCCTCTGCTTCGCAGTGTTGCAAGCTGCTACATGGTCTAATATCCACACCTTCACAAGATTCTACAATGTTCACGCACAGGCCTCAACGAATGCTAGCTTGGATAGAAGGACTATTCAAGCAGCCTTACCCACCTCTGACTGAGGTGGGAATAGCAGTATTCATACTTCAACAGGTTGAACCAGCTTAGCTTGGTTCTGGTTTGTTTATTTCCCACCAAGGGACTGCTTTTGGATATCCCATGGTCCTGTGTCCCCCAATGACACGAGAGAGAAAATATGATTTTTGTATACTCACTGTAAAATCTTTCTTGGAGCCTTCATTGGGGGACATAGCACCCACCCTTCTTTTTGGGTCTGTGATTCCTTATTGAGTTTGGCTTTTCTGTGGTTGTTAGCTCTCTTTTCCACTACTTTTACACTAAACTGGCTTGATATCCTGTCTGGCTCAGGGTGTAAAACTTTTCATTTGCCTAGTGTCACCTCTTATAGGTAGCAGCATACACCCATGGTCCTGTGTCCCTAATGAAAGCTCAGAGAAAGACATTTTACAGTAAGTATACAAAAATCTCCTTATTGTCTATCACATGTTTACAAAGATACTGTATGTATCAAGAACACTTTACTTTTTTTGATATTGAGATTGGAATCATTAGGGATTTGTTTACAGGAGTTGTTTGATAACTTTTTTGAGATTGGGATCAGTAGGGATTTGTTTATAGGAGTTGCCTTTCATGATCATAATGGCTCCCCATTTATGGGTGGATAATTATGATTTCACTAATATTTTGAAAAGTGCATATGGCCTCTCCTTCCTGGTTAATGAAGTTATGATGTGTAGAGAAATAGCCCAGAGATTGCTGATGAAGTGTCAATAAGGGCAATCTCATTCTTTAAAACATGATATGTGCACTTGTGACTAAAATGCCTTGGGTTATGCAGGTCCAGGTTAGTAATAGGTAGTTCCAGGATGTACTGATCACCTTATTAAGGGTTCAAAGTGGATCTTGAGCTTCAGGGTTGTGTGCGACCTATAAAGTTCTAGTCCAGTAGAAACAAACTACAGTCATGTTTCAGTAGAAACTTACTGCAAGGTGGAGTTTGTACAAAAGGAAAACATCATTTGGAGAATATCTAGTTTTAATTGAAGATATCACACCATCAGGTTGGATTCCATACTTTAAAATTGGTCTACATTTTCTACAAGTGATTGCCATTTGGATCTCTTTGTGCATTGTTTATTTTTGGGAAACTGGCTAAAAAGACAGTGCTGTCATTTTGTTGAGTTTGGGAATTAGGAAAGACGGTGGATACCAAGGTTCAGTTTGTGATGAAGACAAATAAAATCGTCAATATACATGGTTTATATAAAAGTCATGCATATCTCTCTGCAATTTTCTCATTTATATAGCTGCAAAAGTTAATGGTATTCTGCTATAACCTCATCGGTTTTTTAAGGTATTCCCAATCTCCCATATTGATATGGATAGTTGTGATTCAATACTCAAATGAGGGAAAACTAGTATTTGCTTAGGATCCTTTTGTAGTCTTGATTATCAAAAACAAGGTTGGATGAAGAGAAGTATGGTCTAATCCCTTTTTGGAAAATGTTCAATCTGCGTCACTCAGATAAGGTTGTACAGTGTAAAATATATGCCAGCCATTTCCATGTATTTTTTGTAATCTCTGATACAAAGATTATGTACAGATGTATGTAAAAAGCATGGGAGTATCTGCAACGTTGTATGAGGACATTTTGGATTGAAATCCCAGATTTGGTGTTTTAAGATCAATATGCAATAAAGTTTGCAGAAATAATGTTTTGCACACAAGTTTATTAGTCGGAGGTGCTAGAAAAGGCAAAGGTCATCCACTACTTTTAAGCAAAAATAGTTCACTGCCCACTCCAAGACTGGAATTATTTGCTATAGCAAAAGAATAAGGAATACATCACATTAAATAATAACTACTGTGATAAATCATGTAGTCCTTGTATTGGTAGATGGCAAGTTACAAGTGTTACAATTTACTTTTAAACCCAACATAAAACTTTTTAAAGTTATTCTGAATTATATCACACAACTTTAACATTTGTAATGACAATAAAAAAGAAAGAAGTTCTCTTAAAAGATTATTCCAACCTAAATAAATCACTGGGAAAATAGTACTTTTGCAAACTATTTTCATCTCTCCTAAAATTTTACTCAAACAATTATTTTTAATGTCGCTTTTATATCTCACTTTTTACAAAATCAGAAAAGGAAATGGTACTATTACATGTCCCATGGGGCTTGTCAACTCGCTTCCCAAGACTCCTGAATGGCAAATCAGCCTCATTATGCATTTGCAAAATGTCTGCCCTATATTGCTATATAATTAGGCAGATTTGCCATTTAAGAGATGACAATTCTCACAGGAGCTGCAACAGTATCCATTACCAGTTGTCACTTTCAGAAAACAGCAAAGGAAAAACAGATATAACCAAGAAATGGCTGAACAAAGTGTTGATAGAAAAGGGCACCTCGAAGACCGGATGGAAATGTTCTCTAACAATTGTATTCCAATTCTACCCTGTGTTACTAACATTTGCTTGCTAACTTTATTCTTTTTGTTTAATTTATGGGCAGAGACAAGAAGAAAAATGGCACAGTTAGGTAATAAAATTTGAAAACCAACATAATAACAACAACTGGGTATAATGACAAACCGTTAAACGTCTGAAAGTTGCATATTGGTACATATTTGTACCCACTGTACCTGTAATCATTTTGTGATCTCCATTGCATTCTATCAGATATTCGTTACAGTATTTTAGCATCTTAATAAAATCAGTTTGAAAGAATCAAAACAAAAATAGGTTAAAATCACAAATTTAACAACATAAAAAATGCCATGAAAATGTTCAAAGCGCCAAATGGCTAATTACTGCCGTTTTATCCTCTGAACACATTTCTATGTTAATCAGTGAAAAGAGAACTTTTCCATTTACATGCAAATATAAACACCCATTAATCATCAAACTGTTTCGATGCAAATGACTCTGCAACACTCAAATGCATAAGAGAGAACAAATGAGAAAGCGTTTTCATGGCAGCAGATGTGGAACACTTTAATCCTAATATTTGATCTGTCTAAATTCTGTGTAGAATAAAGTTCCAGATGAAAAGTTTTGTGATCAATAATAATGCTGTTTCAGTGTAACAAGGAGTGACCCAGTGTTGTGTTACATAATTATTGTAATCCAGTATGAAGACAATACATACAAATACTGAAGATTCAGAAAACCCTTTACAATGTATAAGGCCCTCCAAAAACAACGTATAATTCATATAAAACAACCAGGAGTCAGGCCACAGTTGAAAAGCAAAGTGCACTTTATTAAAAATAGCAGCGCCAGCTGCATTTAAAAAGTGATGCAACACTGCACACACATATAGGTGACCACATGAATATATGTAATTAACAAGCCAAATTCAGACATGACCATACAGCCAATATAGTACAAGTGATTTGCCCCAAAGTGGGTGCACAGCAAATACATAGATCACAAAGTACACATAGACAACTCAAATCATGGGTCAAAGTGTTACCTATTGGTGGCAGTGGCCCCCTAACGCGTTTCGCCAAGCTTCTTCCGAGGGGGGTCTCTCAATGCATTTACCAGTATTTCAAGCTCATGAATAAAGCTACTTGAATTCTTTGGTAATAGTCATCATAGCCTAAAATCTCCAAAATTATGAGCTTACATTAAATTTTATATGGAATACTTTTTATTTTATTTAGGGTCAATCTACAAAATATATCTATAAAAGAGATTCAGAATATCAAACTGGTCATACAGCTACAATAGTTGTTGCCTGAATACTTTTTCATCCAAAAGCTATTCCTCTACTTCCTCATAAATGAGTGCATGCTTTCCTTGCGTAATGGGTCTGGCCACAGCCTATCTCCCCTAAAAATTAAAGAATTAGGCATTAAAATTCTATAACACAAATAAAAGTATTCCCCAACATCAGCTTTTAGAGAGCCAGAAACTCCCTATGCAAAAGTTGGTAAATAAATGGGACAGTCCGGTTAGTCCGACAGTCTGGCCCAAATGAGCGAGTAAGCTGATGGTAATTGGCAGCTTAGTTGGTTATGAGCACCTTGGAATATATCCTCAAGGCATGAAAGGCATGAGAGAAACATTTAGATATATTAAGTAGGACCTGGTGTATTGAGGGAGGTAGCATTGTGCCCTTCTTGAGATATAAATGCTATTAAGAGGGTCTCCTGCTATTAAGAGGGTCTCCTATTAAAGCTCTTTATCTATGAGTGAGAGTGGGTAGACCATTCTGGCAGACTCAATATAATGTTATTTCACAAGGATACCCATTTGCTTGATTAGATATAAAATAATACAGTTTTGAACTTGCTTACCAACCCCTTAATGATACAGCCAACTATCCTTTTTGTAGTTTTATTTTATACTCAACTTATAAAAAGCATAGGATGTGAAAAAATATATGCAGCTCTTTCAAAGACAAGACCAGCAATATCTTTTATATGGCCGGTCCATTACTCTGCAACTGAAAGATCAGCGTTTATATTAACATACACATAGCTATGAAAGATCTGAAGACTAAAGGCCCCGTCTCACGGTTCAATGTGTCGGCGAACCAACCAACGATCCAACTTGATCTAGATCGCTAGAAGGATGTTCAATGATCGCTAATGAAATATCACATGTATAGATCTCGTTAACGACGCAGCAATGATCCCGCGACAAGCAAACGATACTTGTGGTCGTTAGCTCGCCTACGTCCTTCACTTCTCAATAGGCGAGGTCGTTAATGACATCGTTACCGAGGTTTCACACACACCCATGCTGCAGGTTGAACGAATGCTCATCATTTGGTTTAAGGTCAGGTGTACCAACCTCCCATCAACGATCTGCCCTATTATCGTTGATCGCTTGTATATGTCACACTGAACGACGTCGTTACGATGTCATTAGAGCGACTGAAAACCCGTGACGTACTAACGATATTGTTACCGATATCGTATTGTGAAACAGGGCCTTAAGTCACTCCAGCTCTATTCCCCACCCAACACCAACTTTTCCTGCCTGACTGACTGTTCCATTGCCTGTCATTTTTTATGACTTGAAAATGAACCCTCATTGTACTACCACTACCTTGCAGCAAGAGACTCTTTTCCATATGCATAGCCTAGCTTCAAAATACTTGTATTCCCTAAACAGAGAATTATTTTGCCAGAAGACACATGGTATTTACTTTTATTGAGGAAAATATTCAGGAATTATTTTAATTGGTATGATTTTATTTTACATGACTTCACTCTGGCATTATAACATGGGTGTGTAGACTTTTTAAATGCACTATATATCAGTCTCAAGGGGGAAAAAAAGCAATTCATAATGAAAAATAAAAGGACATTCTAGATTAGTGACCATTGAGGCAGAGCTGGAAAAGCATATTTTGCTCAGGTTATAGGAGAGGAATCTGCCTGCTGGCATAAGGAGACAGCTAAGCTGATAAGGGGACTTATAGCTGCAATGCTCCTCTGGGAAATATGCAAATTGTCACTTCAGTGAGGAAGTGAAAAACTCTAATGACACCCAATAAAGGTAGCAATCCTTAAAGTCATAATAATCGACTCCTTAACAAGCCTTTCAATATGACTTAGGATTTGTGCCAGATCAGAACCCCAAACTGCAGACACTGCGTTTCAAGGTGACTGCCCCTCATCAGTGCAGTGTGTGGGAATTCTGATCTGGCTGTATGAGAGGCTGAGATGAGATCCCCAAGACAAGTCATATTAAAAGGCTTGTTAAAGGGATCCTGTCACCTACAAAACGCCTCCTAAGGCAAAACATGTCCCTGCAGCATATTATCACTAATCTCACACTCCTTTTGACTCCTAAAAGCATCCTGTGAAAGTGGAGAAAAACGTTTTAATACTTACTCATTAGTGATTATAATTAGCATGGGCTATATTCTTTAGTCACCAGGGCATGTTGTTTTGCAGGCTCCAGGATCCACCGTCTCTCTCTATGTGCTGCTGTGATGTGGAGCTGAAGGCAGGATTAATGATTTGCATTCTGTGAGTGATAGAGAGGGGGATGGGCAAAGCCTGCACAAGCAGAGCACACAGACAGAGAGAGTGGGTGAATCATTCAGGCCTGCAAAACAACACGCCCTATGGGCTAAAGAATATAGCCCCTGCTAATTATAATCACTAATGAGTAAGTATTGAAATGTTTTTATGAACTTTCACAGGATGCTTTTAGGAGACAAAAGGAGTGTGAGATCAGTGATAGGATGCTGCAGGGACAGGTTTTCGTACCGTAGGAGGCATTCTGGAGGTGACAGGATCCCTTTAAGGAGTCGATTATGACTTTAAGGATTGCTACCTTATTGGGTGGCATTAGAGTTTTTCACTTCCTCACTGAAGTGACAATTTGCTCAGGTTATAGTAATTTTTGGTGTAGTTGGTTTAGCATTATAAGTGACTCTTTCTCTACTAATGTTAACAATTATACAGGGTTTAGGAATTAAATGAATGGTAAATTAAGTAATATTTTTACATTTGCTGTAGACTTTTCCACTTCCGATGAGGACCATGCGTCACATGGGTCTGTCTGGTGCCACCTTCACCTGCCTAGTGAGGAACCACTGGGAAAAAAATTGAATATCCTTGGTCAGGATTGTATTCTACTTTGTTGATACTATTTTACATAGAGTCAGCCTTGGATGGTGTATAAATTAGCACAAGGAGTTTCACCAGACACCTTTGTACAAATCTCAATAACTTCATTTAGTTTAAATATAAATCAAAAATAAAGCCAATAATCCATGCTTGACAACCCAACTGATTATAATTATATTCTATTGAAATGGATTTACGTAAATCGTAAACTGGCATTCATTCTTGTTGGCAATAGGAAAGGCATATTAATTATACAATAATGTGTATCGTTACACAATAGAAGGAACAGCCAAGCAGCTTGCATTTAAATTCTTGGAACGTAAGTAGTAAAATCACTTACAGGAATGTGGATAAGCCAATATTAGGGTGAATAAAAGAGGAGCAACTGGAACTTACCAATAAAATGTACAAACGTACGTATTTAGAAAAGACTGTAGACTGCTGTATACAATGTGTCCCCTGCCATGAACACTGCAAATATGTTAGATGTCTATTGCTAGTTCTCTGAAACACTCATTGAAATGGCCCTAGCTGCCCCCATTAGTGGCATGTTTGGAATAAAACATGTGATTAACCTGCTTTTAAGTCACAAGAAATTAGAGATGATTAATTTTCCCAATAATTTTTTTTGTCACACAAATGCAGAGCACAATTTCCAAATGAATACATCTCAAATAAAATTTGGTATGCATTGCTAATTATCTTGAAAATAATTGAAAAAAGAAAACAACATATTTCTTGCAAGCTAATTACTATAAGAACCATTAGTAAATAAACCAGTATACATGCTTAAAGAGGACTGAGCAATTAAGGGGAATCTGTCAGCAGGTTTTTGTAATGTAATCTGAGAGTAGCACAATTAGAGGGGCAGACACCGTGACGACAGCAATATGTCACTTACTTGTTATAGTTTTATCAGCAGAAGATTATTTCTAGAGGGCTATTAGCCTTATGCGATGTAGAACTTCCAGTCTGTGTAACCCCACCCCTGATTAGCAGCCTTCTGCCCATGCACAGTATACACAGAAAGCTGCCACAAAATGGTGTGGACAGGGTTAGGCTGTATGCACAAGATCCGGGGGCACTGCATGTTGGACACAGTGCTTCCGGACCTGTGGGAAACCGCGGGTGCACGCAGAGAGACCGCAGCCACCCTGTACTCATGACCTGGGGTGGGTGCAGGGCGGCTCCTCCCTGCATTCACCCGATGGTCACTGCTTCCAGCTCCACAACAGTAAATGAACATGCTGCAGGGATGTGGAAATCCAGAAACTTACACCGCAGCTGAAAACACACTGCGATGGGGAGAATCATAGTGTGTATGGGATTTCTTGAAATCCCATCCACTGTGCTTGTACTATACAATGCAGCATTTTGGACGTAGCGACAATACGCTGCGTCCAAAATGCAACAATTCCTGATCGTGAACACACACCCTTAAACAAAGCTCAGAAAGCTGCTACATCTGCAGCAGAGAATACAGTGATTTTATTAAAACGACAGCAAACAGCCCAGTGAGTGACACATCACTGGAATCAGGGTCTCTGTCTCTAAATCAGATTACATAGCAAAATCCTGGTGATAGACTCCCTTTAAAAAGAGTAACAGCAGATGGCTCAGTGGTTTGCACAGTGCGGTGGCCCAGTGGTTTGCACAGTGCGGTGGCTCAGTGGTTTGCACAGTGCAGTGGCTCAGTGGTTAGCACTGCGCGGTGGCTCAGTGGTTAGCACTGCGCGGTGGCTCAGTGGTCAGCGCAGGATGGAGGCAGAGTGGTCAGCGCAGGATGGAGGCAGAGTGGTCAGCACAGGATGGAAGCAGAGTGGTCAGCGCAAGATGGAGGCAGAGTGGTCAGCGCAGGATGAAGGCAGAGTGGTCAGCGCAGGATGAAGGCAGAGTGGTCAGTGCAGGATGGAGGCTCAGTGGTCAGCGCAGGATGGAGGCTCAGTGGTCAGCGCAGGATGGAGGCTCAGTGGTCAGCGCAGGATGGAGGCTCAGTGGTCAGCACAGGATGGAGTGGTCAGCAGAGGATGGAGGCTCAGTGGTCAGCGCAGGAGGGAGGCTCAGTGGTCAATGCAGGATGGAGGCTCAGTGGTCAGCGCAGGATGGAGGCTCAGTGGTAAGCGCAGGATGGAGGCTCAGTGGTCAGCGCAGGATGGAGGGCCAGTGGTCAGCGCAGGATGGAGGGCCAGTGGTCAGCGCAGGATGGAGGGCCAGTGGTCAACGCAGGATGGAGGGCCAGTGGTCAACGCAGGATGGAGGCAGAGTGGTCAGTGCAGGATGGAGGCAGAGTGGTCAGCGCAGGATGGAGGGCAAGTGGTCAGCGTAGGATGGAGGGCCAGTGGTCAGCGCAGGATGGAGGCTCAGTGGTCAGCGCAGGATGGAGGGCCAGTGGTCAGCACACGTCCATCCTCCCTCCCATCCGCTCCAGTCTCACACGCACCCGGTGTTTACATTGCCGCTACAGCAGGTAATGAGCGGTCATGTGATAGGTGGACTGAAGTGACGTGCATAGAGCCTGTCACATGACCGCCCATTACCTGCTGTAGCGGCGATGTAAACACCGGGTGCGGGTGAGATGGAGCGGCGGGGAGCGGGGGGAATGGAGCGGGGAGGGAAATGGAGTAGCGGCGGAGGAAAAGGAGTGGCGGGGGAGGAATGGAGCGAGCTGGAGCGGGAATGGAGCAGGCTGGGGAGGGAATGGAGCGAGGGGGGGTGGGAATGGACGGGGGGTGGGAATGGAGCGAGGGGGGGAGGGAATGAAGCAGCGGGTGGCAAGAATGGAGCGGCGAGTGGCAGCAGCAGGCAAGAGGGGGCTGGAGGTGGGCGCACCGGTTCCAGCGGGCGGGTGCGGGCAGGAGGAGGCTGACAGTGCGGTGTCTGTGTCTGTGAGGGAAATCGTACGTCGCTGCTTGCATCGCAGCCGAGGCTCGCGACTGTTTTGCATACTCATAGCTGGCGGCCACTAATGAGCGCCCTTGAGCTGGCGTGCGAGTTTGGCGTCAGACAGACACGATTAGGAGATTATATAGTAAATTACAGTTTCTGAACCAATTTCCTTTGAGAACCTCATTAAACGTAGGCAGTGTTGTGGGCCAAAGTGCCACTCCAACGATGAAGGAGACTGAAAAATGGTGATATTTGTCATGTGTGTTGTTCATCTGATGTTGTATTTAGTTATTTACCTAATCTAAGAACTTCTGAGGACCAGATGATTTTGTTTTGAGCTCGATCTGAAAAACCATAATATTCAAAGACAAGGGGTTTTGTAAGGGGAGACAGGGGAAGCGCAGGCTTTATGTCTAGTATATTAGTAGGCAGTAAGTTTCAAAGGTTAAAGCACTCACCACGTAAAGGTCTTGAATTTTGCATATAAATCCACTGTCTGCTGACTATGGGAGGGTGTAGATTCTCTCTTCAGTTTGCTGCACAACCTCGACACGATATATGAGCACTAGGACATGCTACTATAGATGTTATAGGGAGTTTAAAATGCCAGGTACATTGCCCTCCTGAGAGTAGAGGATCCACCCACAATTCAACCTTGATTATTTCATTATTTGGACTCAGAACAACCAAACAATGCGTTTCAACTTTCAGTCTTCCTAGTTTGATCATATCTGAGGAAAACTAAAAGTCGAAATGCGTTGTTTGATCATTTGCTCTGAGTCCAAATAATAAAATGATCAAAGTTGAATGCTCTACTCTCAGTAGCGCAATGTACCTGGCATTTTAAACTCCCTATACCATGAAAAGAGAGTGTATTTATTTTTTGTCATGACTGTATAAAGTCATGGCCAAAACTTTTGGAAATTTGGAAATTGTTCCAGAACATTAAGTACCGTATATACTCGTGTATAAGCCGACCCGTGTATAAGCCGACCCCCCTACTTTTGCCCCAAAAATCTGGAAAAACCTATTGACTCGTGTATAAGCCGAGGGTGGACCCCAGCACAGGTATACAGCCCACAGCAGTGTGGTATACAGGCCCCCTCCAGTGGTATACAGGCCTCCCAGTGGTAGTATACAGCAGCCCCAGTGGTAGTATACAGCAGCCCCAGTGGTAGTATATAGCATCCCCAGCAGCCCCAGTGGTAGTATATAGCATCCCCAGCAGCCCCAGTGGTAGTATATAGCATCCCCAGCAGCCCCAGTGGTAGTATATAGCAGCCCCAGCAGCCCCAGTGGTAGTATATAGCAGCCCCAGCAGCCCCAGTGGTAGTATACAGCAGCCCCAGTGGTAGTATATAGCATCCCCAGCAGCCCCAGTGGTAGTATATAGCATCCCCAGCAGCCCAGTGGTAGTATACAGCAGCCCCAGTGGTAGTATATAGGAGCCCCAGCAGCCCCAGTGGTAGTATACAGGAGCCCCAGCAGCCCCAGTGGTAGTATACAGCAGCCCCAGCCCCAGTGGTAGTATATAGGAGCCCCAGCAGCCCCAGTGGTAGTATATAGGAGCCCCGGAAGCCCCAGTGGTAGTATACAGCAGCCCCGGCAGCCCCAGCGGTAGTATACAGCAGCCCCGGCAGCCCCAGCGGTAGTATACAGCAGCCCCAGTAATCTAGGGCCCCCCCAGCCTTGCTCCGGTCACCTGTAAAGTAAAATATACTTATCACTGTCCCGCTGCCGTCCGCGCCCGCATCTGCCGACATCCGATCCTCCATCTTCATGCGTCTTCTTCCGACTTCCTGTGTTCGGCGCCGGCAATGACGTCATTGCCTGCGACGAACACAGGAAACCGGAAGAAGACGCATGAAGATGGAGGATCGCATGTCAGCAGATGCGGGCGCGGACGGCAGCGGGAGAGTGATAAGTATATTTTACTTTACAGGTGACCGGAGCAAGGCAGGGGGGGCCCTGGATTACTGGGGCTGCTGTAGTGCCGGGGCTGCTGCCGTCACTGACTCGCGTATAAGCCGAGGGGGGTACTTTTCAGCCCAATTTTTGGGCTGAAAAACTCGGCTTATACGCGAGTATATACGGTACTTCTCCAAGTAAACATTATTGCAACTATGCATGTTTTAGTATACACATTTATTTCCCTTGTGTATATTGGAACAACACAAAAAAATGAGGAAATAAGGGTAAATTTGATATATTTCCCACAAAACCCTAAAGCTGGTCCAGCCATGATTGTAAATGGTATGTCCACCACCAGCAGCAAGAGCATTGTTTTCAGTATAGATGTAGCTGAGGGTCAGAAACAGTTTTAAGCTGGTGAGATTGATTGTTAAGGTTGTGGACACTGGTGAACTAGAGCAATTGTTTTATTGCATCTACCAGTAGTACATTTGTATTAAAACGGTTACCAACATTTACGTTTCAATGTAATTCTTGTTCTCATACATTCTTTGTACGTCTGTTTTCTTTTGATTCATAAACTGTTTTTGTCTCTAGTCCTTGACCAATCATTCATGTCCCGCTGCGCTGTTCATTTTCCATAAGCTGGATGCCGGGCTCAGCTGTACAATACCTTGCTGTGTTTACATTAACTGATCTACAAACCTGTTTTTATTGGAGAAAATTGTTTTACAAATGTTCTTTCAAGACGAAGAACAAGAGCAAAACAGGTTTTTCTATTCTGGACAAATCCATATCTTTCCTAGCTGCATATATTAGCAATGCACATGTGGATTTCATTTGTATTCCTGCTCAGTAGTAATAGGTAAAAGGCTTTTTTTGTTTCTTTTTCCAAGCCGAATTATACCATCTCTATCATCTACATTGATATTATTCAACTATTATTTTAGAATCTTCCTCAAAACCTCTGAATTTGCCATAAATGTCTTTTGTCTAAATGGTTTGCTGTAAATACCATGTCTTTTATTTACAGTAGTGACAGTTTTCCTGAGAATTTCTGAGAAGTAATTGCAAATTTGCACTTCAGTAAGGAAGTGGAATAACTCCAGTGCCACCTTTAAGTAGGTGAGGAGGAGCTACTTAAAGGTGGCACTGGAGTTATTCCACTTCCTTACTGAAGTGCAAATTTGCATATTTCCTAGAGGGGGATGTGGCTACAATCTCCTCACCTACTTAACTGTCTTCTTATGGTTGCAGGAAAACTTCTCTCCATAAGGTAGATAGCAAGTTCCTGAGAAGTAATTGGTGAATTCAGTTTTACTAGCCCAAGTTGCCAACTGCTCCACAACAATACTATAGGATGTTGCCATGTTTTTCTTTCTAAGCAACCTTCTGCCAATGTAGAATTTTTTCTTGCTATGGCCTTTTAGTCAAAATTGAAGAATAGTGATATAAAAATAGAAATAAAAAATAAAGTTCCATTTAACTTTCAATTAAGTTTCAAAACTGTACACGCCACAACAGAACTGTAGACATTTGACGCATCTTGCTTTCTGACCATGTAACTAACTGGCATTCTTTGTTATATCCTTTTTTGGAAAGGGAATTTAAAGAGAGTCTGTCTTCATAAAAAATCTAATTAAATCACTTTATGTAGGTATGTGGGGGACTTCTTCAATATTAGACTCATACCTGAAGAATACATTTTAGTAGCTTAGTTGACAAAAAAAGAAGAATTTATTTTGTAAGTAAATAAGGTGGCTTTGGTGCACTTTTGGTGTGGCCAAAAGCTCAGTTCACTGTTACGCCCTATCAATTTGCAAATTTGCATACTGAGCACTTTGTCATATCTGGATTGACAGTGCTCAAGTGAGCTCTTCATGAGCTTACTCATTTAATGTGCACTTGTGAAGAGGCTCTGCAAGAGCTCAGTCATGCTTACACATGCTCATCGCTGGCTCTAATCAGTATCTGGCCTTAGTACTGCACTGCAGTATAGAGAAATGGTCACAGCCGAGCCAATAATGAGAGCCGGCAATAACACTAAGTATAACTAGAGCACTGTTAATCCAGATATGACCCAGGCGACCGCTCCATACCTTACATTCCCCCATCCTACTGTATCCTAACCCGCCCCTCATAGACTGTGAGCCCTCGTGGACAGGGTCACTGCCCCTCCTGTACCTGTACGTCCCGATCGCCTAGATTTAGTGTACTTGTTCTTGTCTCCCTTATCCTCATGTAAAGCGCCATGGAACCTAATGGCGCTATATAAATAAATAATAATAATAATAATATGACTAAATGGTCAGTATGCAAATCAAGAGTGACAAAGCAGTACACTAAAGCCTTGACCATGTCAAGGGCACCCTGACTCTACTCATTGGTATACAAAATAAATATTTTTTCATCAACTAAACCACTCTAATTTATAGTTTACTAGTAAAAAGGCCCGATGCAATTGCATCGGGAGCGCGGTGAAATGAATTGTGTGTATAGAGGCGGCTGTGTGGGTGGCAGAGCATAGAGGCGGCTGTGTGGGTGGCAGAGCATAGAGGCGGCTGTGTGGGTGGCAGAGCATAGAGGCGGCTGTGTGGGTCGCAGAGCATAGAGGCGGCTGTGTGGGTGGCAGAGCATAGAGGCGGCTGTGTGGGTGGCAGAGCATAGAGGCGGCTGTGTGGGTGGCAGAGCATAGAGGCGGCTGTGTGGGTGGCAGAGCATAGAGGCGGCTGTGTGGGTGGCAGAGCATAGAGGCGGCTGTGTGGGTCGCAGAGCATAGAGGCGGCTGTGTGGGTCGCAGAGCATAGAGGCGGCTGTGTGGGTCGCAGAGCATAGAGGCGGCTGTGTGGGTCGCAGAGCATAGAGGCGGCTGTGTGGGTCGCAGAGCATAGAGGCGGCTGTGTGGGTCGCAGAGCATAGAGGCGGCTGTGTGGGTCGCAGAGCATAGAGGCGGCTGTGTGGGTCGCAGAGCATAGAGACGGCTGTGTGGGTCGCAGAGCATAGAGGCGGCTGTGTGGGTCGCAGAGCATAGAGGCGGCTGTGTGGGTCGCAGAGCATAGAGGCGGCTGTGTGGGTAGCAGAGCATAGAGGCGGCTGTGTGGGTAGCAGAGTATACAGGCGGCTGTGTGGGTAGCAGAGTATACAGGCGGCTCTGTGGATAGCAGAGTATGATGTGGCGGGAGGCTGGAGGGGTGAGGAGAGCAGAGGCTGGAGGTGTGAGGAGAGGTGCGGCTGGAGGAGGGGTGAGGAGAGGTGCGGATGGAGGAGGGGTGAGGAGAGGTGCGGCTGGAGGAGGGGTGAGGAGAGGTGCGGCTGGAGGAGGGGTGAGGAGAGGTGCGGCTGGAGGAGGGGTGAGGAGAGGTGCGGCTGGAGGAGGGGTGAGGAGAGGTGCGGCTGGAGGAGGGGTGAGGAGAGGTGCGGCTGGATGGAGGGGTGAGGAGAGGTCAGGCTGGAGGAGGGGTGAGGAGAGGTCAGGCTGGAGGAGGGGTGAGGTCAGGCTGGAGGGGTGAGGAGAGGTGCGGCTGGAGGAGGGGTGATGAGAGGTGTGACTGGAGGAGGGGTGAGGTCAGGCTGGAGGGGTGAGGAGAGGTTCGGCTGGAGGATGGGTGAGGAGAGGTCAGGCTGGAGGAGGGGTGAGGAGAGGTCAGGCTGGAGGAGGGGTGAGGTGAGGCTGGAGGAGGGGTGAGGAGAGGTGCGGATGGAGGAGGGGTGAGGAGAGGTGCGGCTGGAGGAGGGGTGAGGAGAAGTCAGGCTGGAGGGGGGTGAGGTCAGGCTGGAGGGGTGAGGAGAGGTGAGGCTGGAGGAGGGGTGAGGTGAAGGCTGGAGGAGGGGTGAGGAGAGGTGCGGATGGAGGAGGGGTGAGGAGAGGTGCGGCTGGAGGAGGGGTGAGGAGAGGTCAGGCTGGAGGGGGGTGAGGTCAGGCTGGAGGGTGAGGAGAGGTGCGGCTGGAGGAGGGGTGAGGAGAGGTGCGACTGGAGGAGGGTGAGGTCAGGCTGAGGAGGGGTGAGGTGAGGTCAGGCTGGGGAGGTGAAGAGAGGTCAGGCTGGAGGGAGAGTGAAGAGAGGTCAGGCTGGAGGAGGGGTGAGGAGAGGTCAGGCTGGAGGAGGGGTGAGGAGAGGTCAGGCTGGAGGAGGGGTGAGGAGAGGTGCGAGGTGGAAAGGAGGGGTGAGGAGAGGTCAGGCTGGAGGAGGGGTGAGGAGAGGTCAGGCTGGAGGAGGGGTGAAGAGAGGTCAGGCTGGAGGAGGGGTGAGAGAGGTCAGGCTGGAGGAGGGGTGAGGTGAGGCTGGAGGAGGGGTGAGGAGAGAGGTGGGGATGGAGGGAGGGGGTGAGGAGAGGTGCGGCTGGAGGAGGGGTGAGGAGAGGTCAGGCTGGAGGAGGGGTGAGGAGAGGTCAGGCTGGAGGAGGGGTGAGGAGAGGTCGGCTGGAGGAGGGGTGAGGAGAGGTGCGCTGAGGAGGGGTGGAGAGGTCAGGCTGGAGGAGGGGTGAGGAGAGGTGCGGCTGGAGGAGGGGTGAGGAGAGGTGCGGCTGGAGGAGGGGTGAGGAGAGGTCAGGCTGGAGGAGGGGTGAGGAGAGGTCAGGCTGGAGGAGGGGT
The DNA here is from genome assembly GCA_033576535.1 of Allobates femoralis. Lineage (NCBI taxonomy): Eukaryota > Metazoa > Chordata > Amphibia > Anura > Aromobatidae > Allobates > Allobates femoralis. The sequence continues at coordinate 346,957,623 of JARQOC010000004.1, read as the reverse complement.
GAGAGGTCAGGCTGGAGGGGTAGTGAGGGAGGAGGTGCGGCTGGGAGGAGGGGATGAGGAAGAGGGCGACTGGAGGAGGGTGAGAGGTCAGGCTGGAGGAGGGGTGAGGAGAGGGTCAGACTGGAGGAGGAGTGAGGAAAGGTCAGGCTGGAGGAGGAGTGAGGAAGGTCAGGCTGGAGGAGGAGTGAGGTCAGGCTGGAGGAGGGTGAGAGGTCAGGCTGGATGGAGGGTGAGGTCAGGCTGGATGGACGGTGGAGGGTGAGGTCAGGCTGGATGGAGGGTGAGGTCAGGCTGGATGGAGGGGTGAGGTCAGGCTGGGAATGGGAGGGGTGAGGAGAGGTCAGGCTGGATGGAGGGGTGAGGAGAGGTCAGGCTGGAGGAGGGGTGAGGAGAGGTCAGGCTGGAGGAGGGGTGAGGAGAGGTCAGGCTGGAGGAGGGGTGAGGAGAGGTCAGGCTGGAGGAGGGGTGAGGTCAGGCTGGAGGCGGGGTGAGGGAGAGGTCAGGCTGGAGGAGGGGTGAGGTCAGACTGGAGGAGGGGTGAGGTCAGGCTGGAGGAGGCGTGAGGAGAGGTCAGGCTGGAGGAGGGGTGAGGAGAGGTCAGGCTGGAGGAGGGGTGAGGAGAGGTCAGGCTGGAGGAGGGGTGAGGAGAGGTCAGGCTGGAGGAGGGGTGAAGAGAGGTCAGGCTGGAGGAGGGGTGAAGAGAGGTCAGGCTGGAGGAGGGGTGAAGAGAGGTCAGGCTGGAGGAGGGGTGAGGAGAGGTCAGGCTGGAGGAAGGGTGAGGTGAGGCTGGAGGAGGGGTGAGGAGAGGTGCGGCTGGAGGAGGGGTGAGGAGAGGTGCGGCTGGAGGAGGGGTGAGGAGAGGTCAGGCTGGAGGAGGGGTGAGGAGAGGTGAGGCTGGAGGAGGGGTGAGGTCAGGCTGGAGGGGTGAGGAGAGGTGCGGCTGGAGGAGGGGTGATGAGAGGTGCGACTGGAGGAGGGGTGAGGTCAGGCTGGAGGAGGGGTGAGGAGAGGTGCCGCTGGAGGAGGGGTGAGGAGAGGTGCGGCTGGAGGAGGGGTGAGGAGAGGTCAGGCTGGAGGAGGGGTGAGGAGAGGTCAGGCTGGAGGAGGGGTGAGGTCAGGCTGGAGGGGTGAGGAGAGGTGCGGCTGGAGGAGGGGTGAGGAGAGGAGCGACTGGAGGATGGGTGAGGTCAGGCTGGAGGAGGGGTGAGGAGAGGTCAGACTGGAGGAGGAGTGAGGAAAGGTCAGGCTGGAGGAGGAGTGAGGAAAGGTCAGGCTGGAGGAGGAGTGAGGTCAGGCTGGAGGAGGGGTGAGATCAGGCTGGATGGACTGGTGAGGTCAGGCTGGATGGACTGGTGAGGTCAGGCTGGATGGACGGGTGAGGTCAGGCTGGATGGACGGGTGAGGTCAGGCTGGATGGACGGGTGAGGTCAGGCTGGATGGACGGGTGAGGTCAGGCTGGATGGAGGGGTGAGGAGAGGTCAGGCTGGATGGAGGGGTGAGGAGAGGTCAGGCTGGAGGAGGGGTGAGGAGAGGTCAGGCTGGAGGAGGGGTGAGGAGAGGTCAGGCTGGAGGAGCGGTGAGGAAAGGTCAGGCTGGAGGAGCGGTGAGGAGAGGTCAGGCTGGAGGAGCGGTGGGAGAGGGTCAGGCTGGAGGAGGGGTGAAGAGAGGTCAGGCTGGAGGAGGGGTGAGGAGAGGTCAGGCTGGAGGAGGGGTGAGGTCAGGCTGGAGGAGGGGTAGGAGAGGTCAGGCTGGAGGAGGGGTGAGGAGAGGTCAGGCTGGAGGAGGGGTGAGGAGAGGTCAGGCTGGAGGAGGGGTGAGGAGAGGTCAGGCTGGAGGAGGGGTGAGGTCAGACTGGAGGAGGGGTGAGGTCAGGCTGGAGGAGGGGTGAGGTCAGGCTGGAGGAGGGGTGAGGAGAGATGCTGCTATACTTAATGATTCTGGTGAGTGTGTGGATAGAAGGTGGGCCACCTTGGCATTTGTAGTGTTCTCCACTGCAGCCCCTTGTGTATTGCAGGTGAGGGCGTTGTATGAGTGCACCAGTGCCCCGTCCACACACTGCTCCCTCACCTCGAGCCCTCTGTAACAGCACCAGCAGTGGGCGGCTCTCCCGGAGGGTGGTCTCCGGCGGCTCCCGGCGACACTGGCACAGGGCAGCGTGACAGAGGTGAGGGTGCAGAGAAGAGTTTGCGGTGCTTACCGCCATAGCTGCTCCGCTGCAGGGGTGAGGGGCGGGATCCGGCATCTTGGTTAGGTGACTGAGCCGGGGGTGTGCCAGAACTCCTCTGCTCCAGTGCCCCGTCCACACCGCTGGCTCAGCTACAGGCTTCTGCGCCGGCAGGAAGGCAGTGGGCGGCTCTCCCGGAGGGTGGTCTCCGGCGGCTCCCGCTGACACCGGCGCCGCAGTGCATTGAGGCTGGGGCGCAGGGCAGCTTCAGGCAGGTGAGGGTGCAGAGAAGTGCAATCGGCGCTGAGCGGGATAGTTGCTCCGCTGCTGTGGTGTGGGGGGCGGGATCTGCCATCTTGGTAGCGTGAGTCAGGGCCGGGGGTGTGGCAGAACTCGTCAGATAGTGTAGGGAACGTCGGTGTGAGGTAGTGGGGCTGCGGCTCGCGATGATGCTACGCGTCATCGCTCGCAGTCGCGCAAAGGAGCTTGGGATTCGGCTACAGTGCCCGAATTCCAAACTCCCGATTATATAAAGAGATGTATGATCTTATTGGGTCACAGCTTACTACTCACCAGTATACATGGTTTAATTGCAAGGTTGAAAGTGACACACACTTTATTTTTATATTGTTAAAAAAAATTAAAATCAAACAACTATACTATACATTTCACTGTGTAAGTTTGTTTTGCTCACCTGTTTATGTACTCAAATTTGAAACTCATACATGCCAGTGTGGCGCCCCTGCGTCCAGGGTGGCCACAGGGGCATGTATGAGTTTCAAATTTGAGTACATAAACAGGTGAGCAAAACAAACTTACACAGTGAAATGTATAGTATAGTTGTTTGATTTTAATTTTTTTTAACAAAATAAAAATAAAGTGTGTGTCACTTTCAACCTTGCAATTAAACCATGTATACTGGTGAGTAGTAAGCTGTGACCCAATAAGATCATACATAAACTATAAATTAGAGTGGTTTAGTTGATGAAAAAATATTTATTTTGTATACCAGTGAGTAGAGTCAGGGTGCCCTTGACATGGTCAAGGCTTTAGTGTACTGTTTTGCCACTCTTGATTTGCATACTGACCATTTAGTCATATTATTATTATTATTATTATTATTATTATTATTATTATTATTTATTTATATAGCGCCATTAGGTTCCATGGCGCTTTACATGAGGATAAGGGAGACAAGAACAAGTACACTAAATCTAGGCGATCAGGACGTACAAGTACAGGAGGGGCAGTGACCCTGTCCGCTGAGGGCTCACAGTCTATGAGGAGCGGGTTAGGATACAGTAGGATGGGGGAATGTAAGGTATGGGGCAGTCGCCTGGGTCATATCTGGATTAACAGTGCTCTAGTTATACTTAGTGTTATTGCCGGCTCTCATTATTGGCTCGGCTGTGACCATTTCTCTATACTGCAGTGCAGTACTAAGGCCAGATACTGATTAGAGCCAGCGATGAGCATGTGTAAGCATGACTGAGCTCTTGCAGAGCCTCTTTACAAGTGCACATTAAATGAGTAAGCTCATGAAGAGTAGACAGGGTAGACAGTTTGTTTAACAAACACCTCGCACACATATCCATTGCATGGGGACCTAACCCTGAGTCTGGGACTCTAGGCAGACAAGGGGTAATAGGCTAGATATGAGTGGATGGAGCGTAGTCATGGTAACGGATGGGTATATAAGGAAGTGACAGGAAGCGGTTAGCCAGTAGGCAGGTGCCGAGCAGTCAAGACAAGACCAGTACCATCAGGTCCAGAGAAGTAGTAAAGGCCAGCAACTGACTGATAGGAGAGTTTCCCTGATTATACCAAGAAGTTACACAGGAAGGAAAGGACCCGGTAATCTCTTGAGAAATAGGGATACCTATGGTTTGGCTGAAAGCAGAGTGTCAGCTCTGAGGGGGGCTGAAGATTTACCCGGTGCCCCAGACAACCTGACGGGGAAAACAGAGTTCAGATCTATATTCCCACCACCATAAGATTGGGGAGCACAGCAGCATAAAGAGGACCCGGCTTACCACCCAAAGAATTAAGGAGGAAGCTGCCAAAAGGGACCGAGCTGCCGCTCCGCAATCCACTTTGAGGAGAAACATTGAGATATAGCCTGAAAGGACACGTAGAAAGGCAGAGGAGTCTAGGAAAGTTAACCTGGCTGCAGTGGGTTCAGTATACCGGATTCAATATAGCAAAGCTGTGAAGAATTGTATTGTACCGTGCCTGTTTGACAGAAAGAATAAGAACAGTAAACCCGGGTGAACCCTGCTACGTTGTCTGTGTCTGATTTCAGGTATGAGAAGCTGTCAGTTCTCCATCTAGCCCTGTCAGGAGCCATCTCCACATCATTCCTTTCTTCTGCAAAGCCTACAATTACCATCATTGACTTTTACTACCACTGCCACGGGGGACCCAGTTCTGCCCACAGGAACTGTTCTATCCTAGCTGCCAAAACATCACCCCCGGAGGTTCTGCAGCAGCGGTGGCCCCATTACTGGCCGCATATAGAGGGTGGGGTCACGTGTGACAAATCCCCTGTAAATAACCCCCATTTTATTGTGCGGGCCCGGGACACGGTCCGGACCAGGACCGCCGTGACATCCCCCAGCAGTATCCCGGTCCGGCACCGAGTACCCCGTCCCAGTGGGCTCCACAACCCCCCCGCCAATGCTTTGGCTTTTTTTGTGCATTAAGGTTTTTGATCATTACTTGCACTTATCAAATATTTCTTGCTTAGTCAAGTGCCAATAAGAATAGAAGGGGTAGTCTAAAAGGATAAAAGACATACCAGGGCTTGGAATGTGGAAGCAGTTAGCAGCACATTTGCTACCACTAGCACCAGATGAATTACCAAATGCAGGTAACGATTTGCCTTATTTGCCTCTAAAAAGCATAACAGTTGGAAGGAAGTGAAGGGTGTAATGAAAACTATGGCACATCATTCATCTCAGTCACAGCAGGATGATGTTACCTCTGATTGCAATGCCATCAATTTGAGTCAGTGTTCTGCACAGTTAACCTCCTCCAATGACATAAGTTAATTTTTTATATTAAAGACTTTCAATTATGTCATTGACGCGTGTATCTGTTCTGCCCCTTAGAATCCTAAGCTATAGCACTCTGGGAGCTAAGAAAGACATTTCACAATATGCTCTTCCAGTTCATTTATTGGATGAGATGAATAGTGAGCCTCTAGGGGCCGGAAGAGATAGAAGATAATATTTAAATGCTTAGCTGGGTTGCTGACTTTAACTGCTGGGTGTGTAGCAGCACTTGAAGTGCTAACGGCACTCTGAATCAGAGCAACTCTAGAGGTGTGAATACAGTAGGATGAGGATATATAAGATCAAGGCATTTCTCATACTTATGATGACAATCATTTCGACTGTGCAGTGGGCCGGACTTGGAAAGCAGATTGGGGTGTTAAGGGAATGTCATGAGAGAAAGGGGTGCTGTCTTTGCCGATAAACAGTGAAAATATTTGCTTTGGCAATATCTGCTTCTTCAGCAGTTAATTTAGGAGCAGATGCTGCATATGCTGTTAGTGAGGAAGGCTCAGCAGTGCCTGAAAAGGTCTTCCCATGTTTGTAGTAATTCAAAAATACAATAATTTTGGCTATGGAGACTTATTGCCCTAAAAATAATTTTTGCAAATCTTTGGCAGTCTATATGCTTTGCAGTAGGAAAATAAGCTGTAAATGTCCAGACTCAATAAAACAAGTGACTATGGCCTCCATCAACACATGAAGTGACATCACTTGCTCATTTTGGAACTGTAAAACTCCAGTTGCTCTCCTACCCCTTCTCTTTATGCTAATCTTTTTGCTAGCTAGACTAAATCCTCAAATAGTAACTAGTTGATGTCATTTTCACTAATGTCCTCATCCACAACTACTGCGTCAAAGAAATGATGGGAGTGCTGGTGTCTCACGGTCCGCGCTGCTTCTGGGTTAAATAAACGCACCAAAGAGCCAATTAGATTTCCATCCTTTTATTCCTCCTTTCTCCTACGCGTTTCAGCGCCACACCCGGCGCCTTCCTCAGGGATATTACAATCATAGTCACAGAGGGGGGTTTTATAGCCCCTTGCTCCACAAAAAAGAGGTGTCATCTGTTTACTGATGATGTCATCCACATCATCAAAATGGGTGGATCTGCCCATTTTGGCGCTATTTTTACAAAAAACATAAAATACAACTCAAAAGTATTGAAAAAAGTGCTTAATGCTTTCATAAAATATCAATTGATGCTTCTCAGATAAAATTTTCTAAAAATAAAGCAAATAAAAGCAATAAAACACATAAAAGATGGTTCATTCGGTGCTGTTCATAAAAATAAAAAGCACCCATTTTTTACTCATATTGGACTAGAACCTGGGGTCTTCATATGTATAAGTAGGACTCTAGTGTTTCAAGCTAAGCGCCACCAGTAATTCAGATATTGAAACAGTTTAGTTAGTGGGATTTCATTGCTAAAAACTGACAATGATAGAGTCCTACTTATACATATGAAGACAAAAACAAGGCAGAGTTTTGAATTCACCCACCCTACTTTTTTCCATTCTTGTAAGGTAAACTGTTGTCAAAAGGTTTTACAGCTTGCAAGTATGGATGACAAAAGCCATACAGCAAAGGAATTGCTGCTATGCATTAATAATATAATAATAAATTTTATTTATATAGCGCCAACATATTCCACAGAACTTTACAATTCAGAGAGAATACAATTATTATTATTATTATTTATTTATATAGCGCCATTATATTCCAAGGCGCTTTACATGCTAAAAAGGGCAGACTAGGACAAGTAACATAGTAACAATACAAGTAACAATAAATGTTGACAATTCGGTCATACAGATACAAGAGGGGAGAAATCCTGTCCACAAAGGCTCACAGTCTACGAGGGGCGGGTGGGGATACAGTGGGAGGGGGAAACTCCAGTCATGAGGCGGTGTGGTGGGCCGGGTCTTATTGCAGGTGGTAGGCTTGGCGGAACAGGTGGGTCTTCAGGCTTCTTTTGAAGGTTCCCAGGGTAGGAGAATGCCTGATGTGTTGGGGCAGTGAGTTCCAGAGTCTGGGTGAAGCACGGGAGAAATCCTGTATGCGGTTGTGCGAAGAAGAGATGAGGGGGGAGTAGAGGAGATGCTCTTGGGAGGATCGCAGGTTGCGTGAGGGTAGGTAACGGGAGATCATGTCAGAGATGTATGGACGGGACAGGTTGTGAATGGCTTTGTATGTCATGGTTAATGTTTTAAACCGGGAAGTAGGGAGCCAGTGAAGGGCTTGGCAGAGGGGGGAGGCAGGGGAGTAGCGGGGAGACAGATGGATTAGGCAGGCAGCGGAGTTCAAGATAGATTGGAGAGGTGCAAGGGAGGTATTGGGGAGGCCGGTGAGCAGGAGGTTGCAGTAATCGAGGCGGGAGATGATGAGAGCGTGAATAAGGGTTTTAGCAGTGTCGTGGTCAAGGAAACTGCGAATCCTATAGATGTTTTTGAGCAGGAGTCGGCAGGAGGTGGCGAGGGCCTGGATGTGGGGCTTGAAGGAGAGGGAAGAGTCAAGGATAACCCCGAGGCACTTGGCATGGGGGACTGGAGAGAGAGAGCAGTCGTTGACGACGATGGATAGGTCAGGTAGTGAGGGGGAGCGTCTTGGGGGGAAGACTATGAACTCTGTTTTGTCCATGTTCAGCATAAGGAAGCGAGCAGAGAAGAAGGATGAGATGGCGGACAGGCAGTGTGGAATTTTGGATAGAAGGGAGGCGATGTCAGGACCAGACAGGTAGATTTGAGTGTCGTCGGCGTAGAGGTGGTATTGGAGGCCATGGGACTCAATGAGTTGCCCTAGGCCGAGAGTGTAGATTGAGAACAGTAATGGTCCAAGAACCGAGCCCTGAGGGACCCCGACAGATAGGGGGTAGGGTGAGGAGGATGTGTGGGAGTGGGTGACGCTGAAGGTGCGGTCCGTTAAGTATGAGGAGATCCAAGAGAGGGCAAGGTCCGTGATGCCAAGAGATTCCAGGATCTGTAGTAGAAGGGAGTGGTCAACAGTGTCGAAGGCGGCTGACAGGTCGAGGAGGAGGAGAACAGAGTAGTGGCGCTTGCTTTTGGCAGTCAGTAGGTCATTTGTGACTTTGGTCAGGGCTGTTTCAGTGGAGTGGAGGGGTCGGAAGCCAGATTGCAGGTGGTCAAAGAGGGAGCAGGAGGAGAGGTGAGAGGACAGCTCAGAGTGGACATGCTGTTCAAGTAGTTTAGAGGCAAAAGGGAGGAGAGATATAGGGCGGTAGTTGGAGACAGTTGTGGGATCGAGGGAGGGTTTTTTGAGGATGGGTGTGATCAAGGCGTGTTTGAAGGCTGAGGAGAAGGTGCCGGTGGTGAGTGATAGGTTGAAAAGATGAGTTAGGGCTGGGATGATAACGGAGGTGAGGTTGGGAATGAGGTGGGATGGGAGCGGGTCTTGGGCGCTGGTGGTGAGGTGTGATTTTGACAGGAGGGAGGAGAGCTGGTCTTCAGTTATAGGGGGGAAGCAGTTGATGGAAGTAGAGGGCAGTATAGGTGAAAGGGGAGGCTGTGGGGACAGTGGATCAAAGCTGTCTCTGATTCTGTCAATCTTTTCTTTGAAGAAGGAGGCAAAGTCTTCTGCAGAGATAAGGGGAGAGGGAGGGGGAGCAGGTGGGCGGAGTAAGTAATTGAAGGTTTTGAAAAGTTGCTTTGGATTGTGGGACAGGGAGGTTATACAATATAATACAATTACAATACAATATGATACAATACAATACAATAATATGATAAAATACAATACAGACAATATGAGACAAAAAAAAAAATCTGAAGCCATGAGGAGTTAGGTCCCTACTCGCAAGCTTACAATGTACGGGGAAATAGGGGAGGCAAAAACTGCCATGGTATATGGTCCAGCCATCAATATAATAAATAGGGGATTCACACAATGCTGCATGAACTGGTCACAAGCTGGGATCTGTACAAGTACAGATAAAGTGCTATATTATGCATGGGGGCTGTAGAAAGATGACACAAGAGGCCAAATTTGGAGAAGGACAAAATGGGAATAATTAGACAGATGACGTGAGGAGATAGGCTAGTCTAAAGAGATGTGTTTTTAATGCTCGCTTAAAACTATGCATATTAAAACTAAACTAAAATATTAAATAGCAAATCTCACACTGGATGACTCCAAGTACACTACAAGTGGGAATTGTGTGCAACAATTCCGCAAACATCATGGCTGTTTCGTACGGGCAAAAAAGTTGTTCTTCCTGCAAGACACATATCTTGAATTTAATTGTCTAAAAATTTTAAAAGAAAAATACCCATTTGCAAACATGTGGGTCATAGCCAGGAAAGTGTATAGGTATTTCAACTTTTCTTATGTGGCAAAGAATGCTTCCCAGGACCAGCAAGACTAGAACGTTCTTCCTCAGTGTCATTTGATTTGTGACATTACAACCCACTAAAATTCAACACTGCATATGTAATAAAACCGCAGTGAATGATTCCTTCATGATCAAATTGGAGCTTGTGTTACTTTGAAATTCACCATTGACCATTGATGATTGACACATTTCATTTCACTTGATTCCCTTAAAGAGGCCACTAAACTGACAATAGGCATAACAATGGGAACAACTGTGTCATCCCCCTCATGTTTATCTTAGGGAAAAAAACCTCAAAGATGTAACAGAGGATGGAAGAAGTTAAACAACTTGTACATGTTCATCGACAGTTTGGAACTTTCGGGGACCACAAGGTCAATGTTATATGCGGCAGTATATGAAGGAGGGGAATAAGGATGAGGACAAGCAGCATCAGGTAAATATGGAAGAGAACAAGGAATGAAGCTTATAGTCATGATGACAATGATGCCTGTCATGATGGTCCAACCATCACACCTAGGGGTGCATAAAGTGAGCCAACGTTGCCCTCAGTGATACTGGTAAGAATCGAAAGCTTTGTGCTTTATCCCTTGTTTGATGAAAGGCGCATTGTTAGCAACAAGTAAATGAATAGTAATGCTTTAAGACTATCAAAATAAAAGCAAAATAAGGGAAGTTTTTACAGTTTTTGAAAAAGAATAAAAATTTGTGCATTACCAGAAGTAGTCATTGTTCCTTAATTTTGCAAACAGCAAATCTATTGCTATTCCCAAAATAATAATGACAATTTTTTCATGCTTTTTTAAGAAACCATTGTTTCTTCTCTTAAAAAACATCAAATTGTTGCTAGCAGGACGACAACCCTAAACATACTGCCAGAGATAAAATGAAATGGTTTTTATCAAAGCATGTTCATATGTTTAAAAAAATCAAAACAAAGACTAGACCTCAATCCCACTGTGAATCTGTGGTACGACTTGAATATTGCTGTTCACAGACACTTGCCATCCAAACTCACTGAGCTATAGCTGTTTTCCAAAGAGAAATGGGAAAGAATTTAAGCCTCTAGATGTGCAAAACTGGTATAGATTTATCCCAAATGACTTGCAGTAGTAGTTGCAGCGAAAGGTGAGCCTACAAAATATTGCCTCAGGAGAATTGATTGCAAATGCAGATCACAATTTTCAAATGTTGTATTTTTATAATATTTAGAACACCATCTATAATTTCCCTTACGCATCACAAATACTTGCTATTTACTGTTGGTATTTCAAATAAAATTCCAAAAAAATACATTTAAGCTTGTGGGTGTAATGTAAAAAAAATATAGATAAATTCATGGGGTATGAATAATTTTTCTAAGCATTGTAGGTCACTATGGGTACCTTTACATGTCGCAACATTGCATGCAATTTCACTTGCAACTTACTGGTTGCAGTGAAAACATGGACACATTGTTCCATTTTGTTGCTGTGTACAAATAGAACAATGCGTCCATGATTTCACTGCAACCAGTCAGTTGCAAGTGAAATTGCATGCAATGTTGCGATGTGTAAAGGTACCTTCAGACATTTCTAAGGCCCCTCTCATATCAGCGGTAAATGCTGATCCCGGCTGTTGCGGTGAAAAAAATGCAACTGACGCGGTTACGGCATAACGGCCGCGGTGGGGCTTGCGGTAAGTGTGCGACAGGTGCGGTAAGTGCGGTTTTGGCACTTGCAGCAGGTGCGGCCGCGAAAAAATCGCGGCATACCATTTTTTTTCGCGGCCGCACCTGCCACAAGTGCCAAAACCGCAACTACACCGCACTTGCCGCACCTGCCGCAAGCCCCATAGACATTGCATGGGGCTTGCTGCAGGTGAACCGCAAGTGCAGCCGTTATGCGGTAATCGCGGCAGTTGCGTTTTTTTCACCGCAACTGCCGCGAACAGTGCAAAACGCTGATGTTAAAACAGCCTGGGGCAGTATTTGAGTTAAACAGCTCAAAATAGGTTCAATACAATCCATTGAGATCTCAGTTAAAGACTTTGCAGTACTTGTGATGCATAGAGAAATGATTCACTACAAATCAAATTTTGGGGGAAAATTTTGATGAAGCTAACAAATTCAAATGTCAAAAGATTTGATCATTAAAAATAGATATGGATCAAAATACCTAACATCTTAAAAGGAAACTAAAAATGTTTTCCATAGAGAAAATAATGAATTCACTACTTTAAATATATAGTAACAATGGTGACCAGAAAAATGCCCACAGGAAAAATGCCCACAGGAAAATTGCCCACAGGAAAAATGCCCACAGGAAAATTGCCCACATGAAAAATGCCCACAGTAAAATTGCCCACATGAAAAATGCCCACACGGAAAATTGCCCACACGGAAAATTGCCCACACGGAAAATTGCCCACATGGAAAATTGCCCACAAGGAAAATTGCCCACACGGAAAATTGCCCACACGGAAAATTGCCCACATGGAAAATTGCCCACACGGAAATTTGCCCACACAGAAATTTGCCCACAGGAAAATTGCCCACACGGAAATTTGCCCACACAGAAACTAATATGTGAAAAATGCCCACAGACATGAATGCCAACAGGAAAACAAGGCTGGAGAATAATATAGAATTTTAGGTTATATGCTCTGCAAGACGAGGAATGGTATAGAGGTGTAAGTGAGATGCTTTGCAGGACTGCGGATGGTGTAGAGGTGCAGGTGAGATACTCTGCAAGACAGGGGATGGTATAGAGGTGTAGGTGAGATGCTCTGCAAGACGGGGATGGTATAGAGGTGTAGGTGGGATGTTTTGCAGGACTGCGGATGGTATAGAGGTGCAGATGAGATGCTCTGCAAGACGAGGAATGGTATAGAGGTGTAAGTGAGATGCTTTGCAGGACTGCGGATGGTATAGAGGTGCAGGTGAGATGCTCTGCAAGACAGGGGATGGTATAGAGGTGTAGGTGAGATGCTCTGCAAGACGGGGATGGTATAGAGGTGTAGGTGAGATGCTCTGCAAGATGGGGATGGTAAAGAGGTGTAAGTGAGATGCTCTGCAGGGCAGGAGAATAACATAGAATTGTAGGTGAGATGCTTTACAGGGTAGGATAATAAAGAATTATAGGCGAGATACTCTGCAGGGCAGGGGGATAGTATAGAGGTGTAGGTGAGATGCTCTGCAGGGCAGGGGGATAGTATAGAGGTATAGGTCACATGGATGTCACACTGATGGTAGCTGATAAAAAAATGCATAATTGCATCACACTCGTACCACAGACGGAAAGCACTCGTGCGACTGTCAATAATAAAAATCCCTCTGATAATGCATACCTTAAGGCCGCGTTACACACAGCGATATCGCTAATGATATCTCTGCAATGTCACAGGTTTTGTGACGTTGCAGAGACCTCGCTAGCGATATCGCTGCGAGCGACATGCCGCAGCAATCAACGATGAGCTTGCTAACTGCGGAATGGCCGGGACCATTTTCCCATCGTTGGTCTCCCGCTGTCCAGCATACATCGGCATGTGTGACAGGGGCAACGACCAGTGATCCCCATTCTGCGCCTGAGACGTTGAGCGATCCCAGTGAGCGTCAGGGGACGCAGCATCGGTATGTGGATCACCCAGTGTGACTGCAGACCAGCGATCACATAGCGATGTTCCAGCGATCCCGGCCAGGTCGGATTGCTGGTGGGATCGTTGAAACATCGCTATGTGTAAGGGGGCCATTAGTGTGCCTGTACCCTATAGGTGAGATGTTTTGCAGGCAGAAGAATGGTATAGAGTTATAGGTGAGATGCTGTGCAGCAAAGAAGAATGTCAGCGGAAATTGCCCACATAGAATTGCCCACTAAGTTGATAATGTATTAGACCTGCAGTCCCATGTAACTCCACGGATAATCCAGTGATACTCCTGTGAGTACTGTACATATAGCAGTGATGGCTTCTCTGAATCTGCTGCTGGTTGGGTTCTGCTGTTTTGGGCTGGTGGGAGGGAGGGAGGAGTAAGGCAGAATCACTGAGAGATGAGAGCAGACTGGATCTATCTATTGCAGATAATGACCGACTGCTACAAACCACAGATCTTCAGCATTTCTGCACTAGGTCACTGTAATTCTCAAGATGATCACAGATCATGGGAATCCTCATCTGCACCTCAAATATCAGAGATCTGAAACTGTCATGCTGCAAATGGCAGTTTTCTGTGTGGGCAATTTTCCTGTGGGCAATTTTCCATGTGGGCAATTTTCCGTGTGGGCAATTTTCCGTGTGGGCAATTTTCCGTGTGGGCATTTTTCCTGTGGCATTTCCTGTGGGCAATTTTCCTGTGGGCAATTTTCCTGTGGGCATTTTTCAGGGAACCAGTAACAATACCTTATATGACCTTTATATTTCCAACTAGAACTGACAAGTAGTAATATTAAGAGTACATAGATATAACTAGTTAAATGAGCTCCTCAGAGCACAATACAATTATAAAATAGTCTTCCTTTTGATTAATATGTGACTGTAAAACTAAATGCTGTAGTTTTATAGCCTTTTACTAGAGCCAGACTAAAGGATGAAGTAGAAGAGAAGTTAATTATATTTCCATGAATTGGTCTATTTCTTTTCCATTCTTTGTTTTTATGTAATTGAAGAATCCAGTGCTAATTCTTGCATTGGCAATTTGTCTTTGAAAATGGCATTCATAGATCATAAGAAACCAATGTGCTGACACAAGAATGATAGCATCACCCAATATTTCATTTCTTTAGCTTTCAGTACTTAACAAAGATTACAGTGCTGCAGGGCTCAATAAGCTCGTCCTTCCTCTTGTATTTTAATGAACAAACAGCTGCACAATAATGTTATTCAATGAGGCATTACTAATAAAGTACTGTGCAAACAAAGCCAATCATACTGAATAGTGTGTTTCTATCACCGATGTCACTCCCAATAAGTATACATCGTTCTTTAGTGTGCAACACACAGACACGTCTTCAATCTGCCAATCAGCTATTGTACCTACTGACTTGCATTTACAATTCTAATTATAAGGTGTCACAGTTATAACCATTAATGCATTTACATGAACAATCCAGCTCTCCCTATGACTAAATATAGTTTTCACTTGGCGCCACTACCTGTTCACTGTAACCAGCTATCAAGATCTTTGCATTTTTCATTAGTTGCCTTTACCTATCTTCGCAAATCTAAAACAATTTGTAGGACAGGTAATCTATGTCTGAACCAGAGCATTGCAATGAATATACCCCACATCCAAAACTACTACATATACAGCATACTATATTTTATGAAGCTACACATGAATTTCGACTGGGTATGTAGGGCATTTCTTTGTTGGATGTAAAATGCAAAAATCCACTTTTATATGAAGGGATGGACTCATTGTTCTGTCTTGGGAACCAAATAGAGTATAGAGATTTCTATTTCCCACAGAAGTAGGAACCCAATGGTAGAACATGCAGTGAATATAGAGTAATGACTTATTTCATTACCACAAGACCATTATTTTCCCAGTAAGACATTCTTGGTCCTTTGTGATGTAGACTCCTTACATTTCCACAATACCCATACAGATAGGGTACATACTTTATGGTCCGTTTTGGATTATGTTGTTTTTATCAACACAAATATCATTCTAGATAAATTTGCAATATTTTGTTTGACATCACAATTTTTTTCATTTATGACAACATTTTTTACAGAACGGTATCTGGTACCACAATGGGTGCACATTGCACCCCCTCCTATGAAATCCTTTCGTGGGTTGGTGGGAGGGGAAGCAAATGTATCTTTCCTGGTTTTATAAACAATCTACTATTGGTTTTACTATATTGATAATCTCAACAGTTTTAATTAATTTTTGGATATTAAACTGACATTACAGAATTGTAAGTTCTGTGTGTATTTATTTACTAAACCAATGGATACAAATTCCATATTACATCATTCCATTTCATCCTTCACACATCAAATCTGCTATTCATAGGACAGCGTTGTCGACTCATTTTGGGCAGTACTTCATCACTATATCAATTGCTGCTCTAGTGAGGTCATATATGTTTTAATTTGCCCATGTCCAAAGAGATATGTGGGTCAGACCTCAAAGAAACTATACAAAAAAATACAAAAAAGCATTTCCACCATCAATTTAAAGTTCCTTAATAGCCTCAGGAATAAGGAATTCACTGCAGTTGCCTTGGGAATTGCAAGTTTTTGATTTTACAAAATCTCAATAAATCCATGGTGGATGTTTAACTCCTCTCCTTTTACAGATGAAATCCAAGCTGCTTCTCCACATATTAATGAAGATTTTTCTCTTACTGGTTTCTATCAGATGTAAGCATAATTTTTTTGTTTATTTATTATATTTCGTATATATATTATTTTCTTTCAATCAGTCTTTTATCTTATTTGAAGCTGACTATGCTTACACACTGTTAATATCATACACAGTTTTTGTTTGACTCTTCTTTGTCATTTTTTGTATTTACATGACTAACACTTTTTGTACTTTGCATATACAGTGGAACCTTGGATTACGAGCATAATTTGTTCTGGGAATGTACTTGTAATCCAAATCACTTGTTTATCAAAACAGATTATTAGATAGATTATTACAATTTGCAATTAATTGCAGTTCTATGGTATATACAGTATACTGATGTAATGGAATTTAATCAATTACAGTACCTAAAGTTGGTTAAGTAGCGGCGTCACATGTACAGTATCAAGTATGGAGGCTCCATGTTCAGAGCACAGTGAACACGCAAAGGCTGAAAATGAGGAAAACACTGCGGGTATATATATACGAGTATCAGCATATTCAGCAGACATTGCACAACAAATTGTATTGTCCTTTTCGTGCTTTTACCTATGTGAAAATGCAATAATTGAGGCTAAATTAACATTTTTGTTGGAAAAATTTAAATGTTAATAATTCCTTCTACATTGTTTTAGTTCCTGTGAAGCACCTGAAGGATTAATAATCTTCTTGAAGGTAGTTTTGAGTAGCTTGAGGGGTGCAGTTTTTGGAATGGTGTCACTTTTGGGTGTTTTCTGTCATGTACACCCCTCAAAGTGACTTCAAATGTGATGTGGTCACTAAAAAAATGTTTTGTAAATTTTGCTGGAAAAATGAGAAATTGCTGATGAACTTTGAACCCTTATAACTTCCTAACAAAAAAAAAGTTGTTTCCAAGATTGTGTTGATGTAAAGTAGACATGTGGTAAATGTTATTTATTAACTATTTTGTGGCACATAACTCTCTGGTTTAGCAGAATAAAAATTTAAAATTTTAAAACTGCAACATTTTCAAAGTTTTTTACCAAATTTCAGATTTTTTCACAAATAAACACAAAAACTATCGACCTAAATTTAATACTAACATGAAGCCCAATAGGTCTCGAAATAAAACAATTTCAGAATCGCTAGGATCCGTTGAAGTGTTCTAGAGTTGTTACCTTTTAAAGGGACACTGGTCAGAATTGCAAAAAATGGCAAGTTCAGTAAGGCCAAAATAGGCTGGGTGGTGAAGGGGGTTAATACACATCTATATAGTCTTTATGGCTGGCAGTTTCTCTGATTATATACGCAGACACTATATTTATACTAGTGCAGCCTAATGAATTAGAATATCTTCAAAAATTTTGTTTACTTCAGTAATTCAATACAAAAAGTGAAATGCATAGATTACAGAGTCTTTACAAGCAGAGTGAAGCATTTCATGTATTTATTTCTGTGAATGTTGATGATTATGGCTTATAGCTACTGAAAACCCAAAGGTCATTATTTCAGAAAATTACAGTAGGGAGGATGAAGGTTAAAAACCATGCTGCCAAACTCCATGAGATATCAAAGGGTGAATATATTGATTTATTAGTCAATGAGTTTTAGGGCTCCCAGAGACATCCTGAAACGTGGCAATATTACATTGATTTTTGATGATATTCTAATTCATTGACTTGCACTAGTGTATAATGTATTTTGCTAATAGGCTAGATTTAATCTGCCTGTTATTTGGAATTTTGCACATGTAATATGTGTTGCAGAGAGTACTCCATTGTGCTTTTTTCCCTACTTTATCCTCCTATGCTTCCATTTCACATTTTACCTATTTCTTGCTTTTGTTACATATAAAACACAGCTCTCGATACAATCTGATAGTTCCTGACGAAGACACTATCTGCACCGATACACATTTGCCTCTCTGTCCACATCCTCCATGTCTCCCGATATGGTTGACTTTATTTGCTTTTCTAATTTTTCCTTTTTCGCCTAAGAGTTTATGTTGTTAATGACAGAGTACTTTTTTTAAGTCTATTTCTCTAAAAAGTTATGAAACCCTTGTAATCGTACTTTAGTAAGCATAGAAATATCTCACTAAGGTCTCATTCAGATGTCAGTTTTTGCATATGAGCAACTTTCACACAAGTGCTTAAATGGCTTAATTCAAATGTTCGTGATTTTCTGCAGACTGAGTGGTCATGCAAAACTGCAGATGGCCTGTCCAATTTTGATCCAAGTGTCATATAAAAGTCAGCAATGCAAGTCTATGAGTCCTTGAAAAAAATTGGACAACATTTGTATTCCATCCGATTACGGTCCAATTTTCACTGACTGCTAGCTAGAAAAGGAATAGAGAATTTTTATTTCAGTACAAATAAAGCTACTGATACACAAACCAAACTCAGATGAATGTGTGGCGCCCCTGTGGCTAGGCGCCACAGGGAGGTATTGCACCTTACAAGTATATGTAGTGCCTCTGTAGCTGTGGGTTTGGGTTTAACCTATGGAGTCTAAGTCAGCACCTAACACTAGGCCTACCTTAGAATTAGAGGGACTGTCATACAGTAGGTCCAAAAGGGAGTGGAGCCTGGGTTAGAGCGGGAGACTTAAGTGACAGTTAGTGAGAGAATTAGGGGCTGGGCTTGGACGCAGTGACTCTGCAGCAGGTGTTAGTATGACCTAACAGCAATGTCCTGATTAGACTGTAATCAGGTATTTTGGACGAAGTACCTTAATGTCCGCGCTGCTGCCAGAGAGGAACATACACCAACGACACTGGGACGTCTGAGTACTGGTAGTAGAGGTTTATTTCCAACGCGTTTCGGAGCCACGTACCGAGCTCCTTCCTCAGACTTAGTCTTAGACTGTAAGCTCAGGGCAGCCCCTATACTTTAGGCTGCCCCCGACAGGTTATGTGGGAATGAAATGAGACTGACAGAGGTGGCATATTGATGACTGAGCTGTGCACAACCTAATGTTATAAACTAGTCTCTGGCAGGGGTTGATTGTGTAGCCTCATTAGAAGTTTAATATGGGCTCATCACCTCTCCTCTGCTGTGAGAGGGGTTTTTTCATGTTTGGTATGTGATGTAATCATTGGATGCCTCCTTCTGTAACAAAACTGTATGAATCCCTATTGTTACCTGTCTAAACATGTAAGAGCTACTTGTCATCAAGTGCATATGTAATTGGTCATGCAATGCTGGAGAGTGTACTTCGTTCATGTAAACGTTCATGCTGTCACTGAGCACTTTACTTATGAAACCTTTGAAATTTACTTTATCTGTATTTATTCTGACCTGTGTGGATTTTTCTAATAAATGTAAATCACTTTTTGCTAGTACAACTGTTGTCCTCTTGATTACGTGAATCATTTCAGTTGTAGCAACTGTACAATATTCTAGACTATTCATGTACTGGAATTTATACAAAACAGTGCTGGGAAGGCAGTGAGTGATGACAAGCCTGACAGCCCTCTGACAGGAGGATCACCCATCTCCAGGAGGGTGACCTGGACAGAAGGGCACGAACCAGCACCGGTTGGAGCCGGCTGGTTTAGTCTGGGGAAAATACTGGCAGCACGGGGCCGAGGCGGTCAGTGGTCCATCCATAACTGTAAACCGATGAGCCGTGGGCCCTTAATCACCAGGTAGCTGTAGGCGCCACAAGACGGTACCTCACTCCTCAGGCCCATAATCAGTCCAAGACTATGAAGGTAACGGTCCGGATTCCAGTGGCTGGAGAGATAGTGCATTCCTGCTGCTCCAGTCTATACCGGTCAAGGATAACCCATGCCTCATCGTACAATACCAGGGGACTAGTGAGAGAGCTCTGCAAAGGTGGTGAAAGACAGAGGAAGGTAGAATTGAGACCCCAAAAGTTAATAAGGTAGGAACATCTAGAGACTCCATAGGGGTACCCTGAACCGACTACTAGCACCCGTTAAACCAGACTGTACAGTGTTCTCTATAACATCTGCCGGTAACAAGTAAAGTGGAGTTGAATTTGAGTCGGTGTCTGTCTTCCTTCCTGCCGGTGCCTGGAGGGCCCTCATCATCATCCCTGGAGTTGTAAGAACAACTACTCCCCTCATCCTCGATCATCGCTGCCCTGAGGTAAAGCTCCACCGGTGGGGAGCTGTACCACACTGAACTGCACCCATCATCACCTCAGCGGCCGGCTTGCAGCACCGGTATCCAAATCACAGGGATCCACAGGTGGCGTCACATATTATTCATCCTTGTAAATATCTCCCCCACCAAACAAATGACAGCCAGGGCACGGAACGGGGAACCCGATGACCCGTAAGTCCCCGTCACAGCCATCAATCCATCCCGATGTCTGCGTACCCCTCTCCCTGTGCTCATCAAATGTCAGCTAGAAAAATGCGGTCTGTTTTTCCTGGATGTGCAACAAAATGGACATATGCTGTAAATGAGGCTTAGGTCTAAAAACAACAGAGCAGCAAACTTTGTGATAGCAAAAATTTGTGTCCGTCTCAAAACTTTTGGCCACAAATGTACTATACAACATCAGAGACTTTAATGATACATAGCACTGAATACAAAGTACAAAGTTGGCACCTTGGCACAGAAGGGATTGAAAGGAGCTATGGAAATTGCTTATAATTGAAAACAGGATCATTATTGTAATAGCTACCGCAATTAAATATGGGGAATAAACAATCTGGATTCACCAAGCAACAGTTTTTTCCATAATATATGCGCGATATAATTAATCTAACATTTTAATAGCAATGTAAGTGAAGTAACTAGTGGCTAGGGTGCGATGTATACGATATGCAGATAATTAGCTATTCAATTACTTTTACAGCTTTAGTAAATTGTATCCATTCACATTTCGGATATCCATAAAAACATGGTTGTGTAAAAGAAAAATAAGAAAGTTAAAGAGGCCCTAACAGCAAAAATCTACTTTTATTAAAAAAAAAAGTTTAATTATATATACACATATACATGAAGCCCGAAGAGGACCCTGCAGATGTGTCCATTATAATCACTTGTGATGAGTGACCACTACTATGCTCGGGTACTTGGTACCCGTATCGAGCAGTTGGATGCTCAGATGTGTGCAACATGAGTAACCCAGTATAATGAAAGTCAATGGGGAAGTCAAGCATTTTTCAAGTACATTTCCCAGAAAAAATACTCAACTACATATATGAAAAACGTGGATTTCTCTGGAATAGGACATAAGATCACAGATATCAATGTATCATTTTATTCAGCTTCCTATGACCTGTATGCCCAACATATTCCACTGTAGCGTTGTTTTGTACTACATATATAGGAAGAGATGGCACATATCAATTCATTTGGTTAAAAAATCTTATCCATTATCCACTAAAACACAAACTTCACATATGCATTTATGTGATAAAAAGTGATTAATTTTCGGTGTGCTATGTCCCACAAAACGATATAGGCTATGGCTATAGTGTCACAGTCTATATACAAAGTACTCTAGTTTATGGACTGTAACTAAATATATTCACCATGTTAGTTAAATATTTTTAGATTATTTTAAATTCAGTCAATTAAGTACACAGTAATATAAAATCTGTTCATTTCTTTTCTTTTTTTTTTATATTTGGCTGTTAATGTTTGGGTAAAAGAGTGAGATTTATATATATATTGATATATGTGTTTGGGGTAAGGAGTTTGTGTTTAAAAATATATATATTTAACGTTATTCCCTTTTTAATTAGTCTTTATAGGGAACTCGAATGTTATCTCTTGATTGCCAATACAATATATTGCACTGCAGTAGTGTTGCAGTGTATTCTGAAGCAGACGATCTCCTCTGAAGTCCAGCCACTGACTGGACTTCTTGTAAGGTCTGTCTGAGGCCACAGGTTCAAAACGGCTACCTTAGACACACCTGGTACAAGCCACTCTGTTTAGCAGAATCCAAAGAATCCATGAAACCCTTTAACACAGCTCCAGATGCACAAACGGGGTCCAGGAGAAGGTTACCCATGACTGCTGTCTGTAGGTGCTAACCAGAGGCAGAAATTGTTGCCAAGCAAAATCAGGATCTATAAGAGTAGTACAAAAGTCATAAGCTGAGGTCTGAACAAGGAAAAATGATCACATTAGGCAAAACAGACAGGACTGAGTCATGTAAGCACTAAACTATATCTGGCAGCTTCTAACAATAAGCTGGAGGTTGTTGTGCTTTCTAATAGGCTGAAGCAAGGAGCTGATGACTTCGGCTGGAGAGTACACACATACTCTGTCAGATGGGAAAGTACTGCAGGTCTAAGATACTCTACCTTTAATGTATGGACAGAGCATGCATTGTCTAGATACTCTGGTTCTGACATCTTGACTATCACCAGCACAGCCCACAGAATGAATATGGCAGTACCTGACAACAAGCAGATGTTACAGGAGCAGGTTCTGGTGAAGATGTTACACTTCATAGGAAATTCTATATTTCAGACATAGGACCTTCAGAAGGCCAAGTCACTTGATTGGCACCTTAATTGCATATCCCAGACTTCTTGAAGACTTTTGCATTCAGTTGTCATGCTTGACAATTGCATTGAAAAGTTTAAGCTGATGTGATTGGATCCATGTTCAAATACATCAGGTACTGTGGGGCTCCAGTTATGCAACAGAGCAGTTAATTGTGCTACACAGAGTGGGCTCAGCTTCTGAGCCTGCTCCACGAAGTAATAGAATAGAGCTGCTGCTCCTGCAAGGTAGCTGTTGCTAAGGGTAGTAGGATATCATACATTAGAAAGTACAATCCCTGACATAAGTTGTCGCTTATCCATGTTATGTAAATAAAAACTTATAACCTAATGTTAAGTTCATCCATTGGTTGTATAAATTACTCTTTTGAAAGCTGAAACCCACCCAAATTTGGTTTATGTCAAGAAAATAAATTGGCATCAATGCTGAAACATTGATCATTTAATGAACACAGAATGGTCAGATTTTGGCAAAAGACAAAAGTTGTGTTGCCCACAGAAAGTAATTTGATATTCTAACAAATAATTAACTTAAAATACAAATATATGTTGCATAACATTGGTGAATGAAGTTGTGGTGCTATTAGAGTCATATTTAATATTTTGTGGGACTTCCATGAGCTTGAAGGACTGCATCCATGCGATTCAACAATGATTCATACAATTTATTAATGAAGTCATCAAGAATACCAAAGAATGTAGTCTTACATGCCTCCCAGAGTTCATCTAGATTCTTTGGTTTTGTCTTCCAAGGTTCCTCTTTCATCCTACCCCAAACATACTCAATGATGTACATGTCTGGTGACTGGGCTAGCCAGTCCTTGAGCACCTTGATCTTTTTTGCCAGGAGGAACTTTGTTGTAGAGATGGATGTATGAGATGGAGCATCATCCTGCTGCAGAATTTGACCCCTTTTATGATTTAGAATGTAAGAGGTAGCTAATACTTCTTGATATTTTAGGCTATGTTTCACACACCCCCATACTGAATGTCACCCCAGACCATGATCTTTCCAAATGTAACTGTTTTCTGGGTGTATTTTGGATCCATACGGGCTCCAGTAGGTCTCCTGCAGTATTTGCAGCGGCTGTGGTGTAATTCTACAGAAGATTCATCAGAGAAATCCACCTTCTGCCACTTTTCCAGCGTTTAGCAGGCTGTGGGACTTTGCAAATGCCACATGGTTTTTTATTTGCTTTTTGTTTAGTGTTGGCTTCTGGACACTGATTTGACCATGGAGGCTATTTTGAGACAGAATCCTACAAACTGTTCTAGTTGACACGGGGACTTGAGGTGACCAGGCCTGTTGGAGCACTGCTGCAGTTGAAGAGGGGCTAGCTTTGGATTTTCTAACCAATAAACGTTCATCCTGAGCAGTTGTCTTGCGGGGTCTGCCGGACCTGGGCTTGTCAAACACATCTCCAGTCTCTTCAAATCTTTTTTTAATTTTTTTGTACTTGACACTGAGACACATTAAAGGTGCCAGCCACCTATGCAGTGGATCTGGTCTTCAACCTTTTGATAATCAAGGCTTTGGTCGCAGGGTGGATTTTTGGCATGTTGTCAGAGCTCAAGTTCAAGTGAAGGTCTGGGGTGCTGAGTTTCTTTTTATAAACACCCACTAATTAACCGATCATTTACTGAGCACAGGTGAGGATGTAAACTAGGATTGGGTACATTATATGACCAGGCGACAAAACTTTTGTCTTGCCAAAATCTGACCATTTTGTGTTCGAGTCATTCCATATCAAGTGATCCAAAAATGAATATTTTTTTTACCCAACGTCTTCAGATTTTTTTTATTTTTTTGATATATGAAGTACAACTTTAGTTAATTACAAAAAAAAAGTTTTGAATTTTTTTCTTCATCAGTTAATTTTTTGCAGATTTTTAAAGTTTTAAAAAAGTGCGAATTTTGGCCTGGTATGGCTTTACATTTTCTATCATATCTCGGGCTAGAAAGAAGATAGAGAAACAAAATAAACACAGTTCTACTCAGAACTGCCCAGGCTTTCACCAGATATGTCACAAGAGGATCTTTGTTAATATTTTACCCATGCAATCACAAACGCAAAATTTTAAAACGCATTTCCGAAAAATCGGCATAATTTAAATATTTCAAAAACTGCTCATGTGTCTGCTGTGCTCTTAGCCACATCTGTACCAAATTTCAAGTTGGGATAGCGATGGGAGTCAATGGGTCATTCCATATCAAGTGAGCTAAATATGAATATTTTTTTTACCTGACGTCTTTAGATTTTTTTTCTATTTGAAGTACTACTTTAGTTAATTACAAATTAAAAGTTTTGAATTTTTTTCTTAATCAGTTAATTTTTTACAGATATTTAAAGTTTTAAAAAAGTGCAAATTTTGGCCTGGTATGGCTTTGCCTTTTTTATCTCGGGCTAGAAATAAGATAATGAAATGGGAGAGGCATCATTTTACTCAGAATGGTAACAGCTTTCATTTGATATGTCACAAGACTATGGTTTTTTATATTTTGTTTGGGAAAAATCAAATTCAAAATTTTGATGCGCAATTGTGAAATAAATATTTGTTTGAAAATTGTGAAAAAATGCCTGTGTGTTACTTGTGTTCTTGGTTATATTTGTGCAGAAATTCAACTTGTGACCTGTCAAATTTATATATTTTTTATTTTATGGTTGTATGAGTTATTACAACTTATTGAATAAAACATTTATATGCAACAAAAAAGAAACTCAAAACACAAATCCCGTAAGTGCCAGGATAAATGTATGTTACTCATCAGAACACAACGCTCAGCATTTTCAACCTGAATGCATTGAACAAACCAAAAGAAGAAAGGTGATCATATCCTCAAGTTTGATTAAACAAGATTAAAAGAACCAAAAATGTTAACCCCTATTTATACATGTAAATTTGTTTTCTATTATATCACTAAACATGTAATTTATAAAGTGTTTAATAAGAATAGTACAGTAGTTAAATCATCGTTCTATAAAATATGACCTAATCAAACAATTAATAGTATGTTTTTAAAGTGGCTTTTTATCATCAATTTATCTTTTTTAAGTGGGTGAAATGTAATTTTGTCCATAAGCGCTTACTAGCAATCACCATTTAATTTGTGTAGAGTATGTCCGGCCTGTCACTGAGTTATTATCTGACTTTTTCCCAATCTTTGGAGAGTACAGTAGCCAGCCACCAGCGCCAATCATATTCACAGGTCACATAGCCAGTTATGTCATAACTTGACAATCTTTTGCCGCCTTCTACCACTTCATGGACTTCACTGTCTTTGCTGAATGAAAAAATCCTTGTTTATATTTCTGTTTCACTACATGGAATGAAAGTGTGGGATTGCCGAGTCCCTTTGATGGGTTCTGCTTCCTGTAACGATGTTTTAACAAACTCTCCTCCTCTTCGTAGTCCTGGTTTGTACAATATTCAATACAATATTGTTCATTCTCAGGTTGAGCCCTTACAAAGCTTTCTCCTATATGTCCTCTCCTGCTTCTAAGCTGTAACATATCAAAATAATACAGTAATGTCTAAAAATCATGGATTATTTGGTGAATATAGACCCCACGCTTTTAGACCACAGGCTGAACAGATCTGAATTCAAGATTTTCGAATTGACACTATTATAGTTAAATATTTTAAAATATGATCCATCGCGATTTCAACTTGAAATTTGGTACAGATGTGGCTAAGAGTACAGCAGACACATGGTCAGTTTTTGAAATATTTCAATTATGCCGATTTTTCGGAAATGCGTTTTAAAATTTTGCTTTTGCGTTCGCATGGGTAAAAATTAACAAAGATACTCTTGTGACATATCTGGTGAAAGCCTGGACAGTTCTGAGTAGAACAGTGTTTATTTTGTTTTTCTATCTTATTTCTAGCCCGAGATATGTAAAGCCATACCAGGCCAACATTCATGCCTTTTTAAAACTTTAAAAATCTGTAAATAATTAACTGATAAAGAAAAAAATTCAAAATGTTTTATTTGTAATTAACTAAGGTAGTACTTCATATAGAAAAAAAATT
This sequence comes from Allobates femoralis, assembly GCA_033576535.1. Lineage (NCBI taxonomy): Eukaryota > Metazoa > Chordata > Amphibia > Anura > Aromobatidae > Allobates > Allobates femoralis. Next base: position 346,931,232 of record JARQOC010000004.1, on the reverse strand, counting down.
AAAAAAAATCTAAAGACATCAGGTAAAAAAATATATTCATATTTAGATCACTTGATATGGAATGACCCATTGACGCTATTAATAGTAAAATATTTTAAAATATGATCCCATCGCGATCCCAACTTGAAATTTGGTACAGATGTGGCTAAGAGCACAGCAGAACCATGTGCAGTTTTTGAAATATTTAAATTATGCCAATTTTTCGGAAATGCATTTTAAAATTTTGCGCTTGCTTTCCCATGGGTAACATATTAACAAAGATACTCTTGTAACATATCTAGTGAAAGCCTGTACTAGTTCTGAGTAGAATAGTGTTTATTTTGTTTCTCTATCTTATTTCTAGCCTGAGTTATGAGGAGAAATGTAAAGGCAGGCAACACCGAAATTCGCACTTTTTCAAACTTTGAAAATCACTTAAAAAAAATAATTTAAAAAAAAAAAATTTTCTTCACATTTTGCATTGTCTGACATGCTATTATCAAATAACAAAATCTCAAAAGAATTAAAAATAGAGGTAATAATCATTGGTTCACTTGAACATGATCAATATTTCAGCATTTGATGTCAATTTATTTTCTTAACCTAAACCACATTTCGGAGGGTTTCGGCTTTCAAAAGAGTCATTTATAAAACCAATGGATGAATTTAACGTCAGGTTATAAGCTTTTATTTACATAACATGGATAAGCGACATAACATTTTTCAGGGACTGTATATGAAGTATCAGAAAATTTAGTTTTCAATAATTATAAACATTTAGTCCCCTTCACTAGATAATTTTGGCAAGCAATGCACCATTTGTCACCTTTAAATTGATATGTTGTTACAGACAAGGTCTCATTCAAATTTCTGGTTTTCTTGTACATGTTCTATCTAATTTCTTTTCAGAAGGAACATGTAACCCATCTGAATCTATGGATTAGTTCACATGTCTGTGTTTTTTGCTGACCACGTGTACGCCAAAAAAGAAAAAAAGAGAAGTGTTTGATTCAAATTACTAGTCAAAAATGAAAAACTTTAAAAGTACATTGACGGCATCCTAGTTGCATTCTAGACCTGTTTCTGTTTCTTGTCTGTTTGCTAGCAGAAGCCCAAGAAATCCCTTAGTTTTAAAACATTTATAGTAAATCCTGACATACTGACCCTATTCTGATGAAAATCCGATCCAGTACACTCATGAAAATCGGAATTTTTTTTTTTCAAGTATGAGATAAAGCTCTAGTATCTGAATAAGGCCTAAGGGAAGCTCCCAGACTGAACAGCTCCAGTATTACTGCATTGATCAATTTACTTTACTTAATGTGCACCAGTTATGCAGATGGCTGGTTTATTGACTTACATAAAACACCTCATATATGCTGCACCTGCTTGGTATAATCCTATGCATCCTATAGGCATATACGCATCAATGTAGCAGACAAATAAAATATAATATCTAGGTAAAACAAAGTTTATATTAACAATGAAATTAGCATACAAATTCTATAATGATATTGTGTTGTTACTTTTTTTTTTTACCTTGGCATAATATAAAGCACATAGCACAGTACAAAAAACACCATTATATTCTACTCTAATATTTTGTAGAACTGTGTGGTCCTACAATTAAAGCCATAATCAATATTAATCACATATCCCAGAAATCAAAGTTCTACGTATTTCTCTTTTGTTGTGAAAACTCCCCTATTGCACGCATGTAAACCTGGCTACAATTCTGAAGAGATGTAATGAGTACTGATGATTAATATTATGATTGGATATAATAATGTGTACAGACAATTTTTTATGGGATGCAAACAGTTCAGTAAGGGGCCTTTCACACTTGCGTTTTTTTTTCCTGATCTGAAGATCAGGAAAAAACCTGGTTCTTATAGGATTCATTTTTTTGCCCATTCACTTTAATGATTTCAGGAAAAAACCTGAAGCAACAAGATTCTACCTGAAATCATTAAAGTGAATGGGCAAAAAAATGGCTCTCTGTACTGTCTATGGGGAGCTATCGCCTTTAGGATTTCCAGCCGCAGTTGCGGCGTGTAAAGGTACCTTAAAAGAAGAAATTCAAAGGATTTCTGCATTGAACCATGGCTTTAAAGGGATCCTGTCACCCCAAATCACCTCTAAACCTATTAAAACCTGTCCCTAGAGCATATTAACACTGTCCCTACACTCCTTTTAGCTCCTAAATGGCATTAGTCAAAGTGAATATAAACGTTTTATAAGTACCTGATTAGTCATGATAATGAGTGACTATGCTATTCATAGTCACTCATCAAGGCAGCCCCTCTTCTTCATATCACGCCTATTCAGGCGTGCTCGTCAGTCTATGTTCAAAATCGCGCCTCCCTGCGCGCCTCCCTCTCTCTCATAGCGTCCGGGCTTCACTGTAAGCTGTATGACGCGATTCGCGTCATTCCCGGCGCCAGATGACGTATTTGCAGCCGCGCCGCGCTGTCAGCTTCAAGTCCCGCACTGCGCATGCGCATGGGCATGCGCAGTGCGTATTTTGAAGCTGACAGCGCGGCGCGGCTGCAAATACGTCATCCGGCGCCGGGAATGACGCGAATCGCGTCATACAGCTTACAGTGAAGCCCGGACGCTATGAGAGAGAGGGGAGGCGCGCAGGGAGGCGCGATTTTGAACATAGACTGACGAGCACGCCTGAATAGGCGTGATATGAAGAAGAGGGGCTGCCTTGATGAGTGACTATGAATAGCATAGTCACTCATTATCATGACTAATCAGGTACTTATAAAACGTTTATATTCACTTTGACTAATGCCATTTAGGAGCTAAAAGGAGTGTAGGGACAGTGTTAATATGCTCTAGGGACAGGTTTTAATAGGTTTAGAGGTGATTTGGGGGTGACAGGATCCCTTTAACAGCCATTTGTACTGACAGTGTTCATCTGCCATTCTACCTGCATCTTGGACATTTTAAGTCCAGCAGTTCACAGCCCCTACACCTCGGACTTAGGGCCGCTTCAGATATCTGTGAACGATATTGTTAGCTATGTCACGTGACTGCGATCCTTCCGACATAGTTAGTGCGTTGTCACACGCAAGGATATCGTTAACGATCTTAAATTTGGCAACGCGCCAGCTATTTGGAGAAGATCGTTTGAACAATTTAACAAAGCGAAAGGAATAGGAGAAATATGAACGACATCGTTCAAAAAGGTATCACACTGAACGATGTTGCTGCTTCACAAATCCTTAATTGGATGATGAACGATGGATTTGAGGTCAGGAGCTCAAATTTATGTTGAACGATCTGATGATTTTACCTTCAGATATCTGTTTACACGCAACGATTCAAAAACGATATCGTTTGAATGATCCAAAAAGCGTGACGTTTCAACAATATCTTTTCAGATATCTGAGCGAGTGAAGCGGCCCTTAACTACCAGAGTTGAGTGTACTGCTATTGGTTATATACCTATTTGGCTATGTTCACATGTTAAGTTTTTGGTCAGTTTTTGACATCAGTTTTTGTAAGGTCTCCTTCACATCACGATTTTTTCCTGTCCGTGGGGATATGTTTTTTTGCAGGACCCCACGGAGAGGAACGGACAGGCCCAGATGTGTAACTCCGGAAGCCATTTTTGTGGCCAGATCCGTGATTTTCACGGATCTGGACACAGAAAGAGCTGGGAGGAGCCCAGTGGTGTCGGGGCTTTGATGTCACATGGGGGGTGGAAGAATGCTGTGTTCCTCCCCCGTGTGATATGTCGGGGCTGAAGTTTTGCTTTCCCAGTGTATCTACATACACTGGGAAAGCAAAATAAAAGAGAAAACATGTATTAAAAAATATAAACACTTACCTCTCTGCCTGCTGTCCGGGAACCGAGAAGACATCCGTATACTGTGAGGACCTTAAAGATCTGTGATTGGCCACTAGTGATCATGTGATATGATCTTCTCAGGTCCCGGACAGCAGGCGAATAGGTAAGTATTTATTTTTTATTTTTAATACATTGCTTTATTTAATTTCACTTTAGCAGTGTATGTAGACACACTGCTAAAGTGAAATTACACTGAGCAGATCAGATTCTGGGTACATAAAAAAAAAATCAGACACATTCAGATCCGTGACAATTTGGACACAATCGGATGGCCATATAGGACCAATCCGTACCCATAGGGATACATGGGAACTAAATCAGATCCATGGCTATCATTTTTAAAATGGATAGCCACAAATTCCAAATAATCGTGATATGAAGGGGGCCTATGCCATACCATAGATTGGATGAAAAATATAGAAGTGCTTACGTCTTTCTATTAGGCCACATTTGCACATTGAGTATTTGGTCAGTATTTTACATCAGTATTTACAAGCCAAACCAGAGTGGAACAGTCAGATGAAAAGTATAATAGAAAGACATCATAACGTGGCCTTATACACCATGTTCCAAATTATTATGCAGATTGGTTTTAAGTGTCATAGGGTTTTTTTTTCTGTCAATGAAACCCATTGATGGTATTGTGTCTCAGGTTCTTTGGATCATTGAAATCAATCTCATATACCTGTGATAATTAGTTTGGCAGGTGAGCCCAATAAAAGGAAAACTGGGTGTTCCACAACATTAAGCAGGCCATAGTTTTCAAGTAACATGGGAAAGAAAAAGAATCACTCTACTGTCGAAAAGCAACAAATGGTGCAATGTCTTGGACAAGGGATGAAAATATTAGATATTGCACAAAAACTTTAGCATGATCATCGTATTGTGAAGGGATTTGTGGCTTAATGCACCATGCTGCAAAGAATACCTCTGTGTCATTGGATGCTATGGCATAAAAGGAGATAAACTCATGGTGTGGCCACCATCTTCCCCTGACCTCAACCCTATAGAGAACCTTTGGAGTATAATCAAGCAAAAGATCTATGAGGGTGAGAGGCAGTTCACATCAAAACAGCAGCTCTGGGAGGCTATGCTGACATCATGCAAAGAAATACAAGCAGAAACTCTCCAGAAACTCAGAAGTTCAATGGATAAAGGGATTGTGAAGGTGATATCAAAGAAGGGTTCCTATGTTAAATGTAACTTGCCTGTTAGGATGTTTTGGAGTTAAATAGCTTTTTATATCAGTGAATGTGACCTCCTAATGCTGCAAATTCAACAAAAATTAGCACTTTCAGTTCTTTTTATCAAATGCTTAGAAACTCTACTGTGCCTAATAATTTGGAACAGTGCATTTAAGTTTTTTTTTAATTTTGAAGATTATACTGTTATCATTGGGAGGTTTCTTCAATAAAATTTGTTGTATACTCTAACAGGTGATGACTTTATTACACTGACTGTCATTTGCACCGAGTTTAGAAAAGAGAAACATTTGCATAATAATTTGGAACATGGTGTACAGCTGTACATGCATCTGTTACTCACCTGCTGGCATTTCCACAAGCAGGCTGATATAATTATAGATTTGTCCAATCACATTTTTAGGCCACTTTCTTTAATTCTTTTGCCTTTTACTTTTTTTTATCAGCCTATTTGACCTTTAGTCCCAGGTAGCCTTGATATTATAATGTAATGTTTTGCCTTTATTACATTTGTATTAGTGTTATATGGTTTTCCACTGCTTTCTGTAGTTACTTTGAAGCTATGTGCTGACAAGAAAATAGTGTTGAAGTTTTTTGGAAGTCAGAAATCTGGACATGCATAAAAAATGAATCAAAAATATGCCTGTGCCAACAGTGCGTTTTTTGTTCAGAAAATGTGCATTTTTATAGGTTAACTCCTATGCCAGGCTGTTCAAAAATTCATGTATTAGAGAGAGAGACCAGAAATCAAATGGTACTTTTTGCATTGGGAAGTGCTGCATTTTGATGAAAAAACGCATAGCAATAATTGAAGTAGCATTGGCACAGGGGTTCTGATTTCACATACTTTATATTAGTCTGAAGAATTTATGCACATCTGCAGCAGATAAGCACAAAAAAGGTTGCAAAATCTGTTGAACTTCCGCATTGTCGACCCATAGCTTGAAGTGTGGTTCCAACTAGTTTGTACCTCGATTCATTTTATCATTTTATATTAGTTGCCCTCATGTTCATGGTTCTACTTGAGCAAAATTATATTTGGCTTATTATAGCAAGCACGGTAATTTATATCTATTTATGTTGAGAAATAAATAGGGTTATCGCACCAAGAAAATGTATACCTATCCACAGAAAAAGCCATAGTTCTCATGCTTTCTGGGGCCCCTGCTTTGAGATCCCTACTAGAAAAGATTCCCTAGAGCTCCCCATTTCTCATTGTAATTTCAACTTAGCGGTGGTTGAACATTCATTGTGCCACTTCATTCAGTTTCTAAGGGGCAAACAAAAACAGATAAAGTACTCAGATCTTTCCTCCATTCCTATAAGTATTTGCATGGAGCAGCAGGGGACATCCACGATCACCACTCCTCACTAAAGGCCCAGTCACACATAACGACACACTAGTGATACCAATAACGATAACGATATGCCGAGATCCCTGGTGCGTCGTTTTTCACATCGCTGGTAAGATGTCAAACAAGTATCTCACCAGCGATGTCACCAACGACTTCAGCAACTATCCAGAATTACACCAGGTCATTGGGAATTGTCACTCCATAGCATAGCATTGAGATCGTTGGTCATTGTCCCTTTCAAATACAACGGGAGCGCAACGACGTAGAAATGACCCAGAACAGTAAGTAACGATCAACGATCTCACAGCAGGGGCCAGATCGTTGGAACGTGTCACACATAACGACACAGTTAGCGGGATCATTGTTACATCACAAAATCTGTGACGTTACAACGATCTCGTTAACGATTTTGTTATGTGTGACAGGGGCTTAAGGTCCTGCAGGATTAACAAATGGAAATCATGAGGTCTTCCTTAGGCTAAGTGCCCACTGTGTATTGTTGGTGTTTTTTTTTGCTGTGTTTCTGCACCTAAAATGCAGCACCCACAGCTTTGCAATGAAAGTCAAAGTGATTTTACAAAAGCTGTGCCCACTATGTGTGTTTTTGGGTGCTGCGTTTTGTAACAAAAATTTTTTTTTTTATGTCCCTGCAATTAACATGCCTGTTTTTGGACAGTATTTTCCTCATAGACTCTATTCTAACCCCCAGAAAAAACACCAAAAACATAAAGGTATTCCCACAGTCTGTTTGTGGCGATTTTTTCCTGCAATTTTCCAATGCAAAAATGCTCCAATACTCACCCTCACCAGCGATCCTCGGTGATTCTTCCTCTTTCCTGCGGCAGTAGATGTCTGTATCGATCTGCCAGGACCTTTTGCACCATGTGACTTAGCCTGTCACATGGTGTGCAGGATCTAGAAGATAGATAAAGACATCTCCTGCCACTGCTCAAAGGAAGAATCACCGAGGATCGCTAGGGAGGGTGAGAAATTGTGTGTCTGTCTGTGTTTGTGTGTCTCCTTATTTTGGTCGTTTTTGTGCTGCATTGTTGTGCAAATGCACAAAATTGGGTGATTTGCTGATTTTGCCACAAACACAGCACAAAAAAAAAGCACAGTAGGCACAAAGGCTAAGGGTGCATTTCACACGCTTCGTTTTGCTGCATATTTTTACGCGAGTGCTCTTGCAGTTTTTGTAACCAAAACCAGGAATGGAACAATCAGAGGAAAAGACTAAGGGCTCGGACACACTCATCAGAGTTTGACTGAGGAGACTCGGGAAGGGCTGGAGCAGGACCCTGAACGGCTTCTCCCTCTCTGGACTGGGACTGTCAGCTGCTTGTGTTTTTGTGCAGCTCCAGACTCCCCGTCCAGAGAGGGAGAAGCCATTCAGGGTCACTGCTCCAGCCCTTTCAGAGTCTCCTCATTCAAACTCTGATGTAACTAGGAAAGTGTGTCCAAGCCCTAATAGAAACAAGTGCTCCACTTTGTATTTAATCACCCACTCCTGGTTTTAATCAGCCAATCCTGGTTTTGGCTACAAAAACTGCAACAGCCCTCGCGTAAAAATACGCAGCAAATTTGCAGCATGTGAACGCACCCTTATTGTAGTGAGGGGCAGCGTTCAGACATTTATCAATGATCATGTCGATAGTTGTATTCACAAAACCATCCATGTAAATCTATTTTCCGCTACGATGAATTTACATTTTGCTAGAGGGCGGTTTCACACATTGGTAATGTATATGTGGATTCCTGTTATAGTCTATAGACAATCTGAAGGTCACAAGCCACGTCTCCACTAAGAACTGTATTTGGTATCAACTTAGACAACCACTGGCAATAAAATAGTTAAAACCAAGAGCTAAAAAAGAATATATCAGTTAGTCAAAAGTGATTTGCTGCTATGAAAAGATCTGTAAGACATTCAATGTTCCTGCCATAATTTGTATTCAGTCACTTTAAAGGAGGATTATGCTCAAATTACAATTATAAGGCAAATACATATTATAAAAACCAATTTGTTTCTCAATCCTAGTTACCACGCTGATACAATATGACTAAGAAACAGACAATGAATATCCATAATCCTGTTGCCTATGCTTATATATGCAGCAACAATGCCAGGCTTCTAAGTACACTGATAGAATAATAATGCAAAAAGGAATCAAATTAGAATGACTTGGAAAAATAGAAATTACACCTCAAAGCTCCATTGCACAAATTATTTCAGGAGTGAAGTTATGATCATTTATCTGATTTTTTACATTGCAGAACAAATGCTACAAATCACTAAACAGCAGATTATTCAATGAGGCCAGAATAGAAATGTAATAATAACTCAGTTAATAGAAATTCAGTTAGTCGCCCTATGGTATATGGCAGACATTGCAGAATAAGCAAGAATACTATTTGAATACTCACAAATTCTGCATAGTATCTTTTATGTCTTCAAATATATATATTTTTCCCTATTCAGAGATACACAATACAAAGTGAATTGCAAACTTGTATAGACTTGTAGGGCTAAGCTTAGGACATGGAACCAAGAAAAAAAAAGCTATGCTACTCTATCTCTTAATTAATTTCTGTCCTCTGAACTCCATCTGCTAGAGTATCACATTTTGCAGGAGGTCAGCACTGTTCCAGCTCTAATTGTGAAATCATGCCCTAATAATTGACTGTAAATCTTCAACCAAAGCCAACACCTACAACCCACAATATAAAGGAAGCCCACTAATCAAGAGCACAAAATGAATGGCAAGGCATCACTTAATCACTTGATCCACCAAGCACTTGACCTAAAAGCTTTAAACCTTTTAAGATAAACCCTTTTGACTTTATTCACAAGTAGGCAGACATTGCACAAATAATGAGAAGTTTGACCCCCAATGACCATTTTACTATGTATGAACCTATGAACCTACCTGCTTCCAGGTCTGTAGGTGAAGACTCCTTGGAGGTCCAGGGTGCTGAAACAGGTCCTATATCAGCAGCATCCTTCTGTACTCCAATATACTGTAATATACTCCATGAAGCAGTCTGTTGAACCCCCTCTATCTGTTCACAATTAATAAATCACAGCACCTTATACCTGTCCACAATGCTTCTTACACACGTTGTAGTTATAAGCAGCTTCCAGACAGAGGTCCTACTGCAGCAATGATCATCTTATTGGATATCTCAGGAGCTCTGTTCAGCCTTTCAGTTGCTGCTCCTTTACTCCAGAGGAAATCATCTAAGAACAGCTCCCACCTGCAGCAGTGAAATCCCAGCTCAAGTCTCTGGAGCAAGGTGTGCAGTCCTGGCACAACCTCAAGATCACTGAGTGTACTTGATCATTAAAGTGCAGTCATCAGATACAGTGTACACCTCTATTCTTCCTATCTTTCACTGCAATCATTCCATGAAGTCTCAACTACATGAACAATAGTGGGAGGAACAGCATGTCTAGGAGTTGGCTTACTACAGCAGACTAATTCAACATATAGAGAGGGAGGAATAGCATAATCACTGGGCAACCTAATAGAGATTCATTAAATTAACACTGTGAAATTTTCCAGCATAGCAATTATGGGTAAAGCCAAAATATTGGCATAACACTGTGATCGTGCTTCTGCTTCTTTAAATTAAAAGCAAATGGCTGAATATTGTATTGTAAATGCTATGTTTAGCAATTTACGTTTTCTCAATTTCCACCTATTATCATTTTCATCTGCAATTTAATATAGCATCCTGAAAAAGACTTTGTGGAAAAGAATTCATGCTACAAGTAATAACATATGTACTGTGTCTCCCTCCAGTGGTCAGAGGTGAAATTTTGACTTTTGTTCCTCACTTCCTAAATCATGTAGAACTAATCAAGGAAGCTCCATTATCTATTAAATAATCTGCAAATAATGACATTTAATACTATCAATGGATGCTACAATTTAAAATATCAAGAAGCAGGAAAGTAAGAAAACAATAATAATCTTTAGATAGTCACAACGGCCATAACACTGTGAGCCCTCGCGGACGGGGTCCTCTACCCTCCTGTGCCAGTACAACTTGACTGTCCATCATATTGTACTTGTCCTCGGCTGCCCTTTCCATATGTAAAGCGCCATGGAATCTAATGGCGCTATATAAATAAATAATAATAATAATAATAATTCAGAAGGTACAGTGGGTATGGAAAGTATTCAGACCCCTTTCAATATTTTGCAATCTTTGTTTCATTGCAGCCATTTGGTAAATTCAAAAAAGTTCACTTTTTTCTCATTAATGTAGACTCTGTACCCCATCTTGACTGAAAAAAAACCCAGATATGTAGAAATGTTTGCAAATTTATTAAAAAAAGAAAAACTGAACTATCACAAGGTCATAAGTATTCAGACCCTTTGTTCAGTATTGAGTAGAAGCACTCTTTTGAGCTAGTAGAGCCATCAGTCTTCTTGGGGATGATGCAACAAGCTTGTCACAACTGGATTCGGGGATCCTCTGCCATTCATCCTTGCACATCCTCTCCAGTTCCATCAGGTTGGATGATGAATGTTGGTAGACAGCCATTTTCAGGTCTCTCCAGAGATGCTCAATTGGGTTTTGGTCAGGCCTCTGACTGCGACAGTCAAGAATGGTCACAGAGTTCTTCTGAAGCCACTTCCTTTAGTTATTTTAGCTGTGTGCTTAGGCTCATTGTCTTGTTGGAAGGTGAACCTTCGGCGAAGTCTGAGGTCCATATTTCCTTCAATTGCAACCAGTTGTTCTGTCCCTGCAGCTGAAAAACACCCCCATAGCATGATGCTGCCACCACCATGTTTCACTGTGGGGATTGTAATGGGTAGGTGATGAGCAGTGCCTGGTTTTCTCTACACATACTGCTTAGAATTATCACCAAAAAGTTCTATCTTTGTCTCATCATATCAGAGAATCTTATTTCTCATAGTCTGGGAGTCCTTCATGTGTTTTTGCAAACTCTATGCAGGCTTTCATATGTCTTTCATTGAGGAAATCTGGCACACCAAAAATGAAAAACAGGACTCTTGAGATTCCAATTAGGTCACACTTATTTTGGGAGTGATTCAATATGCAAAAAGTTGTGTAACATATAACAACGTTTCGACCCCACGGTCTTCTTCAGGTTTTACTACTATCAAGAAACAAAAAATATCCAAATCAATAATGTTACAGGAACATATATATTTTTAACATAAGCTTCATTAATCCCTTATCCATAAAAGTGTGATCAGCTCTCTGTATGTGAGCATACACATCATGCAAGTATTGCAATCATAGGAATCATCATCAATGAAACACAAAGTACCTTTTCACAATGCTTATAATTGAAACAATGCTTTATCATGCAGTAGCACCTGTACTGCTTATATCTAGAATCAAAATATGAAAGATAATAACAAATGTTAGAAATCTTATATATCTCCGTAGAAGAGAACAACATTTGTGTATCCTTTAGTATATACTATTTAATTTATTTTTAGGTACATCACTCGTGTCACTTTTACAGATACAAGTATTTAATAAAAGAATGCAAAATCTGAGTAAACACGGAAATACTAATTATCCGTGGATATATAATGTCATTTTAGTCTAATAGACAAGTACTGTATATTTCGGATTATAAGACGCACTTTTGTTCCCCGAAACTTTGGGGTAAAGTGGGGGGTGCGTCTTATAATCCGAATATATATGGATCCAGGCTCGGACTGAGCCACCGGGTAACTGGTTAAAAGTGATGGTGGGCCCTGAGGCATTGTGGCTCTGCCCCCCTAGCCCCACCCCCAGAGGTTGCTCCTCCATATGCCTCATACAGGGAGCTGAATGACCCCGGAAGTAGCAGCTCTTGCACTTCTGGGGTCATCTTTCCGCTTCCTGTGTCAGAGCAGCTGCAGCTTCAGCGTGTGTGGAGTGAGGTGACATGATCTCACTACACTGCAGGACGTCACCACAGAGTGAGGAGGAGGGACGATCCCGGAGCAGCAGGACACAGGAGAAGGAGCAGGTGAGTGCACTGCTCCTAGACGTGAAGATGGGGGAGATGAGGCAGGAAGGCTAATGCTGCAGGCTGGAGGGGGGATGGAGCAGGAAGGCTTATGCTGGAGGTGGGGGGGATGATTGAGAGGCTGATGCTGCAGGCTGGAGGGGGATAGGGCAGGAAGGCTTATGCTGGAAGTGGGGATGGGCTGGAAGGCTAATGCTGCAGGGGGATGGGGCAGGAAGGCTTATGCTGGAAGGGGAGATGGGGCAGGAAGGCTAATGCTGCAGGATGGAGGTGGGATGGGGCTGGAGTGCCAATGCTACAGGCTGGGGGGATGATTGAGAGGCTAATGCTACAGGTTGGGGGTGGGGTGATGGAGAGGCTAATGCTGCAGGCTGGGGACGTGATGGGCAGGAGGGATAATGCTGCAGGCTGGGGACGTGATGGGGCAGGCGGTATAATGCTGCAGGCTGGGGACGTGATGGGGCAGGAGGGATAATGCTGCAGGCTGGGGACGTGATGGGGCAGGAGGGATAATGCTGCAGGCTGGGGACGTGATGGGGCAGGAGGGATAATGCTGCAGGTTGGAGGGATTATGGGGCAGGAGGGCTAATGCTACAGGCTGGGGGGATGATGGGGAGGCTAATGCTACAGGCTGTGGAGGATTATGGGGTAGGAGGGCTTTAATGCTGCAGGCTGGGGGGATTATGGGGCAGGAGGGCTAATGCTGCATGCTGGAGGGATTATGGGGCAGGAGGATAATGCTACAGGCTGTGGGGGGATGATGGGGAGGCTAATGCTGCAGGCTAGGGGGGTGTTGGGGCAAGAAGGCTAATGCTACGGGGGGGAATTGGGCAGGAATATTTATGCTATTGGCTGGGGATAATGGGGGAGGCCGATGCTATAGGCTGGGGATGAGGGGAGGCTGATGCTATAGGCTGGGGATGATGGGGGAGGCTGATGCTATAGGCTGAGGATGATGGGGAGGCTGATGCTATAGGCTGGGGATGATGGGGGAGGCTGATGCTATAGGCTGGGGATGATGGGGAGGCCGATGCTATAGGCTGGGGATGATGGGGGAGACTGATGCTATAGGCTGGGGATTATGGGGAGGAAGGTTAACGCTTTAGACTGGGGATTAGGGGTCATATTACTGTAGACAGGGGGGCTATTAATATAGAAAAGTTTTTAGAGTAGCTTTTACCATATGCTGGGGTTCATGAGGTGGCTATTACTGTAGATTAGGACTGAGAGGGGCTTTTACTGTAGACAGGGGGTTAGGGTGTCTTACAGAGTGAGGGATAATGCAAGGGACAAAATAGATGGAGGACAATGTGCGTGGATCAATATGGAGTGGAGAACTGAAAGGGAATCAGTATGAAGAGTGGGACAGTGTGGGGGTCTCGGCATTAGGCGTGAGGTAGCGTGGTGGTCTCTGTATGGAGGGGAGGC
>JARQOC010000004.1:346874714-346895403 GCA_033576535.1 Allobates femoralis | reverse complement strand
CACTTTTTGCGCCTCGTTTGTCTCCCTTTATATATTCTAGAATCGAAGCCTGCTGGCATTTTTTCCTCAGCCCTTATAGGAGAAGCTTGCAGGTCTGAACTGCCTGATTGTCAAACATGGGCATGAGTGCAATACAAGATTTCCTCTCATTGCACTCATGCGAGTTAAGCGGCCGTCACACACACAGATATCGCTAGCGATATTGTAAGCGATCACGTGCACGCGCGATCGCTTACAATATCGCTCACATCGGTGGTGAGCTGTCACAAAGGCAGACTCACCAGCGATGTGGAGCCGAGATCTCGCTGGTTACTATGGTACACATTGGGTTACTAGGCGCCGCGCGGTGCTTAGTAACCCGACGTGTACCATAGTTACCATCTCCCAGCATAGGCTCTGCTGCTGGGAGATCGTTCATCGTGGTGTTATACACCACGATGAAGCAGATTGTGACATCGTTCATCGCTAGATCTGAGCTCCGGAGCTCAGATCTGCGATGTCAGGATCAAGCGATTTCACATCGTAAATCGCTTGATTACATGCAACGATTTCTTGCCCGATATCGCTTAAGCGATCAAAAAGGAGATCGCTTAAACGATATCGGGCAAGAAATCGTTGCGTGTGACGGCCGCTTTACACGCTACTTTGAGACTCCAGCCTATCTCAGTAATTGAAAGCCAAAACCAGGAGTGGGTAAAAAAATGCAAAATGTTTCTATGATTTTGGCTTACAAATACTGATGATATACTGTACATGTGATCATCATGGCCAAAGGCTGATTAGCAGGAAAGAAGGTCAAGCATAAGCGTGTCAAGATTATAAAACATTTGAACACAGAAATTCATAATGAGTTACAAGAAAAAGTCTAAAATATTCCTGATAAATGTGTATTTTTAATCAAAATCAGTAGTTTTATCAACATTAAGGCTACATTCACAAGCAGCGTTTTTGAAGATCCTCTTTTCAGCTGCAAAACTGATCCGCTTTTCCAAAATACACATCACCTATTCACACACAGTGTTTTTGATTCATTTTTGCAGCGTTTTTGACTATTGCATTTTTTTGGAGCTCATAAACAATGGAATCAATGTGAAAAGCAGATCAGAAAAATGCCACACAAATTGACATGCCCATTCTTTGTGAGGATCTGTTTTTGAGCCAATAAACACACCCTCGCAAAACATTGAGTCTGAATGTCAATTCTTGAAACACATTGACTTTGCTGGGGTGCCCAGAGTCACTGCATCTTGCTGCAAAAATTGGATCCTCAAAAAAAAAAAGCAAAAACACTGTGGGTGAATGAAGCCTTATGGTGGGTTTACACACACCAATTTATCTGTTCAATCTCTGAACCAATCTCTGGTTGCAGTGAAATCATGGATACATTGCTCCATTTTGTGGCTGTGTACAACATGGAGCAATGTATCCATGATTTCACTGCAACCAGAGATTGGTTCAGAGATTGAACAGATAAATTGGTGTGTGTAAACCCACCATTAGGGTATGTGGTCACGGTCCGGAGGAGCTGCGTGTTGGACGCAGTTTCTCTGGACCTGAGTGAACCTGCAAGTGGCCGCAGGGAGACCGCAGCCACCCTGTGCTCACCTTGTGTGGTGAGTGCGGGGCGGCTTCTCCCTGGCAGCCACTTCCAATTCCGCAGCATGTTCATTTCATGCTGCGGAGGAGTGGAATGTTGGCTACTCGCACCACAGCTAAAGGAACGCTACGGTCGGGGTAAGCATAGCGGGCATGCGATTTCTTAAAATCCCATCCACTATGCTGATACTGTACTACACAGCGTTTTCGACGCAGCAGCAAAACGCTGCATCCAAAATGCTGCATCTACTGACCGTGAGTATGCAGTCTTATACTACTCTTTAGGCCAGGTCCATGCTGTGGACCTTGGGCATCAGCCAAGGGCTGGAGATTGCCCATCCTTGCTTTACAATGTTCATAATTGGATGTTATGCACCTTGCCATTCATCAAACTGATAAGCATTTTTTTTTAATTTAAATCATCAAGAATAGTTAAATTGCTCACACATTAATAATGGCCACTTTACACGTCCCAACATCGGTCCGATATTGTATCCAAGGGCACGGGAGCATGCACTTTTTTGGCAGAATTCCCAGATCGCATAGGAGATGTTACACGGGCCGATATTGGCAGGCAACGCAACAGCGATGTGTACTCCCCCTTGTACGAACGACCCAGGAACGACCAGTTAACATGGGAGAGAATAGGGCAAGTTGTACTCCACATCGTTGTTGGGCTTTTACACAGTCCGATCCAGCCACAACGCCCATCCAATATCGGCCCGTTGGAGAGCAGGCTCATTTGATCCCCGATATTGTTTTGGCATCGTTCGTGCATCGTATTGGACATTTACACCATACAACGCACGAACGATATCGGGGCCAACGCTCGAACCACGTGACTTTTTGTTTGAGTTGGACGCCGATATCGGGACGTGTAAAGTGGCCATAAAACTTGAATTAAAATCACATAAACCAGTTTAGATACCTGTTAAAGTAACACATACGGTACTCCTCTTAAATGACAGAAGCATGTAGTTATCATTAGTGAGGAATTCTTCATCTGTGGCTTCAATCTATGGGGCCCTGTAATTACTAATGCAGTACATTGATTGTATCCAGCGTTTATGAAAGATGTTTAACCCTTAAGGTAATGTCACACGTGTCAATGTCGCCCACAATATCGCTCATGCGTCACAGATTATTCGTCGCTCAGATGACGTAGGAGCGACGTCGTAGCGTGTGACATCGCGACGCGACCAGCAATTTGTCGCTTGATCGCAGATTGCAAGTTTTTGGTCCAGACCATAAACTGGGCGATTGAGCGTGAGCGTCGCTGTGTGTGACATGAGCTCAGCAACGTAATTTGTGCGCTCAGCGATTCTAGAAAGATTGACATGGGCGGACCTTGGCGATTTCCTTGGCCTCGCCTCGTCCGCACCGATTGGAGGAAATTAAACTAGTGATTAGTGCCTTTAAACGATACTCTGTCAACGTATGGCAGTAGGACATGTACATTGCATGCCCGAACGACCACCGTATACAATGCTAACCACTGAAGCCCCATACAATGCAAACCAATGAGTCACCATGAACTAAAAAAGTTATAAAAATGGCCTAGCATTTAGCCACACTTTGTAAAAAATGGATAGGGTAAATCATACATGTACCTTCAATCAGGAATTGGGAGAGATGCTGAAAAATCGCCAACAGCAACTTCAAGATGTGGAAGAGATGTAGAATAATCGCCAACAGCAACTGAAAGACGCTGAAGTGATGCAGAAAAATCGCCACGAGCAGCTCCAACACAAAATGAAGCACAGGATGTGACTTCACTTATTATAGGGCGATGCCGCTGGTCAGCCGATGACGTGGCTCTGTGTAACCAATAAATGGCCACCACGACGCCTGCCATCTTGTGTAGGCCAATCAATGAACTCCACGACGCTTGCTAAAGAAAACGTCAACACATTGCGTCATTATTACGACGCCGGTACTAACCAATCACCACGCACCACGTTGCGAACAAAGAATAACGCCGCGACAACACCACTTCCACAGTACATTACATGTATAGAACACATAAAGAGCGTTGTTTTTTGGACGCGATAACGACATATTGCTACTCGCATCAGCGTTGTTTTCATCTTTTATCAAGACAAGTTTTGTGAGGTAAGGGTTGTTTAACAATAACCTTGTACACGCTAAACTATGGAGTACCTTTTACTACCTATAAACAATACCGTGATAAATAATACCGTTTTTTTTCCATGATTGAATTGTGACAGGTTGTTCACCATGGATCCAGCAGAGAGTGCAGCTGTGGCGACTATCTTTATTATTGCAGCTGCTAGGCTGGAGGAGGAGAGGCTGGAGAAGGAGAGGCTGGAGGCCCGTAGAAGAAAACCAAGACGCATCTGGGCTAGGGACTGGCTCAGTCGAAATGAAGATCAGACACACATGCGACTTTTTCAACACCTCAAACAGAGGAGCCCCGATGACTTTAGGAATTATGTCAGAATGTCACCTCAGTGCTTCGATTTTCTGTTAGAGGCTGTGACCCCTTTTATTCGGCGCAAGAACACTGTTATGCGTGCAGCAGTAACAACCGAGGAACGGCTGGCAGTGACACTACGATTCCTTGCAACTGGGCGTACAATGAGGGACCTACAATACACTTTTGCCATCTCTCGACCACTCCTCAGCGTCCTGATACCCGAAACGTGTGAGGCAATAGTGCGGTGTCTGATGCCTACCCACATGTCATTTCCAAAAACACACGAGGATTGGCTTAATATTTCCTCTCAATTCGAAGCAAAGTGGCAGTTTCCAAACTGTGGGGGTGCCTTGGACGGGAAACATGTCCGCATCACTCAACCGCCCAACAGCGGCTCATTCTTCTACAATTATAAAGGATACTTCAGTATTATAATGATGGCCTTGGTAAATGCCAATTATGAATTCATTTTTGTTAACGTGGGAATGAATGGCCGGGTCTCCGATGGTGGTGTTTTAGACCAAACCAAGTTTGGAGAAAAACTTAAAAATGGAAGTCTGAACTTGCCGCCAAATGCAGTGACCAAGAACAACATGAACTATGTATTTGTTGCGGATGAAGCTTTCCCTCTACATCCTAACCTACTGAGGCCATATCCCCATAAGAGTGTGACACCGAGCCAAAGGATTTTTAGCTACCGCCAATCCAGAGCACGCCGAGGAGTGGAGAATGCTTTCGGGATTATGGCCAAACAGGTTTCCTATTTTCCACACTGCCATAAATATGAAATTGGATTCCATAGACATGATAGTGTTGGCATGCTGTGTCCTCCACAACTTCCTTCGCCGTAGGGATGGCAATTCATACATCCCTCCCAGTTTTGCAGACTATATCGACCCCACAAATGGTGAACTGGTCATGGGGGGTTGGCGGGCAAAAGAGCCAGATGTTGCACCGCTTCAAGCTATTTTGAGTCATGGTCGCACCCGGCAGGAGGCCAAGGCAAATCGGGACACATACAAAGAATACTTTAATGGCCCTGGTGCCGTGAGCTGGCAGACGAGCATTTTGTAGCCTGCCTTTTTGTAGTCTTTATGACTCAATATTATCAATCGCTATTGTAGCATTATTGATATTAATTATACAGAGATGTACTGCATTGATATTAGTATCATAACATTGTAAGAAATAATACGGCTATATATTGCTCCAAATGTATTGTACACTCATGTTGTCTACAAATGTAACTTGACACTTTTATGAGACTATCAATTGTTTTATTCTTGAGAATGTTTGAAATGTTTTTGACTTTTTTGACTTTATTTGCAATAAAAGGGAAAAAAGTTTTCAAAATCTCCCCTCTGATTATTTCATAAGGTAACACATAATGTTTGCTTTAACACATAATTTTTTGGTTTGAAAACATCAAAGCGATATCAAAGTGACTCGGGAAAATGTTGATGTTTCATTTTTTATGCGCACTTTTGCTCCGTACAATTTTTAGACACTTTAAAAACATTGACTATTGCTGAAGACCAAATCGTGACTCTCCATTGTCATCCCATAACGAACCTCTACTGTTCATCTTCTGATTCTGCGGAATACAAGTTCAAAGTGTAGTCCTTGAAGCATGGGCAAAAGAACCCAACCTAAAAGATAGTGTCATACACGTAAAGCCAGGCTCGATTGGCGGGACAGGGGAGCTGAGAGAAAGAGAGTGAGGGTGCTCCAGAAGACTGAAGAGTATAGTGCAATGTAAGGATTACAGTATATAAAACTGTATATAAAAGCTGAAAAAACAAACAAAAATCAAATACCTGATTCTGTGCCTGCCACCAGATCTCCACGAGGGGATGTAGATGGTTAGGGCCTTCATTATCGGTACATAGGACATCTCAGCAATTACAAAATGACGCACGAAAGATTTCTGCCACCAAACTACAATATCACATACCACAAGCATAGAATAGGTGTGTTAAAAGAATCTCTGGTACGCCTACCTACCATGATGTCACAAAAAACCGCCCACATTGACAGAAAGATCGCAGGAGACGCTGCTGTGTGACACCGTACAAGCGACTAAATAAAATCGCTCGCTGGAACGTCCGCAAGATGGCGGCATCACCGCATCGCTGGGTCCATGTGAGCGATATTGACGCGTGTGACATCTTTACCCGCGATAATACCACGTCGCCCAGGTGACGATAATCTGTGACGCATGAGCGATATCGCGGGCGACATTGACACGTGTGACATTACCTTTAGGCAAAGACTGATTTTGCAGCCAGATAGTGAGTAATGGCTCTATACATAAAGTATTTGTGATATACATTCAGAATTTCCAGAGTGACATCTAGATTTTTCAGCCAGAGAAAATGTTCTTTTTGCTGCAGTAGATCTATATCTAATTAAAGTGGGCTGAGGTGGGTATTCCAGTGCAACTATAACTTTACCAGTATGAATCAGTGTGTAGTTAAGATATATCTACAGGGTGGGCCATTTATATGGGTGCACCTAAATAAAATAGGCATGGTTGGTGATATCAATATCCTGTTTGTGGCACATTAGTATATGGGAGGGGGAAAACGTTTCCAGATGGGTGGTGACCATGGCAGCCATGTTGAAGTCGGCCATTTTGGATCCAACTTTATTTTTTTCAATGGGAAGAGGTCATGTTACAAACGTATTGAGAAATTCATAAGAACAACAATGGTGTGCTTGGTTTTAACATAAATTTATTCTTTCACAAGTTATTTCAAGTTGATATCACCATTCATTCCCATTTTATTTAGGTGTATCCATATAAATGGCACACTTTGGCAATTGTCTATGCTGTGAAGATACGAGATGTGTAGCATCTTAAACAACATATACTGAAAGCCTGTGCTAGCATTTCTTCTGCGGTGTTGCTATCAGTGTGTCAAGAGTGGGAGAAGAGGGTTGCATTGACAATCCAACACAATGGGCAGCACTTTGAACACATTTATAAGTGGTCATAAGCTTGTAAATAACTCATGAAAGAATAAAGTTACATTAAAACCAATCACCATCGTTTTTCTTATGAAATTTTCAATGACTTTGATGTGTCACATGACCCTCCTCCCATTGAAAACAATAAAGTTGTATCCAAAATGGCTGACATTAAAATGGCCGCCATGGTCACCACCCATCTGGAAAAGTTTTCACCCTCCCATATACTAATGTGCCACAAACAGGAAGTTAATATCACCAATCATTCCCATTTTATTTAGGTGCATCCTTAATAATGGCCCACCCTGGACATATTGTCACATAAGCTCTTGAATTCTGTTACAAGCTGTATATGTGCAAAGTGTAATGTGTGTTATGTCCTGCATTATTGTTATGATATGTAATGGGAATTATGAGGGTAATGTGAACTGCAATGTTTTGCACTGTACTTTGAGGAATCTGTGTTCTCCCCAGCAACAGACAGTGAGTAGGGTAAGATAGGGTTAAATGTTGGGTCTGGCTAGTACATGGTGACAGTGACTGTTTACTGTCAGAGGTTTAGATAGGGCCCAGCATGTGACAGAGACGGACCTTAGGTCTAGGTAGTCATCAGAGACACATAATGTGGGGTGTTCCTGACAAGAGAAATGACCAGGGCAGAGGATGGGAAAATCTTGAGTTAGAAGGAACAGAGAGAGAGTGATAGAGTTCCAGAGTGATCTAAGTGACTCAAGTCAGAAGACTGACCAGAGGACTAGAAGGATGGATTGAGATGGGTTCTTATATATACATGCTATTGTCATTGACTTTTCTTAAAGTAAAAAGCAACCTTTAACTCATGATGCCAGTCTATTTGCATGTATGTAGTATCAAAACCAGACAAAAAAATCAATTGAGAATTTCTGGTTGGGCATTTTAAAACTTGGTAGAGCACAGTTTTGCAAAAGAATGGTGAAAGACGGCACAAAGAAACTTTTCCTTACAACCTCAAGACTGTAATCAATGCTAAATGTGGTATTAAGAGCATGAGTGGTTCTCCAGTAAATTATTTACAGGCAATTGTACAAGTGCATCTCAATGAATTAGAATATCATCAAAATGTTAAGCCAGTGAAATCCCAAAGGTCTCGGAAAATTAAAGTAGGGAGGATGAAGGGTTAAAAACCATGGTGCCAAATTCCAGGAGACATCAAAGGGTGAATATAATATTGATTTATTAGTCAAAGAGTTTCAGTGCTCTCTGAAACACCCTGAAACATGGCAATATGATATTGATTTGTCCTTAGGAAGGGGCTAGGGAGCCCTGAAACATGTTAACTAATAAATCAATATTATATTCACCCTTTGATGTTTCGTGGAATACGGCAGCACGGTTTTTAACCCTTTATCCACCCTACTTTAATTTTCTGAGATAATGACATTTGGGTTTTCGTTGGCTGTAAGCCATAATCATCAATATTAACAGAAATAAACACTTGATATAGATCAATTTGATTGGAACGACTCTATATAATATATGTGTCTCACTTTTAGTATTGAATTATTATTATTATTATTATTATTATTATTTATTTATTTATATAGCGCCATTAAGTTCCATGGCACTTTACATAAGGATAAGGGAGACAAGAACAAGTACACTAAATCTAGGCGATCAGGACGTACAGGTACAAGAGGGGCAGGGACCCTGTCCACGAGGGCTCACAGTCTATGAGGGGCGGGTTAGGATACAGTAGGATGGGGGAATGTCAGGTATGGGGCGGTCGCCTGGGTCTCATGGCAGGTTGTAGGCTTGACGGAACAAGTGAGTCTTCAGGTGACACTTGAAGCTACTCAGGGTAGGAGAGTGTCTGACGTGTTCGGGCAGGGAGTTCCAGAGTAAGGCAGTTGCCCGGGAGAAGTCCTGGACTCGGTTGTGCGAAGAGGTGATGAAGGGGGAGCAGAGGAGGAGTTCTTGGGAGGAGCGGAGGTTGCGTGAGGGTATGTATCGGGAGAACAGATCGGAGATGTATGGTGGGGCCAGGTTGTGCATGGCTTTGTACGCCATGGTTAGTGTTTTGAATTGGGATCTCTTGGAGACGGGGAGCCAGTGAAGGGCTTGGCAGAGGGGGGAGACAGGGGAGTAGCGGGAGGACAGGTAGATTAGTCGGGCATCGGAGTTGAGGATAGACTGGAGAGGTGTGAGGGAGTTAGCCAGGAGGCCATTGAGAAGGAGGTTGCAGTAGTCAAGGCAGGAGATGATAAGAGCATGAATGAGTGTTTTAGCGGTGTCGTGGGTGAGGAAGGAGCGGATCCACGAGATGTTCTTGAGCTGGAGCCAGAGGGATGTGGTGAGGGCCTCGATGTGGGGCTTGAAGGATAGGGAGGAGTCAAGGATTACCCCGAGGCACTTGGCTTGGGGGACTGGGGATAGGGAGCAGTTGTTGATGCAGATGGATAGGTTGGGAGGTGGGGTGGAATTTCTTGGGGGGAAGACTATGAATTCAGTTTTGTCCATGTTGAGTTTAAGGAGGCGAGCAGAGAAGAAGGATGAGATGGCGGAAAGGCATTGTGGGATTTTGGAGAGTAGGAAGGTGATGTCAGGGCCGGACAGGTAGATTTTGGTGTCGTCGGCGTAGAGGTGGTACTGGAGGCTGTGGGACTCAATGAGTTGCCCTAGACCGAGAGTGTATATGGAGAAAAGTAGGGGTCCCAGGACCGAACCTTGGGGGACTACGACAGAAAGGGGGTAGGGTGAGGAGGAGGTGTGGGAGTGGGAGATGCTGAAGGTCCGGTCCGCTAGGTATGAGGAGATCCAGGAGAGGGCAAGGTATGTGATGCCGAAGGATTCCAGGATCCGGAGAAGAAGGGAGTGGTCAACCGTGTCGAAGGCGGCAGACAGGTCAAGGAGGAGGAGGATGGAGTAGTGGTGTTTGTTCTTGGTGGTCAGTAGGTCGTTGGTGACTTTGGTCAGGGCTGTTTCGGTGGAATGGAGGGGTCGGAAGCCGGACTGTAGGCGGTCGAAGTGGGAGCACGAGGAGAGGTGGGAGGACAGTTTAGAGTGGACATGAATTACTGAAATAAATTAACTTTTTGAAGAAAAAAGCGGCACTCATTGGTTTCTTTATGCTCTTTTTATTCACCTATTCCAGGTGGCGACATACGCAGGGAGGGGGGTGGAGGGGTGGACAACGGCACCGTTTCGCGGTGATTCCGCTTCTACAGGTCTGTGTGGAATCACTGCGAAACTGTGCCGTCATCCACCCCTACACCCCCTCCCTGCGTATGTCGCCCACCTGGAATAGGTGAATAAAAAGAGCATAAAGAAACCGGTGAGTGCTGCTTATTTCTTCAACTAGAAATAGGCCAGATGTTATTGCATCGGGAGTGCGGTGAAATGAACAGGTGCCGTAGAAATAGCCGCTGAATAGTACAGTCCTCTCTCCAGAAAGTATTATGTTGTTGCGGGATTTATATGGTGTATAAGGTGGCTCAGTGATTAGCACTGTATACGGTGGCTCAGTGGTTAGCACTGAATATGGTGACTCAGTGGTTAGCACTGTATACGATGGCTCAGTGGTTAGCATTGTATATGGTGGCTCAGTGGTTAGCACTGTATACGGTGGCTCAGTGGTTAGCATTGTATATGGTGGCTCAGTGGTTAGCATTGTATATGGTAACTCAGTGGTTAGCACAGTATAGTGGCTCAGTGGTTAGCACTGTATATGGTGGTTCAGTGTTTAGCACTTTATACAGTGGCTCTGTGGTTAGCATTGTATACGGTGGCTGAGTGGTTAGCACAGTTATACGGTGGCTCAGTGGTTAGCACTGTATACGGTGGCTCAGTGGTTAGCACTGTATACAGTGGCTCAGTGGTTAGCAGTGTATAAGGTGGCTCAGTGGTTAGCAGTGTATAAAGTGGCTCAGTGGTTAGCAGTGTATACGGTGGCTCAGTGGTTAGCACTGTACCCAGTGGCTCAGTGCTTAGCACTGTATACGGTGGCTCAGTGCTTAGCACTGAATATAGTTGCTCAGTGGTTAGCAGTGTATATGGTGGCTCAGTGGTTAGCATTGTATGGTGGTTGAGTGGTTAGCACAGTATATGGTGAGTCAGGGGTTAGCATAGCATATGGTGGGTCAGTGGTTAGCACAGCATATGGTGGGCCAGTGGTTAGCACAGCATATGGTGGGCCAGTGGTTAGCACAGCATATGGTGGGTCAGTGGTTAGTACAGCATATGGTGGGGCAGTGGTTAGCACAGTATATGGTGGGGCAGTGGTTAGCAGTGTATAAGGTGGCTCAGTGGTTAGCACAGCATATGGTGGGTCAGTGGTTAGCACAGAATATGGTGGGTCAGTGGTTAGCACAGTATATGGTGGAGCAGTGGTTAGCACAGTATATGGTGGGTCAGTGGTTAGCACAGTATACAGTGGCTCAGTGGTTAGCACTGTATATGGTCGGTTAGTGGTTAGCACAGTATACGCTGGCTCAGTGGTTAGCACTGTATATGCTGGCTCAGTGGTTAGCACAGTATATGGTGGGTCAGTGGTTAGCACAGTATATGGTGGGTCAGTGATTAGCACAGTATATGGTGGGCCAGTGGTTAGCCCAGTATACACTGGGTCAGTGGTTAGCACAGTATACGGTGGGTCAGTGGTTAGCACAGGATACGGTAGATCTGTGGTTAGCACTGTATATGCTGGCTTAGTGGTTAGCACAGTATATGGTGGATCAGTGGTTAGCACAGTATATGGTGGATCAGTGGTTAGCAGAGTATATGGTGGGCCAGTGATTAGCACAGTATATGGTGGGTCAGTGGTTAGCACAGTATACGCTGGCTCAGTGGTTAGTACACTATACGGTGGGTCAGTGGTTAGCACAGCATATGGTGGGTCAGTGGTTAGCACAGAATATGGTGGGTCAGTGGTTAGCACAGAATATGGTGGGTCAGTGGTTAGCACAGTATATGGTGGGCCAGTGGTTAGCACAGTATACGGTGGGTCAGTGGTTAGCACAGGATACGGTAGCTCTGTGGTTAGCACTGTATATGCTGGCTTAGTGGTTAGCACAGTATATGGTAGATCAGTGGTTAGCACAGTATATGGTGGATCAGTGGTTAGCAGAGTACAGTGCCTACAAGTAGTATTCAACCCCCTGCAGATTTAGCTGGTTTGATAAGATGCCAATAAGTTAGAGCCTTCAAACTGCAAACGAGAGTAGGATTTATTAACAGAAGCATAAATCTTACAAACCAAAAAGTTATGTTGCTCAGTTGAATTTTTATAAATTTTAAACATAAAAGTGTGGGTCAATTATTATTCAACCCCTATGTTTAATATTTTGTGGAATAACCCTTGTTTGCAATTACAGCTAATAATCGTCTTTTATAAGAACTGATCAGGCCGGCACATGTCTCTGGAGTTATCTTGGCCCACTCCTCCATGCAGATCTTCTCCAAGTTATCTAGGTTCTTTGGGTGTCTCATGTGGACTTTAATCTTGAGCTCCTTCCACAAGTTTTCAATTGGGTTAAGGTCAGGAAACTGACTAGGCCACTCCATCACCTTGATTTTTTCCCTCTTGAACCAGGCCTTGGTTTTCTTGGCTGTTTGCTTTGGGTCGTTGTCTTGTTGGAAGATGAAATTACGACCCATCTTAAGATCCTTGATGGAGGAGCGGAGGTTCTTGGCCAAAATCTCCAGGTAGGCCGTGCTATCCATCTTCCCATGGATGCGGACCAGATGGCCAGGCCCCTTGGCTGAGAAACAGCCCCACAGCATGATGCTGCCACCACCATGCTTGACTGTAGGGATGGTATTCTTGGGGTCGTATGCAGTGCCATCCAGTCTCCAAACGTCACGTGTGTGGTTGGCACCAAAGATCTCGATCTTGGTCTCATCAGACCATAGAACCTTGAACCAGTCTGTCTCAGAGTCCTCCAAGTGATCATGAGCAAACTGTAGACGAGCCTTGACATGACGCTTTGAAAGTAAAGGTACCTTACGGGCTCGTCTGGAACGGAGACCATTGCGGTGGAGTACGTTACTTATGGTATTGACTGAAACCAATGTCCCCACTGCCATGAGATCTTCCCAGAGCTCCTTCCTTGTTGTCCTTGGGTTAGCTTTGACTCTTCGGACAAGCCTGGCCTCGGTACGGGAGGAAACTTTCAAAGGCAGTCCAGGCCGTGGAAGGCTAACAGTAGTTCCATAAGCCTTCCACTTCCGGATGATGCTCCCAACAGTGGAGACAGGTAGGCCCAACTCCTTGGGAAGGGTTTTGTACCCCTTGCCAGCCTTGTGACCCTCCACGATCTTGTCTCTGATGGCCTTGGAATGCTCCTTTGTCTTTCCCATGTTGACCATGTATGAGTGCTGTTCACAAGTTTGGGGAGGGTCTTAAATAGTCAGAAAAGGCTGGCAAAAGAGATAATTAATCCATACATGTGAAGCTCATTGTTATTTGTGCCTGAACTACTTCTTAATACTTTACGGGGACCAAACAGAATTCTGGTGGTTTGAGGGGTTGAATAATAAATGACCCTCTGAATTAACTTTTAACGCTTTAAAAAAAAAAAACAAAGAAAAAAAATTTTTTTGTGGCACTGCATTTCCCACTTCCAGGCTGATCTACAGTCCAAATGTCACAAAATTAATTCCGCATATGTCAACCAGCTAAATCTGCAGGGGGTTGAATACTACTTGTAGGCACTGTATATGGTGGGCCAGTGATTAGCACAGTATATGGTGGGTCAGTGGTTAGCACAGTATATGCTGGCTCAGTGGTTAGCACACTATACGGTGGGTCAGTGGTTAGCACAGCATATGGTGGGTCAGTGGTTACATAGAATATGGTGGGTCAGTGGTTAGCACAGAATATGGTGGGTCAGTGGTTAGCACTGTATATGGTGGGTCAGTGGTTAGCACAGTATATGGTGGGTCAGTGGTTAGCACAGTATGCGGTGGGTCAGTGATTAGTAGAGCATATGGTGGGTCAGTGATTACCACAGCATATGGTGGGTCAGTGGTTAGCACAGTATATGTGGAGTGGGGGCAGAGTAGAATGGGGCAGAGCAGAGGCAGAATGGAGTGGGGCAGAGTGGAGTGAGGCAGATCAGGGGTAGAATGTAGTGGATCAGAGCAGGGGCAGAGTGGAGTGGGGCAGAGCAGGGGCAGAGTGGAGTGTGGCAGAGCAAGGGCATAGTGGAGTGGGGCAGAGCAAGGCAGAATGTAGTGAGGCAGAGCAGGGGCAGAATGTAGTGGGGGCAGAGTGGAGTGGGGCAGAGTGGAGTGAGGCAGATCAGGGGTAGAATGTAGTGTGGCAGGGGCAGAATGGAGTGAGGGCAGAGTGGAGTGAGGCAGAATGGAGTGAAGCAGATCAGGGGTAGAATGTAGTGGAGCAGAGCAGGGGCAGAATGGAGTGGGGGCAGAGTGGAATGGGGCAGAGCAGAGGCAGAATGGAGTGGGGCAGAGTGGAGTGAGGCAGATCAGGGGTAGAATGTAGTGGAGCTGAGCAGGGGCAGAGTGGAGTGGGGGCAGAGCAGGGGCAGTGTGGAGTGGGGCAGAGCAGGGGCAGAATGTAGTGGGGCAGAGCAGGGGTAGAATGTAGTGGGGCAGAGTGGAGTGGGGCCGAGTGGATTGAGGCAGATCAGGGGTAAATGTAGTGTGGCAGGGGCAGAATGGAGTGGGGGCAGAGTGGAGTGAGGCAGAATGGAGTGAAGCAGATCAGGGGTAGAATGTAGTGGGGACACAACAGAGGCAGAATGGAGTGGGGCAGAGTGGAGTGAGGCAGAATGGACTGAAGCAGATCAGGGGTAGAATGTAGTGGGGCAGATCAGGGGTAGAATGGAGTGGGGGCAGAGTGGAGTGGGGCAGATCATGGGTAGAATGTAGAGGGGCAGAATGCCCTCCTCCCCCCAGTGTTTCCCCAGGCCTCTATTTGCCCCTGCACTGTCTTTGCTCCCCCTGCCCCCTCTCTGCCTTCTTACCCTTTCTTCCAGCTGCGATCGATGAATACAGGACCTGCAGTGATGTCTGAGTCATGTGAATGATCACATGACTCTGACATCACCAAAGGTCCTTTTCCCTTGGCAAATTGAAGATTATCGGAGCAGAGAGATGCGGGAGTGTGCCGGGGCAGCAGGAGAGGTGCGGGGTTCTGCCGGAGCAGCATGAGAGGTGCGGGGGTGTATGGCTGACAGGAGAGGTGTGGCGGCAGCAGGAGAGGTGGGGGGTCTATGGCTGATAGGAGAGATGCGGGGGCAGCAGGAGAGGTGGGGGGGTCTATGGCTGATAGGAGAGATGCGGGGGCAGCAGGAGAAGTGCGGGGGTCTATGGCTGACAGGAGAGGTGCGGGGGTCTATGGCTGGCGGGGGTCTGCAGGCAGCATTAGGAAAGCAGAGGCTCGCGATGGCGCATGCGCGCCATCGCTCTCGCCGTATCCGGCCGCGGTGCATAGAGGAATAGCGGCACAGTGGCCAGATACAGGAAACTGGAGATTATTAAATAGGATTTATGATGTTTGCTGGACTATATTTGGCTGAGCAACACAGGTGGTCAGTGCAACCTGATTAGGCTGAAAAATGTGGCCAGTAGTGCCCGGTAATCCCCTTTTTCATTTGCAAATTAACTTTTTGATGATATTCACCGGGGCGGCACGGTGGCTCAGTGGTTAGCACTGCAGCCTGAAGTCCTGGTTTCAATTCCCATCAAGCACAACATCTGCAAGGAGTTTGTATGTTCTCCCTTTGTTTGCGTGGGTTTCCTCCGGGCACTCCGGTTTCCTCCCACATTGCAAAGACATACTGGTAGAATGTTTAGATTGTGAGCCTCAATAGGGACAGCATTACTGATGTATGTAAAATGCTGGGGAGTTAATAACGCTATATAAATGAATAAATATTATATTATTATTAAAGTATATATTCTTATTCATTGAGAGGCACCTGTGTTGAGGAGAGCCATAGGATCAAATACTTAATTAACCTTAAGACATAAGGGCATGGGAGAAACAATCCATAAAGTGTAATATTTTACATTGCATGAGCTTAATTGTGACTTAAACATGGCTGCTATTTCCTGTTTCATCACACCATTGCCTGATATGTAAGATGGTGATTGGATCTATGATTACATCCTGTTCAATAAGGAAGTTCCTGGTAGAAGCTGAATTCCATAGAAGGACATACCAATCACAGAATGGACACATCATCCGGACATGCTAGATCAAGACCACACCCCCTGATGACTTCATGGATCCAACCCACTGACCATCTGAGTAGGGCTGGCCGAGCCTTTTACTGAGGAAAACCTCATGCCTCTTAAAAATAAAGGGCACTTGGGATTGCAGTTTGGAATGACCAAGAAGAGTGTACATCTGACTGTGCGTCTGGTGTCATACTTTCACGCTGCTACTTGGTCTATATCTATTTGGTCAGGAGCAGGCAACTTATTAATATTATAAAATATTAATCCGTAATACCTGTATATAATGATAATATATTAATGATTGTATTTTGCATGTTCTGATTTTTTTTTACAGCAATTAATAAAAAAAAGCTTATAATCAGATTACATCCATTTACACAGTAACATGTGAAGACAGTGAATTTTAGACTTTGTATATAGACATAGAAGCAATACCGTGACATTTATCGGTACATTTGTGCTGAGTCTATGTGATTGTCACAAAAGCTGAAACTTTAGGAAAATGAGTAGGAGAATGAGGTTAGCGGATGTTAGTTGTACTCGTATCTCTGATGCAATCTGGTTCGGTTGCCTCATTTGCATGCTGTCTGAGAGCTGTATTTGATTATCCTACATAAGGGTATGATTAACCAAGCAAAACTGTGCCATACTTCCCACTAATGTAGTACATTCATTACAGCTGCATTACCAGATTCTGGGTATGTCTCATGCAGTTCTCAACCTCTGAACAGCAGTTTAGATGATACCATATGGTCACATATTTTCTTGTATATTGCATAAACCAAACATACCGTACACTGATAGCGAAATGTATTTTCTTTACCATTGACATACAAACTAAATCAGAGAGTACCATACATAGTGCCAAAAATTAATAGAAATGATCATTACTGGTTTTTTTTCAACATTTTATGAAGCCAAATAAGAAATTATGAGCATTTGCCTCTTGTTAATGAATAGATTCATGGCATTAAGAGGAAGCCTGTATATGATATTTTTTTAGACAAAAAGGTATATATGAAGTTTGATTTAGAGGTAGGATATATATGTTAGTTCTTATTTAGAAGTAGTCATGTACACTGTTGATCAAAATGAGAGAACACCACACAATTTCTTTAATGTTAAAGTGATTGTGTTGTCCTAACATGAGTAAAATAGCAGTATTATAAGATTATTTCATAAAATGAATATATTCTAAAGTACAGAATAAAAATGCAAATTAGATAAATGAAAAAGAACAATGATCAAAATTAGAGAACACTTTCAGATACCTGCAAGTTATTGGTGTTAATCTGGCACCTGGTGCTAATTTCTTTATCTGACAAATTCTATTTAACTGGCAGCCTAAGGCTGGCTTCACACCATGGCAACATCAGGTCCTGGGCTGTCCAGGGTGAACCAGACAGCCCCGGACCCGATTTGCAAACAGAACCGGAGGGTAAATATGTTTTTAGCCGGATTCAGCTGAGCGCAGCTGAGGTAGCTGTCCCCTGCTAAAATGGTGCTGAACCACTTCACAGGCAACAGCTCCCTGGTGGTGAAGTTCAGAGTAGCTTACGCTGAACTTCAGCCGCCGGTGTCCGGTTCCCGGATCCTCCCAGATCTGAGCAATCCGGCGCCATGGAATCCCATGTTAGGGAGCACCGGATTGCCCCGGATCCGGGAGGATCCGAATTGGGCAGGTTTTTCACCCCCAAACACAAAAATGTTGCAACATTTTTGTGTCCGGGAGAGAAATCTGAATTGTCCCGGATCCTCCCGGACAGATGGAAACCGTCCATCCAGCCCCATAGGGCAACATTACAGCAAAATCAGGTCCGGGGCTGTCAGGTTCACCCTGGACAGCCCCGGACCTGCTTGTGCTATGATCTACTGAACGACGCAGCAACGATACGGCGACCCATATAATGACCTCTGCGGTCGTTGGGACCCTGTAACACAGCAGCTAGTCTGACGACTCAGACCTACGTGGCTAAGTTCTGAGTCGCAATCGAGGTCGTTGTTAAGGCGTCAAACACACCAATGCATGCTGCCCAGCGGGAAACCGACAATTAAAAAGTGGTCCAAGCCATTCAGACACAATCGGCGATCTCACAGAGGGTGCCTGGTCGTTGCTACGTGTCAAACATAGCGAGGTTGCTGGCATGGTCGCTGTTGCATCACAAAACCTGTGACGAAACAGCGATCTCGCTAGGTGTGACTGGGACTTAACTTTCCAGTTTGCACTCACTTTTGCAAAAAGTTTGTGCCATTGCAAAGTGACTGAAACCCTCTGACAGCAGGTTGTCTTGATGAAGGCCAAAGGGGTGACCCTATCAGCCATAGCAACAGAATTTGGTCAATCCAAGTCTATGATTTCTAGAATATTGCATCTTTACAACATACAAACTCTTTCAAGTCCCCTAAGAAGGCTGGCCACCCTCAAAAGACAAATGCAAGAGAGAACAGGATAATGCAGAGAATCTCCTTGGGTAATCGTTTCACTGCAACTGGAATAGCTCGCCAATGCAGCACTGAACAGGGCAAGGCCTGGGTCACGCTAGCGTTAGATTTCCATTCAGGGGGGTTCTGTTAAAAAGATAGAATCTGGCAGCATTAACGCAGTGTTACCGTAAAGGTAAGGCTGCGTTAATGTTGTCAATACATTCCTATTGGTGATGGACCCCCAAGCGCAGGTCAAACGCTAGCATCTAAGTGCTTAAGTTTAGAACCTTGTGCTATTTCCAAGCGCGCATCATGTGTCTGATTGCCGTACCTGGAGTCAGGAAGGAATTTTTTTCCCCAATGTGGAGCTTAGTGTTGCCACATGGGTTTTTTTTGCCTTCCTCTGGATCAACATGTTAGGCTATGGGTTGAACTAGATGGACTTAAAGTCTTCCTTCAACCTTAAAAATTATGTTACTATGTTACTATGAAATAGCATAAGGTTTCAAATTCCGGCACTTAGATGCTAGCGTTTGACCTACACTCTGGAGTTTTTCACCCATAGGATTGTATTGGCAGCGTTAACACAGCCTTTCCTTTACGGTAACACTGCGGTAATGCTGCCAGATTCTATGTTTTTAACAGAACCATCCTGAACGGAAACCTAACGCTAGTGTGAACCCTAGCCTAAGGCCAGGTTCACACATACCATCTGTTTTTGCCTTAAATCCGTTTTTGGGAACATTTTGGACATTTTTTTTTCAAAGTCCAAAAACGCATGTGTGTGTGTGTGTTTTTTAAAAAAACGCATGCGTTTTTATGCAGAAGCCCAAAAACGCTGCTAGCTGCATTTTTGGGGTGCTTTCAAAAAACGCATGCTTTTTTTAACATGGGGCCCTATGGGAAACATATGTGTTAACGCATATGCATTTTTAATGAAAAAATGACTAAGTCCCAAAATTTGCCAAAAAACTTCCAGGACCACAGGAAACATTATTGGCACCCTTAGAAAAATGGATCCGTTTTTCTAAGGGCTTAAAAAACGGATTTGTATGTGTGAACCAGGCCTATGTTTGTTGACAAACTGGTGAACGACTGAACCTAAAGTGTGTAAAGAAGTCAGTGAAAGGCAGTGGTGGAAATGTCATGGTTTAGGGAATGTTTTCTGCTGCAGGGGTTGAACCTCTCATACAGCTACATGGCAGAGTGAATGCAAGTGTGTATCAGAAACTTCTTCAACAACACGTGGTTCCTTACTTGAACTTGAACTTGAAGTTCCTTACTTCATGCAGGACAATACTCCCTGTCAAAGAGCAAAATGGGTAAAGCTGTTGCTTGAAACATAAAACATTTAAACAATGAAATGGCCAGCCCAGAGTCCTGATCTAAATTCAATAGAAAACTTCTGAAAAATCCTTGGTGACAAAGTTATGGCCAAGAAACCCACAACAGTCACAGAACTGTGGAAGAGATTGGAAGAAGAGTGGACCAAAATCCCACCAGAGCAGTGTGAGAGACTAGTGATGTCCTGTGGTTGCAGATGTGCTGAAGTCATGCAAAGCAAAGGCCTGTACACTTCCTATTGTTTGGTGATTGTTGTAACCTTCACTAAATTTAGTTTTATTCTTTCTCTGCTACACTCATTGCTGTTCTCTAATTATGATCATCACGTTTTGTGTAAAATAAAGGTGTTAAGTTGATAAGCTTTGGTTATTTTGAAAAACACTGTTCTTGTGGCATGGTGTACCCCTTGTGCAGCATCACACAGTGTTTTTCATGCGCTTTTTGAGGATCTGTTTTTGCAGAGGCAGTGAAGTGAAACGGATCAATTTCTGAGCTTCCGAGCCAAGTCAATGAGTTTTCAAGATTTGTCATTCAGACACAACATTTTGCAGTGGTGTGTATATTGACTTAAAAATGGATCCTCAAAAAAAATGAGCATGTCAATTTGTGTGGCATTTTTTTTATCTGCTTTTTCCATTGAAACCATTGCCTATGGACTTAAAAAACACACAGTCTAAAATGCATCAAAAACAGATGGGGCGGTTTTACATCTATGCGCCCAGCGTTTTCCTGCCC
>JARQOC010000004.1:346861568-346874614 GCA_033576535.1 Allobates femoralis | reverse complement strand
GGCTCAGACTGGCCCACAGGAGAACAGGTAAATCAACTAGTGAGTCCTTATTCAGGGGTGGGTTTCTCATCACCCTAAATGAGCATCAGTGTGTACAATTCATTTAATTTACTATGTTCAGACAAAGATGGCATTTAATCATTAATGTAAAGCACCATCCATTTTTTTTCATTGCTGGGGTGGCGCTTTAAATGTAAGCCCCCTGTTATATAATCCCCCATCTGGTGCTTCACCTTTTTTGGTGCCCTTCTGGTCCTGTGGCACAATCTTGTTCTCATAACTTTTGACTTGCTGGAAGTCAGAAGGTAAGTGACAAGCACTTAATGCATCTCTATCTAAGAGTGCAAGAACGAGGCTCTCATGGAGTTACATTGATTTGTGACCTCAGGCGCCCTCCACTAGAGCTGCTGGCAGGTCACAAATTACAGGAGATTGACTAGAGGGACACTGGAAACTGATGAAGATGGCAGCAGGTGACTATAAGACCGAAGAGGAAGGGGGGGGGGGACAGAAGACTTAGGTGTAATGCACTACTCCAGTGGGGAAATAATAAAACACCGGAGTCATGCTTTAGGAAACTACCCAGATTATTATTATACAGAAGCATAGGTAAATTTGTTAATGATGGTATTGTAGTACTTACATGAAGGTGTCCATGGGACCCAGAGTTACTATTACTGATGGGCCCTTGGCTCCCTAGTCTGACACTGCATGTATGTATATATATATATGTATGCATTCTCATTTAGAAATAGTCTTGTATGTACTAGTGCATCTCAATGAATTAGAATATCATCAAAAATGTAATTTATTTCAGGAATTTAATACAAAAAGTGAAATGCATATATTATATGGAGTCATTACAAACAGAGTGATCTATTTCAAGTGTTTATTTCTAATAATGTTGATGATTATAGCTTACAGCCAATGAAAACCCAGAGGTCATTATTTCAGAAAATTAAAGTAGAGAGGATGAAGGGTTAAAAACCACACTGCCATATCTCACGAGACATCAAAGCGTGAATATAATATTGATTTATTAGTCAATGTGTTTCAGGGCTTCCAGAAACGCCCTGAGACATGGCAATATTACATTGATTTTTGATAATATTCTAATTCATTGAGATGCACTAGTATGTCCTCTCATTTAGAAGTAGCTGTGTATGTATGTCTTTTCATTCAGAAGTAGTCATGTATGTATGTCCTCTCATTTAGAAGTAGCTGTGTATGTATGTCTTTTCATTCAGAAGTAGTCATGTATGTATGTCCTCTCATTTAGAAGTAGCTGTGTATGTATGTCTTTTCATTCAGAAGTAGTCATGTATGTATGTCCTCTCATTTAGAAGTAGCTGTGTATGTATGTCTTTTCATTCAGAAGTAGTCATGTATGTATGTCCTCTCATTTAGAGGTAGTTGTGTATGTATGTCTTTTCATTCAGACGTAGTCATGTATGTATGTCCTCTCATTTAGAGGTAGTTGTGTATGTATGTGTTCTCATTTTCAGATAGTGATGAATGTACGGATTGTCAGTTAATACTTTCAGCATATTGTACATTACGCTCCCTGCTGAGTATAAACATGGCAGAGTGTGTAGACTATTCTACGTCACAATGACACATTTATTCCTCTCCACTGGCAGCAGGGAAGACGCTCACCGCCCCCTTAATGTAGGACACGGATATTTCCCAGCAGAGTCAGGGCAGTCTGTATACCTTCAATGCAAGTTACATTTTCCATATGCTTAACAGAGAAACACCAATGACACACAAGCAACCAGAATAACGTGTAGAACAACTGGCCAAAAGGCTATGACACTACACATTAATAAAGGAGAAAGCAGACGTGGATAGTGGTATGTCAGATCTAAACACACATCATGTCACCACAGGAGAAAAAGAAGCTCAGTCTGATTACCTGGGAAATGCTGGGATTCCTACTCACGTCTTGCTTTTTTAATCTTTTTTTTTAGAAGTATGAATGGATACACTAGGGTGTTTCACTGAGGTTTGGAGTAGGAGGAGTACACTGACAATGATCCTACTGAAGGAATGGGAGGGGTGTAGAGCGGTTTGAGCTGGTCCTGCAGATGCTGGCTCACTTTCTGTGATTCCTAGCAGTTTTCTCACTTATGCCTAGGGCAGCCAACCCAACCCAGCCCATCCTCATAGGTAATGAGCTAAATAAGACGTCTGCACTGCATGAGATAAAAAGGCGACAGGTACAAAACTAGAAATATGCACAAAAATAATCATACGTGCTGCACACAAAGAATGCATTCACTTAAGAATCTGGCTACATTACCTTAGACAGTGGCTCACAGCCTAGAAAACCTACAAAAGAACATGTAAATGCCATGAGAAAACCTGATAAAGAACATGTAAATGCCATGAGAAAACATGATAAAGAACATGTAAACACCATGCAGATATTGACGCTATGGCCCCAGTGGGTTCTGCACAGCAAAGGTAGATACCTAGAACAGCAAAAATATTGGAATCTGTGAGTCCTCAGTGGTTGATACCTTTTAATGGCTAACTGAAAAGATGGCAACAGATAGCAAACTTTCATCTTTTCAGTTAGCCATTAAAAGGTATCAACCACTGAGGACTCACAGATTCCAATATTTTTCTATCTACTGGCTAACACGGTACATTTTTTACCTTATCAAGAACATCAAAATTCTCTTACTGTCGTGTGTCATATAGAAAAGTATCTAAATCTCAGTTTTGAAAAGGAAAACTAGTAGACAATATATTGAGCCAAGCACGATACATAACATGAATAACTATTAAATTGGAAGTTAAAGAACATATTTTATCACCTTCTAAGTGCTGCTTTGGGATAAATGCCAACATTAGTTACAGCCAACTCCATTGCACATATTAGCAGATACAATGCCTTTGGGGTGCTGTTAGCAAATACCATAGGAACACTCTACTTGTGTCAAAATAGGTTGGGAAAAAAGGCACAAACGGCTCTGAAAATGTTGCAAGTGCTGGCACCATTCACTCTTTTTTTCTACAAAAATCTGTAATGTTAGAACTAAGCATAAGCCATGATTTGCCCTATTTTATTTATTATTATTTTATTTTTTTACAAAAAAGCCTTTATAGAAGGACAGATGTATGTATGTTTATGGATTAAGATTAGTACTTTCAAAGCATTAGGTCTAGGAAATGTGCCCAAACTAATGATCTCTACAGATAATAGCTTACCTGGGCTCCAGAGGATGTTCACAGGGTTGGCAGAATCATTAACATAGGCATACTATTGCCGTTGTAGGTTTAAAAAAATTATATAATAATAATAAGCAATGAAATGTGTATTTAATTTTATTAGAATTAGTTGTCCAATTCAATAGCTGAAGACAATGTCCTGTCTCCAATGTAAATGTTCAGCAATAGATAAACATCAAACCCTGACTGCAAATACTGGAGCAGCTGCTTTGCATCCCTCCTCAGGTACTGCAAGAAGAGGAAACACTTTGAAATACTACCATATGTTTCTAGATTACTTTAAATCTGTTCACAATATATGCTTCCAATTAGAAAGAAAGAAAGAAAGAAAGAATAAGGAAAACAAGTAAGTGAAAATGAGAGAGAGAGAGAAAGAAAGAAAGAAAGAATAAGGAAAACAAGTAAGTGAAAATGAGAGAAAGAAAGAAAGAAAGAAAGAAAGAAAGAAAGAAAGAAAGAAAGAAAAGAAAGAAAGAAAGAAAGAATAAGGAAGACAAGTAAGCGAAAATGAGAAAGAAAGAAAGAAAGAAAGAAAGAAAGAAAGAAAACAAGTAAGTGAAAAAGAAAGAAAGAAAGAAAGAAAGAAAGAAAGAAAGAAAGAAAGAAAGAAAGAAAGAAAGAGTAAGTGGGAGTGAGAGTGAGGCTGGGGTCACACACACAGATATCTGGGCAGATATTGTTGGCAGATCTCTGGTTGCAGTGAAATCATGGACACCTTGTTCCGTTTTGTGGCTGTGTACAAATGAACAATGTGTCCATGATTTCACTGCAACCAGAGATCTGCCAACAATATCTGCACAGATATCTGTGTGTGTGACGTGGCCCTTACACAGAGTAAAAAGTATAAACGTCTTCTGGTTTGTTGAGGTTTTCCCATGAACAAAGTACGTTTTAACCCCTTAACCTCATAGCCCGTTTTCCCCTTCCTGACCAGGCCAATTTTTTTTTATTCTGACCAGTGTCACTGTATGAGGCAATATGTCTGTAAAGCTTCAATGTATCCCAGTGATTCCGAGATAGTTTTTTTTCACCACACAATGTACTTGGTGTTAATGGTTAAGTTTGGTCTATAACATTTACGCTTATTTAAATATCAAACATTTTAAAAGGAATTTGAAAATGTTGCAATTTTTTCAAATTTAGGCTAGGGTCACAATGAGCGCTGCACCTGCGGCAGCCGGTTTCCGTTACAGCAGAGCTCAGCCTGCTGTAATCGCCAGCGGTAATGTCCGGAACTTCGGGCGAATGCTGCCCTTAGTTACCCGATGTGTACCATAGTTACTGGCCACACACAAAGCTGCCTGGACTGCGGTAATCCTGAGCGCAGAGAAAAACTGTGCAGGCAATGTTTTTCTCTGCGCTCAGGATTACCGCTGTCCAGGCAGCTTTGTGTGTGGCCAGTAACTATGGTACACATCGGGTAACTAAGGGCAGCATTCACCCGAAGTTCCGGACATTACCGCTGGCGATTACAGCAGGCTGAACTCTGCTGTAACGGAATCCGGCTGCCACAGGTGCAGCGCTCAGTGTGACCCCAGCCTTAGTGTTTTATGCCCATAACAGACAATTATATCGCACAAAATAGTTAATAAATAACATTTCCCACACGTCTACATCATCAGCAGCATTTTTTTTTTAATTCAGTTTTTTGTTAGCAATTTAGAAGGTTGGCCTGTTTCACACATTCGCGCTTCCAGCACGTATGTGGTCCGTGCCGACACATGACGGAGGCACGGATATGCGAACAGCCATGTTATCCTATGGCCCCCCTTCACATGTCCGTGATACCACACACATGTTCACAAAACGAACCATACAATTTGTTGTGCAATTTCTCCTGAGTATGTCGATATCCTGCAGATGCTTCACAGAATTTTATAAACTTGAGCTGTGAAAATAAGAAATCACATTACTCCACACAAATGTTACTTTAGCTCAACATTTTTTATTTTCACAAGAGTAAAAAGAGGGAAAAGAACCATACAATTTGTTGGGCAATTTCTCCACATTATGCCAATATCCAATTTGTTGTGGATAACTACTGCTTATGCGCATGGCAGGGTTTGGAAGTGAAGCAGCATAATTTAATTATTGCAGTGTAAAGTTGGCTGGAATAGATAACAGTCTCCATGTCGCGTTTACAGAGTCCATGATGTGTCTGAACA
Source organism: Allobates femoralis (assembly GCA_033576535.1). Lineage (NCBI taxonomy): Eukaryota > Metazoa > Chordata > Amphibia > Anura > Aromobatidae > Allobates > Allobates femoralis. The sequence goes on along the minus strand of JARQOC010000004.1, from coordinate 346,869,212 downwards.
GTGGAAACCCCCCCCCACAAGTGACCCTATTTAGAAAATAATACCCTTCAAGGAATTTATTTAGAGGTGTGTTAAGCAGGCTGAACCTGAATGAATTTTATACTGTTGAGCTATGAAAATGAATAAATACATTTTTTTTCCACATATATGTTGGCTTTGCCTCAATTTTTTAATTCTTACAAAAGTAAAAGATGAAAATGGACCATATAATTTGTTATAATAATAATAAAATAATAAATCTTTATATAGCGCCAACATATTCCTCAACACTTTACAATACAGTGGTTAATAAACGAAAATACACAGTATAATACAGTAAGAAAATACACAATATAATACAGTAATACCAGTAGAGAAATAATACAGTACAATAATAGGAAACAATACAATAAGCATAGAATCATTGTAAAAAATACAAGACAATAGATAAAGCAAAAATAAAGGTGACCCTGCTCAAAAGAGCTTACAATCTACAATAGGATACACAAAGTTACACAAAGTACAGGGGCTTATTACACTGATGGTCCAGGCATCTTGAGGAAATGGGGGATAGAAATAAAGTTACATGAATGGTCCCCAGACAATCTGTGTAGAACATTTGGGTTAGGTGGAGTTTTAAGAAGAGTTATGTCGAGAGAGATAGTGAATGGGGCATGTACAGTACAAAGGAATTTTGTTAGGGAGCATGATAGGCCGCCTTGAAAAGATGTGTTTTTGGCAGCATTTGAAGCCATGCAAGTTGTGGATGGTCCTGATTTCATGGTGTAGAGCATTCCAGAGAATTGGTGCAGCTTGGGAGAAGTCTTGGAGCCGGAAGTGGGAGGATAGGATTAGTACAGATGTTAGTCGAAGGTCATTTGTAGAACATAGAGAACGGGTGGAAGTGATAGACAGAGATGAGGGAGTAAATGTAGGGGGGTGCTGCATTGTGAAGAGCTTTGTGGGGGAGAACAAGCAATTTGAACTTGATCCTGTAGTGGTATAGGCAGCCAGTGCAATGACTGGCACAGAGCGGAGGCATCTGAGTAACGATTGACCGGGTAGGTGATCCAGGCTGTTGCATTAAGGATGGACTGTAGAGGGGAAAGTTTAGAGGGGGCAGGCCAATTAATAGATAATTGCAATAATCAAGGCGGGAGTGGATTATGGCCACGGTAAGGGTTTTAGTTGTTTCTATGGTGAGAAAGGGGAGGACTCTAGAGATGTTCTTCAGGTGTAAGTGACAAGAGCGGGCGAGAGATTGTATTTAGGAGGTGTAGGAGAGATCGGTGTCAAACGTGACACCCAGACAGCGAGCCTGCTGCCTAGGTGTTATCGTGGTACCGCACACAGAGAGAGAGATGTCAGATTTAGGTAGGTTATTGGAGGGAGGAAGCAAAAGAAGTTCAGTTTTGGAAAGGTTGAGTTTTAAATAGAGAGCAGACATGATGTTGAAAACTGCAGCCAGACAGTCATTGGTGTTCTTTAAAACTGCAGGGGTAAGGTCAGGGGCTGAAGTGTATAATTGTGTGTCGTCAGCATAGAGATGGTACTGGAAGCCAAATTGGGGCTGTGTAGAGAGAAGAGAAGAAGTCCGAGGACTGAACCCTGAGGGACCCCAATAGTGAGAGGAAGAGGGGAGGAATTGGAGCCAGCAAATGATACACTGAAAGAGTGGTCAGAAACATAGGAAGAGAGCCAGGAGAGAGCGGTGGTCCTTTATACTAATGTAGTGCAACATAGAGAGTAGGAGATGGTGGTCAACAGTGTCAAAAGCTGCAGAGAGATCAAGGTGAATAAGCAGAGAGTGGTCACCATTACGTTTTGCTGTCAGTAGGTCATTGGTCACTTTGATGAGGGCAGTTTCTGTAGAGTGAAGGGCGGAAGCCAGATTGTAATGGATCTAGAAGATGCAATTTCTCTTGAGTATGTTGATACCCCAAATGTGGTCGAAAACTACTTTCGAGGCACAGTGCAAGGCTAGGAATGGAAATTTTGAGGTGTCATATCACATTAGCAGAGAACCTAACATACCAGAACAGCTGACCCCTAAGTAACCCCACTTTACAAATTATATCCCTCAACAAATTCATCTAGGGCTGTGGTGAGCATATTGGCACCAAAGGTGTGTCACAGAATTTAATACTATTTAGTGGCAAAAAAAGCATAATCATATTTTTATTATGAAAAAGTTGTTTAGCCCAAAGTTTTTCATTTTTATAAGGGCTAATAGGAAAAAAATGGATTGCACAGTTTCTTGCACAATTTTCCTGAATGCGCCAATACCTTACATGTAATCAGGAATAGAGATAAACAAACCTTTTGAAGTTCAGATTCATTTCAGTTCGCCGAGTTGGCATATGTTCGGCGAATGGTTCGACATACAGTTAGCCAAACCTTAAAACCCCATTGAAATCAATTGGATGCAAAATCAAGGACCTAGAAAACACTTTCAAAGGTGCCTAAAATCTCCCAAACACAGCTGAAACCATTTTACTGTGGAGTCCCGCTGTTTTAGCGCAGACATTATCTTGCTACACTATTACTTAGCAAGCTTCAGCTCCGCTGGCACCATGCTTTTGTGTCCGCTCATGAACCTCAGACATATTGACTGCTTCCTCCACTTGATTGGTTAATGACATACTTAGTCCCGCCCATCCTCACTGCCTATAATTGGTTTCCAGTATATGGTCATATTATCCTCCATATGGCATCCCCCATCTTTCATATGGCACTCCCCTTTTGGATATAGCACCGCATCCTCCATATAGCACCCCCATCCTCGATATGGCCCCCCTGCTGCCGCTCACACAAAAATAATAAACGGTGTAACTTACCTGTCCACCGCTCCCCTCTGTCTCTCCCTTTGCAGCATCAATGTCTTCCTGTCTGTGGGTGCCAGCTTCTGATCATGTAACCGGGGCTCACAGTGGTGACATCACTGTGCTGTGCTGGTCAAATGATCGGATGCCGGAACACGTAGAGACGAAAACATTGATGCTGCAGATGGAGACATGTGGGGAGTTGCAGACAGGTTAGTTACACCATTTATTATTTTTGTGTGAGCGGCTGCAGGGGGACATACACCCTGATGGGCGGGCAATATCCAGGATGCTGGAATGAGTGCACTTAGTGTACTGTAATATGTACCATTCCTCCACCCACCTCTCAGCGTTGAGAGGTGATGGTCAGGGGGATGCAGTGAATATTACAGTAGTCTAATGAGAAGGGTCATGTGATCACCAGCTGCCTTTGCAGCCCGTACCAGCCTCCTCCTGCCTGCTCCAGAGCCGCTGCTCCCCCAGCACAGCCCGCACAGTACCACAGCAAGCACACAGCGCTATATGCAGACTATAAGATGCATCCCCACTTTCCCCTAGAATTTGGGAGGAAAAAAGCTGCCTTATGGTCCGAAAAATACGGTAAATGTGCTTACTGAAATTTATTTAATACTGAGCTTTTCTTTCAAAAATAAAGACATTTCTAAATGACCCCAAACTTTTGAACAGTAGTGTACAGAAGCCTTTGTTGGTGATGACAGCTTCAAGATGCCTCCTGTATGGAGAAAATAGCGGTATGCATTGCTCAGGTGTGATTTTGGCACATTTTTCCACACAAACACTCTTCAAAGCCTGAAGGTTCCGTTAACTTCTACTATGAACTCTGAGCTTTGGTTCCTTCCACAAATGTTCTATTTGATTCAGTTCAGGCCACTGGCTGGGTAATTACAGCAGCTTTTTTTTCCCGAAACCAATTTCGGGTTTCCTTGGCTTGATCATTGTTTTGCTGAATTGTCTCTCTTTTTCTCTTCCTCCTGGTAGATGGCAGCCGTTTTATCAAGAATCTCTCAGTGCATTTGTCCATTCATCCTTCTTTCAATCACATGAAGATTGACAGTGACATTTGCTGAAAAAAAAGTCCCACACCATGATGTTCCAGCCTCCAAACTTCACTGTTATTATGATGTTTTGGGGGTGATAAACCCTGCCTTTTGGCCTCCAAACAAGGTGTGTATTATGGCATACAAAGAGTTACATTTTAGTCTTATCTGACCAGACTATATTCTTCTAGTATATTACAGGCTTGTCCAAATGTTGATAAGCAAATTTTAAATCCAGTTGAACATTCTTTTTGTTCAGCAATGGAGTCTTGCGTGGTCAGCATACAGGTCATAGAAGTTGAGTGCAATATTTATTTTCTTTAAACAACTGTACCTGCTGATTCCCGGTCTTTTTGTAACTCTCCAGAGGTGCTCCTTGACTCTTAAGGCCACTTCAAACACTTCAATATCTGTGAACGATATCATTAGCTATGTTCACGTGACCGCAATCCTTCCAACATCGTTAGTGCGTTGTCACACGCAAGGATATCGTTAACGATCTTAAATTTGGCAATGTTACAGCTATGTTGAGAAGAACATTTGAAAGATTAAAACAACGGCAGGAATAGGAGAATTGTGAATGAAATCGTTCAAAAAGGTGTCACACTGAACGATGTTGCTTTTTCAGAGAACATTAATTGGAGAACGAACGATAGATTTGAGGTCAGGATCTCAAATTCTTGATGAACGATCTAACAATTTATCGTTTGGAGATCGTTCGTTTACACGCAATATGCACAACGATAACGTTGGAATGATCACAAATCTGTGACGTTTCAATGATATCGTTGACGATATCCTAGTGTGTGAAGCAGCCTTTAGACAACTTGTTTGATCATTCTTTTCACGACTCTGTCTGAAATCTTGCAGGGAGCACCTGGTCATGACTTGTTTATGGTGAAGTTATGTTCTTTGCACTTCTGAACTATGACCCCAACAGTGCTCACTGGACCTTCTTTAGTTTAGAAATGTTTCTGTAACCAATGCCATCAGTATATTTTTCAACAATAAAGTAGCAAAAGTCTTGAGACAGCTCACAGGTTTACCCATCATAAGATGTTTCTTGTGTGGCACCTTGGTAATTGGACACCTTTTTTATAATCCATCAGTTGAACCAGCTGATATTTTTCACTAAGTGGCATGATTGCTTTCTAATTACTGATAGATTTCAACTGGTGTTATATCTTTCTATTACTTTTTGCACCTGTCTTTCTTCATGTGTTTAATACTTTTTCCCTGTGTCATGTCTCATTATTACACATCACTAAATTTATGACATCTATGGTTTGATTGCTTTGCCTGTGTGGATAGGATGGGTTGTTTCTGACAGCTGGTGAGAAATTCATATCAATAGTCCCTTTAAAAATAATATAGAAAATTGGTGACATTTGAATGCTTATTTCACCAGCTGCTAAAGGCTTGTGCAGCTTACTATCACTTTTATACAAACTACTTCTTGAGCTGCGCCTCATCAATAACTTGAGTGTGCCTCATTAGTGAGGTCAGCTGTGCAGTTTAAGAAGCATTGATCTAGCTGTACTCTAGCACAAAGTCTGTGCAGCGCCAAATAAACTGCATCAGCAGACATGACTAACAACCCTTACTTTGCTTACAAAACTCAATTATACATAAACAAGACAATGCTGGAGCACTCCCTTACACATGCTTTTAAGTGAAAAAAATGTTATGCCAACACATGACTAACGGTCTGTTTATATGGACCGATTGGCTGCATGAAACGACTGCCGATCTATAAACCCTTACCTATCAGCAGTCGATTAATCACCTGTTTACACATCCAGACCACAGTTAAATGAGGACATTGAATGATCTGTAATATGGACTGCCATAGTTCTCTGCATCCACAGGACGAAGAAGAAGATTTTCGACCTGCACAAATACATCCATTAATCGATAAAAATTAAGGTTTTCTCCCTGTTTTGTATTAGTAATGGATATCAATAAACCTTAATTTTTATCGATTAACCCTTCACCTATTTTCAGTTTTGTTATTTCCATTTTTCTTCCTCTTCTCTCAAGAGCTGTAACTTAACTGAAGATCATCTCATCTATAAATTATGGAGGGCCCTCCTTAATACATTTTTAAGGGCCCTCCTCTATTTATTTTGGAGGGTCCCCTATACATTTTGGAGGGCCCTCCTTTATACATTTGTGAGGGTCCACCCTTATACAGTCTCTCATGAAGTGGACTCCCATTGCTACAGAGCCAACTGCAAAAAATTTAGAGAGAGGGTGAGCGCACTAAAGCGGTAAATGAGGGACACCAGTGTGTTATTGACAAAGGTAATCCACTCACCTGGTATGGTTGTGAGAGTCACAACCACCTGTAGATGTTTTGGCCGCTGCAGATCCCGTGATGCAGATACATACAGTAAAGGAGAAAAAGCCGGGGTTTGTCCGCGCTAGACCATAGGGAAAAACCGAAGATGCAAGCAAACCTTTATTCACACTCAAGCCAATGCGTTTCGTGGCCACCTGTCCACTACATCAGGGCTTCTCCTTTACTGTATGTATTGCTACAGAGGGGACTCCCAACCCCAGTTTGGATGGGCTGGAGAGGAGGAAGCGGAGGTAAGGCAGCATGAAGAGAGGATGGGTATTGTTCCTCGTGTTGGTGACACAAAACCTTTGCCTGTTTGAAGGTTGGCCCACATGGCATAGTTTCTGTGTAAGTGTTTTAAGAATCTCACGTGATATTCATACTCAGAGAGCCTAGCTAAAATCACAAAACACACAACACACACCACAAGAAATGTCTCCCCATTTGAAAAAAGCATGGCCACATTGCACCAAAGTGGCATCAATTCACACACAATAAACATGTACACGGCAACAAAATGGAACAATGTGTCCATGATTTCACTGCAACCAGCAATGTCTCCAGAGATATCTCTATGTGTAACGGTACCTTAAGGCTACAAGCTAAATGGAAATTTTATGAAGACTCAAATGCAGGTTAATTCCTCGCTGGACATTTGGTTATAAATAAAAAAAGCGGTTTGCCAATGCATTTTATGAGGAGCTCGAAGTGCAGGCTCATTTTCCTCGCTGGATATTTGAATATAGTTTGAATACATCAGCAAGCCCATTGGAATCCATGCTGAGGATCAAGGAGCATCAGAGAGGGAAAACAGGTGAGCAGAATTTTACTTTTCTATTATACGTGAGCCTTTTTGTAATGTGGACAGGAGCACCAGTGGGTTAAATGGCCTGGTGCAAGGTTTGAAGCAGGCAGTAGGAAGTTTTGAAGTACTGCTGCTTTGTGTTGGCAAACTACTTTTCTGTAATGTGGACAGAAGCACCAGCGGGTTAAATGGCCTGGTGCAAGTTTGTAGCAGGCAGTAGGAAGTTTTGAGTACTGCTGCTTTGTGTTGAGCAAACCACCTTTTTGTAATGTGGGCAGAAGCACAGCGATAAATGCCTGGTGCGAGTTTGTAGCATGCTATGATTAAGAAATTTGTTCGAAGTGTGTCAGGCGTTTAGTGGCTGCTTCTCCGCATGATGTTTTTTATTTTCATGACCTGGAAATAAAATACTGAAGATTTAAATGAAGAGACTCCTGGTGCTGGAACTTTTCTTCTTCCTTTCTTTCTGTGATGTGGACAGAAGCACTAGCGAGTTAAATGGCCCAGTGCGAGTTTTGTGGTAGGCAGTAGGAAGTTTTGGAGTACTGTTGCTTTGTGTTGGGCAAACCGCCTTTTAGTAATGTGGACAGAAGCACCAGTGAGTTAAATTGCCTGATGCGAGGTTCGTAGCAGGCAGTA
>JARQOC010000004.1:346823638-346861468 GCA_033576535.1 Allobates femoralis | reverse complement strand
CCCGGGAACACAGTTCTACCCACTGGAACTATCCCATCTACGCTGCTATTCCATCATCCCCGGAGGTTCTGCAGCAGCGGCAGCCCTATCACTGGCCGCACATAGTGGGTGGCGTCACGACTGATAATCCGCTGTAAATATCCCCCTTTTATTTGCCAGCCCAATACACGGTCCGGACCAGGACCACCCGTGACTTCCCCAGTAGCAGACCGGTCCGGTACCGAGTACCCTTGTCCCAGTGGGCTCGACAGAGGGACATCCAAATATAGCGAGGTGAGTACACAAAAACTCGCAGAATAATATGTACTGCGAATACCATACTATTCATGCGAATAGTGACGAATACATTCACTCATCACTACATATAGTGAACGGGAAAAAAGAAAAAGTATTACAATGAAGTGAATTTGAAAAAAAAAAGTGCAATTACATTATTGTTTAGGGGTATTTTTTTATTCATCATGTTCACTATATGGTAAAACTGTCAGTATTATGCCTCAGGTCAGTATGAGCTTATAGATACTAAACATGTATACTTTTACTTCTAAATAAGTGGTGAAAAAAATTCTGAAGTTTTAAAGAAAAAGAATTGCACTTTTGCGCCATTTTCCGCGACTACCAGCGTTCCTATTTTTTTAGATCTGGGGCTGTGTGACGGCTTACTTTTTGTGTCTAGATCTGACGTTTCTATTGATACCATTTTTGGGAAGATGTGATGTTTTTATCACATGTTATTTTATTGCAATATTGCGGCAACCAAACAAAACCGTAATTTTGGTGTATGGACTTTTTCCGTTATGCAGTTTACAGATCTGATTAATTGATTTCACATTTTGATAGATAAGGCATTTCTGAACGCGGCGATACCATATATGTGTTTGGGTATTTTTATATTCAATGGGGCAATGTTTTGTTTTTTTTTTCATATTTTTAAAAACTTTTTTTTTTAACTTGAACTTTATTTTACACTGCCCCTTAGGGCACCTTAGCACTGCACAGAGTGATCACTTCTCCTTTTCACAGACATGCTGCTGCACCGCTGTGGACAGGAGAAATGATCACTTTCTGTGGTTGCAAGTGCTTGCTGAGAATCCCATGCCTCTCACAGGAAGGGAGTCATGACAGCATCTGGAGTCATCACATGACCTTGGGCTGTCATGGCAATGCATTGAGGCTCCATGCTCGCATCACGGGTCCTCTGATGCCGGCGGAGAAAATCGCAATCCCTGCTGCGGTGCTTTGGATAGCGCTGTCATTCACTGACAAAGAGTTAACCGTGTCGATTAGATCACTAATCTGATAGGAGCTGTTAGCTACATATATCAAGTGATCAGTTCAGTTGACATGTGTGGGAGATGATGTGAGCTCAGCACGTGAGTTCACATCAAGGGAAGGGAGGCGGCCATGGGCATACATATATATCATAGGTCATGAAGGGTTTAATGGATATCTTTGTGTTGGCCAAAAATCTATTCTTTGCTGCTATTTGGAGTTCCCATGATTGTGTGCTAGACCCAGGTGAACCGATATTTTCTGATTGAATTTCATCAAAAAACTACTAGAAAAAAAGCAGCATAAAAAACTCACCATGTATGCCAAAAGCAGAATCAAAATGCACTCTCAGGCTGCAGTCAGAGCCCAAATGTGAAGCAAGCCCAGCTGCAGGCTAATATATCACCTCTACCAACAAGATGTGGGAAGCGATCTGCCATGCATACACTGAGCCTGCTTAGAGCACCATTCACACAGATACAGTTGATGCAGAGTGTCTGAAAGTGACCCATCCTGCGCCGCTGCTTGAGCGATGGGGCGCACAGTACGATACCTCTGCACCACTAGATGACTGGCACCCCTAAGGGCCCAACTGCAACCTGGATAGATAAAAAGTGCAAAAAGTCTCTTATATGATGAATAAAAAACTTTTACAAATGGGATTTTGGTTCATGCAATGGCCAAGACATTTAAGCTGATGACCCACGACAAGGGATCCCATGCTCATCAGTCCTATCAAAACCTTGTGCAAAAAACTACTAGAAAAAAGCAGCATAAAAAACTCACCATGTATGCCAAAAGCAACATCCTCACAACAACCACTGAGAACAATGTTTTTTTTGTGCTGTATAAAAGATTAATTCACCTAATGAATGAATGTTTTGCTCATTCATTGCGTGATCGACAGCTAATTGCAATCATGAAATGAGCTTTGTTAAGAACTCTCGTTCACGATTATTTGTTAATCCATGCAACCTGTTTTTTCATTTTGTTCGAAGTTCAGAATTACAGTTTTACTATCTACTTATATAATCGGGAGTTTGGGATTCGGGCGTTGTAGCCGAATCCCAAAATCCTTTGCGTCATCGCGAGCCGCAGCCGCACTAGCTCACACCGCCGCCACTCTCACCGCTGAGGCCTCAGTGTCGCCATGCTGGTGGAGTAGCGGTGTAGGGCCAGTGCCCCTCTCTCCGGAATACACACTGGCTGCAGCGGCGGCTCTCCTCACAGCCCCCCCGCGCCCCCGCTCCTCCTCCTGCCCCCACTCCTTCTGCCCCACACGCGCTCCCTCCTGCTCCTTCTGCCCTGCCCGCGCTCCTCCCCTCTTGCGCTCCCCGCGTTCCCCCGCTCCTGTGTCATCTGTTCTTATATTTACCCTCCGCCGAGCGCTTGGTGCTGGGAATAGTAGCAGCCATTGTGCTGATAGGACCTTGCATGATGTCAGAATGACATCTGCGTTCTGCGCTGTGATTGGCCCGCTTGCGGTCATGTGATATGTGACGTACTTATCACATGACCGCGAGCGCCCCAATCACAGCGCCGAACGCAGATGTCATTCTGACATCATGCAAGGTCCTATCAGCACAATGGCTGCTACTACTCCCAGCACTAAGCGCTCGGCGGATTGTAAGAATTTCACAGCCTCCTCCATCCTCACAGCCTCCTCCATCCTCACAACCTCCTCCATCCTCACAGCCTCCTCCATCCTCACAGCCTCCTGCATCCTCACAGCCTCCCCATCCTCACAGCCTCCTCCATCCTCACAGCCTCCTCCATCCTCACAGCCTCCCCAACCTCACAGCCTCCTCCATCTTCACAGCCTCCCTATCCTCACAGCCTCCCCATCCCCTCAGCCTCCTCCATCCCCTCAGCCTCCTCCATCCTCACAGCCTCCTCCATCCCCTCAGCCTCCTCCATACTCACAGCCTCCTCAATCTTCACAGTATCCCTATCCTCACTGCCTCTTCCATCTTCACAGCCTCCTCCGTCGTAACAGCCTCCTCCATCCTCACAGCTTCCCCATCCTCATAGCCTCCTCCATCCTCACAGCCTCCTCAATCTTCACAGTATCCCTATCCTCACAGCCTCCTCCATCCCCTCAGGCTCCTCCATCTTCACAGCCTCCTCCGTCCTCACAGCTTCCCTGTCTTCACAGCCTCCTCCATGCTCATAGCCTCCTCCATCCCCTCTGCCTCCTCCATCCTCACAGCCTCCTCCATCCTCAGCCGCACTACCTGACACCGCCGCCATCCTGCCAACCGTCGGCCCCGCGTCATCGCGACCGGCCTCGTGGCCTCCGCAAGGTCCACGCTGCCCGGATGCCGGCGGTGGCTTCCGCCCCTCACCGCTCTCTCACCGCTGCGGCCCAAGTGTCGTCATGCTGGTGGAGTAGCGGTGTAGGGCCTGTGGGCGGGTGCCGGGAGCCAGTGATGTCATATTGTGGGCGGGGGTGGCCAATGGGAGTGAGCGGACCCTGTCAGCCTGCAAAGCCTGACAGGCCCCGCTCACTCCCATTGGCCGCCACCGCTCCTGCAAGCGGATTGGGCACTGTGTTGTACACACAGGACGCCCATCCCATTGGCCAGGACTCGGCGTCCTGGACCAATCAGATGGCCATCCTGTGTTTACCACACACCGCCCAATCCGCTCCTTCCCCTCAGGTCACATGTGTGACCTGAGGGGAGGGACTGATCCCTCTCTGCAGCACCCAACCCGCCGCAGAGGACAATGCCGTGTGACTGGGGCTGCGATCAGCCCCAGCACGCAGCCACGTCCTGACGCCGACTGGTGATGTCGCCGTGACTCACCGCGGCCGGGACTCCGGTTTAGACAGGCGATGCTTCCTCCCTCCTTGTCACGGGTGGACCGCGCCTGCCGGTAGTGGGGCCCGGTGTAGTGCAGATCAAAAGTGTTGAAGACGTCTTGGGGGAACAGATTAAAGGGGTTTTAATTTATTCATGACGCCACCTATGAGAAGATTCGGTAAGGACTACCGACGCTGCGGAACCTCCGGGGATGGACAGTGACTCACCGTGGGCCGGGACTCCGGTTTAGACAGGCGATGCTTCCTTCCTCCTTGTCACAGGTGGACCGCGCCTGCCGGTAGTGGGGCCCGGTGTAGTGCAGATCAAAAGTGAAGACGTCTTGGTGGAACAGATTAAAGGGGTTTTTAATTTATTCGTGACGCCACCTATGAGTAGATTCGGTAAGGGCTACCGACGCTGCGGAACCTCCGGGGGATGGACAGCAGCAAGATGTTATGCTCCCCACAGGCTGAGCGGTGATCCCCGGAGGCTGGAGCTGCTCAAGATGTTGTGCGGCAGCTGCGGTTACCTTGTTGTGCGGACAGACAGTTCATAAGGAAGCACGGACACAGGTAGTCTCTGCAACGGGTCTTTACTGTAACCAGCAGGCAGTACATGGCATACAGTGGTTGAGTAGTAGACCAGGTGGACTCAGCAGTGAGGGTGTCCCTTAGAAATCCGCAGTGTTCCTCCATTCTACCTACTTAGTTTGCCAGTGTCGCCCAGGAATACCAGGTCGGGTACGGGGAGGCTGCTTCAATGCCCTATCCATAGTGTACATTCTGGATGCTTTGGGGAGCCTTGGATCCCTCAGTGGGTACACCGCTGGTTAGACGACTGAAAACTGGCTGGTGGTGGGGTGCTCCTCTGAAGCTGCTCCTCCACTCTTCTGGTTCGCGTGGCAGAGGTGAACTGCTGCCAGCTTCGGTACCAGTGAACCGGCTGTGAGTTGTGGGCACGGGAGTCTTTTGGGAACCCGTGTAGATGATGCCCAATCCCGATAGTTAAGGCCTCAGGTGCTGACACCCGACCGGTGACGGCCCAGGGGCCCGCACGGGGTGCGGAGCCCCCGCTCCTCTCCAAGCTCTAGTCTTAGACCCTTCTTCTCCGAGTTCTAGACTATTCTCTTTCTCTGTCTAGATTATTGTGTGTTCTACTGCACTACCCTAACACTCCACCCCCCAGGACCTATGATTGGCCCTCTGTTCTAGGTGTTGCATGTTGGGTTGGATCTCTATGTTAACCGGATCATTGCTGAGTCAGAGAATATTGCGGCTGCATTTATGGCTGCAATACCCTCTTGTGACGCACTCGTTGCGGGGCGCCACAACAGCAGCAAGATGTTACGCTCCCCACAGGCTGAGCGGTGATCCCCAGAGGCTGGAGCTGCTCAAGATGTTGTGCGGCAGCTGCGGTTACCTTGTAGTGCGGACGGACAGTTCATAAGGAAGCACGGACACAGAAAGTCTCTGCAACGGGTCTTTACTGTAACCAGCAGGCAGTACATGGCATACAGTGGTTGAGTAGTAGACCGGGTGGACTCAGCAGTGATGGTGTCCCTTAGAAATCCGCAGTGTTCCTCCATTCTAATTGGTTGCCAGTGTCGCCCAGGAATACCAGGTCGGGTACGGGGAGGCTGCTTCAATGCCCTATCCATGATGTACGTTCTGGATGTTTTGGGGAGCCTTAGATCCCTCAGTGGGTACACCGCTGGTTAGACGACTGGAAGTTGGCTGGTGGTGGGGTGCTCCTTTGAAGCTGCTCCTCCACGCTTCTGGTTCGCGTAGCAGAGGTGAACTGCTGCCAGCTTCGGTACCAGTGAACCGGCTGTGAAGTTGTGGGCACGGGAGTCTTTTGGGAACCCGTGTGAATAATGCCCAATCCCGGTTGGTAAGGCCTCAGGTGCTAACACCCGACCGGTGACGGCCCGGGGGCTGCACGGGGTGCGGAGCCCCCGCTCCTCATCAAGTTCTAGTCCTAGACCCTTCTTCTCCAAGTTCTAGACTATTCTCTTCTGTTCTGTCTAGACTATCGTGTGTGTTCTACTACACTTCCCTAACACTCCACCCACCAGGACCTAGGATTGGTCCTCTGTTCTAGGTGATGCATGCAGGGTTGGATTTCTAATTTAACCAGATCACTGCCGGGTCAGAGAATATTGCGGCTGCTTTTATGGCTGCAATACCCTCTTGTGACGCACTCGTTGCGGGGCGCCACACTCCCCCTTGGTTGAATACGCTTGTCCCCAAGCGTCACACTACTCACATTACAGAGGTTTTTATATTTTATAACAGGTAATACACTTTTATTAATGACAGGTCATTATATGGCATAAAAGTGAGGTAGGTAAAATAAACAGGTAAAACACTTGGTGCGGATCCGGCGGGCGGTCGGCTGTTCTTATGTAAAAGTTCAGGCTGTGGCCGCGAGATCACACAGTCAGTGATTAACAGGAACAGAGTCATTGAGTGAGTTCAAGTTTTAAAGTCACTGGCACGGAGAACGATGGCGCACCCGGATAGCGAACCACCCATCTGGACAAGCATAGCGTTCATAGGTGATTATAATGCCCCGGTATAGGTCGCGATCGGGATGTCCTCTCGGCAAGTTTGACTCAACGTCCCGGCGCCCCACAAACACCTCCTCATTCAAACCCACCTCCCAAGCGAACCCCCACCCGGTATGTAAGTTAAAGGTGGAAATTCTACCTTCACGGCGGAGTTCATCAGGCAGCGGCGGCTGGCGGCGAGCCTCGGCACAGGCCTGCATGTTGGAGCGTTCACGGGCTTGCCACTCCTCTCGTCGTCTCTGGCGTACATCTCCGTCGTTACGGCTCGGGGTGTAGAGATGAGTAATGGAGCTGGTGGTTTGGCGGGAAGCTTGAACTTGGCGGGCTGTCTGGACCGGCACCCGGTGGAACGGCACAGGGGAAGGTGTCAGCGTTGCACCCGACCAGTGTACCCGAGCAGTATGCCCAGTAGGAAGTTCCTCGGTGTCTCCCCAAGCGAACCCTTTGTCGAAATCCTCAGCGGTGCTGTGGGTCTCGTCGTCATCTTCTCCGACCTCTCCTTCAATGACTACATCAGGCTGCTCGATGGCTGGAGATGTTGAAGCTGGTTCCGTTGTACAACAGGGCGGTGGTGCTGCGGATCCTTCCACAGAGACGTCCTGAAGGGCTTCCAGGCTGCCTGCCTCTTCATCTGTTTCTGTTGGTAGAGGGGTCTCAATCCCGGTTACCAGGTAGGCCTCGGCAATTGCAAGGGAAGCCTCCGGTACGGGGACGAAACAAGCGACTGTCTCTGTAGTGGTGAAACATGTCGCGGGTTCCTCGGCGGGAACCAGGTAGAGATCAAGTTCTTCTATGGAGCGCGTTATAAGCTCCGGCTCAAGAACGGGGTCGGTTGCGGTATTAATCGCTGGAACGGGTCGAGTTGCGGCCTCCACCGGAATGATGCAGTCTATAGGCTCCGGAGATGAAGCAGGGCAGGTGGTAGGCGACGGTGAGGCGGTCGAGAAGCTGGTGACGTCGTCTGGGCTTGGAGTAGCTGTACCCGGTCGGCTCTGCTGCATCGCATGGTGTAGTCGTCTGCCTAGGGTCGCACTCCAGCTGCGAATCGTCCATTCCGCAGTCTCAATTAGTCGCACCCGGAGGTCTTTTAGAGCCTCTAGCCAGAAGTCGGGGCTGCCGTCTATGGTAAGGGCAGGACCCGGACCCGGTTGGCCTATGGCTGCTCTGGCCTCTGCCTCGACCTCCCGCATCAGGTCTTGGAGTCTCATGCTGGCCATTCTCTTCTTCGGAGGGAAACCACACCCGTTCAACCGTAAGCGTTCTGGTAGAGCTGGTGAAGAACTTCTGTGACACTCCCATTTCCTGTGGGCTTTTGTAGTCCAATGGTGGGAAAAGTCTTTGGGGTCCGCCCCCATGGTTGATTCGAGCAATCAGGGCGGACAAAGAGTTTGGCGCCTTTTGTCCTTAGCCCTCCCACGATGAGGGGGGGTTGACTCACTCCTGGGCTTGCACGTGGCGGCTTCTTGTGGCGGGAACGCCATCTTGGGCGCCATCTTGGCCCGGCGGTGAAAAGGCGGGAAAGTTCTTTTAGGGACGAACAAAGTCCAAATTGTAGACAATAAAGTCCATTTTAAGCACATCATACCCGTTGGGTAACGGGCCTGCTCGTATCCTGTTCGTGACGCCATTTTCTGACTCACCGCGGCCGGGACTCCGGTTTAGACAGGCGATGCTTCCTCCCTCCTTGTCACGGGTGGACCGCGCCTGCCGGTAGTGGGGCCCGGTGTAGTGCAGATCAAAAGTGTTGAAGACGTCTTGGGGGAACAGATTAAAGGGTTTTAATTTATTTGTGACGCCACCTATGAGTAGATTCGGTAAGGACTACCGACGCTGCGGAACCTCCGGGGATGGACAGCAGCAAGATGTTACGCTCCCCACAGGCTGAGCGGTGATCCCCGGAGGCTGGAGCTGCGGTTACCTTGTAGTGCGGACGGACAGTTCATAAGGAAGCACGGACACAGAAAGTCTCTGCAACGGGTCTTTACTGTAACCAGCAGGCAGTACATGGCATACAGTGGTTGAGTAGTAGACCGGGTGGACTCAGCAGTGATGGTGTCCCTTAGAAATCCGCAGTGTTCCTCCATTCTAACTAATTGGTTGCCAGTGTCGCCCAGGAATACCAGGTCGGGTACGGGGAGGCTGCTTCAATGCCCTATCCATGATGTACATTCTGGATGTTTTGGGGAGCCTTAGATCCCTCAGTGGGTACACCGCTGGTTAGACGACTGGAAGTTGGCTGGTGTGGGGTGCTCCTTTGAAGCTGCTCCTCCACGCTTCTGGTTCGCGTAGCAGAGGTGAACTGCTGCCAGCTTCGGTACCAGTGAACCGGCTGTGAAGTTGTGGGCACGGGAGTCTTTTGGGAACCCGTGTGAATAATGCGCAATCCCGGTTGGTAAGGCCTCAGGTGCTAATACCCGACCGGTGACGGCCCGGGGCTGCACGGGGTGCGGAGCCCCCGCTCCTCTCCAAGTTCTAGTCCTAGACCCTTCTTCTCCGAGTTCTAGACTATTCTCTTCTGTTCTGTCTAGACTATCGTGTGTGTTCTACTACACTTCCCTAACACTCCACCCACCAGGACCTAGGATTGGTCCTCTGTTCTAGGTGATGCATGCAGGGTTGGATTTCTAATTTAACCAGATCACTGCCGGGTCAGAGAATATTGCGGCTGCTTTTATGGCTGCAATACCCTCTTGTGACGCACTCGTTGCGGGGAGCCACAGCCACTCCAGCCGCATCTCTCCGCATCCCTGCAGCCGCACCTCTCCTCACCCTTCAGCCGCACCTCTCCTCACCCCTCCAGCCGGACCTCTCCTCACCCCTCCAGCCAGACCTCTCTTCACCCCTCCAGCCTCTGCTCTCCTCACCCCTCCAGCCGGACCTCTTTTCACCCCTCCAGCTTCTGCTCTCCTCACCCCTCAACCGGACCTATCCTCACCCCTCCAGCCAGACCTCTCCTCACCCCTCCAGCCGGACCTCTCCTCACCCCTCCAGCCGAACCTCTCCTCACCCCTCCAGCTCAACCTCTCCTCACCCCTCCAGCCCAACCTCTCCTCACCCCTCCACCCTCACCTCTCCTCACCCCTCCACCCTCACCTCTCCTCACCCCTCCACCCTCACCTCTCCTCACCCCTCCACCCTCACCTCTCCTCACCCCTCCAGCCTCTGCTCTCCTCACCCCTCCAGCCTCTGCTCTCCTCACCCCTCCAGCCTCCCGCCACATCATACTCTGCTATCTACAGAGCCCCCTCTATACTCTGATACCCACAGAGCCGCCTGTATACTCTGCTACCCACACAGCCGCATCTATACTCTGCTACCCACAGAGCCACCTGTATGCTCTGATGCTCACAGAGCCGCCTCTATACTCTGCTACCCACAGAGCCGCCTGTATACTCTACTACCCACAGAGCCGCCTGTATACTCTGCTACCCACAAAGCCGCCTCTATACTCTGCTACCCACAGAGCTGCCTCTATACTCTGCTACCCACAGACCCGCCTCTATACTCTGCTACCCACAGAGCCCCCTGTATACTCTGCTACCCACTCATCCGCCTGTATACTCTGCTACCCACTCACCCGCCTGTATACACACAATTAATTCCACCGCACTCTCGATGCAATTGCATCGGGCCTTTTTACTAGTTTGTTTGTAAAGAGATCATTTATAAGTGACAACCAATAATTCTAAAGATCCTGTATTGATTTTTGCAGAGTTAAGCATACGACTACACTGAAAAGTTGTAATAAATTCCTGTAAAACAAATCAAAAGAGAAACTTTGATTCAGATTTGTGACTTATTAGTAGGTGGCCATTTCTAAGCTTCAGGTAAAAATCTCTTTTAAGGCTGTGCTGTAAATCAGGATCAATTGTCCTTTAGGCTATGGTTATGACAACGCAGATTAAATTTGATTTTCAGTGTGGCAATCTTTTCTGAATGTATAGTAAATAACTCGTCGGAAGTTGTATAAACACCGCCTGTGCTCCAGCTTTAGATTTTAACATTCCATTCAAGGTCAGCTCAGTCCAATGACAAATTAAACTGCCGTGCTATTAACATGGAGAATTCCAGCTACTGTTTATAATCCGTATAAAGCAAGCTACAATCATGGATGAAACTGAACAGGACAAACCATATTCTCAGCACCCCAAGTCTACAAGCTAATCACTTGTATAATCTACTAAAAATGGAAACTAATGTTTAAATACTTCAGTTGAGGTAATAAAAATACCTTAAAAAATCTATTCAGCTCATCTTATATGCGAACTTCAGGGAAAAAAAGCAATGTCCTTCAATGTCATTGAGATCAGGTTACACCATATGACTGCACCTTTTATAATGCTGGATGAAGCACAAGAAATACAGGAACTTTGCCAGAAGAGCATGTAGAGACAGGATTAGAGAGTACATTTAACACTTGAAGTGAAAAATAGTGATTACTTTGGTAGAGTGTTTTCTATATGCTGCACCCAAGCAATGAAGGTCAAGAATGCATCATAAAGACCTCACGATAAGCAGCGTACAGTTTTAATATTATCTATTTTTTGTTTTTTCTATCTGTTAATTACAGTAGTGACTAAAAATATGGACACCCCTGCAATTCTGTCAGATAATACTCAGTTTCTTCCTGAAAATGATTGCAATTACAAATTCTTTGGTATTATTATCTTCATTTAATTTGTCTTCAATGAAAAAAACACAAAAATAATTGTCCTAAAGCCAAATTGGATATAATTCCACACCAAACATAAAATAGGGGATGGACAAAAGTATTGGCCCTGTGAGAAAAATCATGTGATGCTTCTCTAATTTGTGTAATTAACAGCACCTGTAACTTACCTGTGGCACCTAACAGGTGTTGACAATAACTAAATCACACTTGCAGCCAGTTGACATGGATTAAAGTTGACTCAACCTCTGTCCTGTGTCCTTGTGTGTACCACATTGAGCATGGAGAAAAGAAAGAAGACCAAAGAATTGTCTGAGGACTTGAGAAACCAAATTGTGAGGAAGCATGAGCAATCTCAAGGCTACAAGTCCATCTCCAAATACCTAACTGTTCCTGTGTCTACCGTGCGCAGTGTCATCAAGAAGTTTAAAGTCCATGGCACTGTGGCTAACCTCCCTAGATGTGGACGGAAAAGAAAAATTGACGAGAGATTTCAACGCAAGATTGTGCAGATGGTGGATAAAGAACCTAGACTAACATCCAAACAAGTTCAAGCTGCCCTGCAGTCCGAGGGTACAATAGTGTCAACCCGTACTATCCTTCGGAGTCTGAATGAAAAGGGACTGTATGGTAGGATACCGAGAAAGACCCCACTTCTTACCCAGAGACATAAAAAAGCCAGGCTGGAGTTTGCCAAAACTTAACTGAGAAAGCCTAAAACGTTTTGGAAGAATGTTCTCTGGTCAGATGAGACAAAAGTAGAGCTTTTTGGGCAAAGGCATCAACATAGAGTTTACAGGAGAAAAAAAGAGGCATTCAAAGAAAAGAACACGGTCCCTACAGTCAAACATGGCGGAGGTTCCCTGATGTTTTGGGGTTGCTTTGCCGCCTCTGACACTGGACTGCTTGACCGTGTGCATGGCATTATGAAGTCTGAAGACTACCAACAAATTTTGCAGCATAATGCAGGGCCCAGTGTGAGAAAGCTGGGTCTCCCTCAGAGGTCATGGGTCTTCCAGCAGGACAATGACCCAAAACACACTTCAAAAAGCACTAGAAAATGGTTTGAGAGAAAGCACTGGAGACTTCTAAGGTGGCCAGCAATGAGTCCAGACCTGAATCCCATAGAACACCTGTGGAGAGATCTAAAAATGGAGAAGGCACCCTTCATATATCAGGGACCTGGAGCAGTTTTCCAAAGAAGAATGGTCTAAAACTCCAGCAGAGCATTGTAAGAAACTCATTGATGGTTACCAGAAGCGGTTGATCGCAGTTATTTTGACTAAAGGTTGTGCCACCAAGTATTAGGCTGAGGGTGCCAATACTTTTGTCTGGCCCATTTTTGGTGTTTTGTGTGAAATTATCAATGTTTTGCTTTTTGCTTGATTCTCTTTTGTGTTTTTCTCATTGAAGATAAATTAAATGAAGATAATAATACCAAAGAATTTGTGATTGCAATCATTTTCAGGAAGAAACTGAGTATTATCTGACAGAATTGCAGGGGTGTCAATACTTTTAGCCACAACTGTATATGTATTTTACACATCCTCTTTTATTATATCCTGCTGCATTTGACTTCATTTTCTATCCTTTTTATCATTATATATACAATGTAGTCATTTCACTTTAATTACATAACCTATACTAATTCCCAATATAACATTGATAGAAAGCGTAGGTGGAATGAAGGGCTTAATACAGAGTGTCGAGATGGAAAGGTCGAACATGGGACTGCTACTCAATACTAAGAAGACAAAGATTTTGACTCTTGACAGTGGAAACATTTGAGATGGACAGTGATGAAGTGCAAGCTGTAAAGGACTTCAACCTACTTGGATCAATGATCACTCAAGATATGACATCAGAAGTCAATTATAGAGTAGATATGGGCAAATCAAGAATTAAAGAGGAGCTGTCTCCCCCCTGGTGCATGGCTAACTAAATGCACCATGCCTGCTGCATTCAGGGTAGGGCTTTCTCCCTGCCTCCGGCCTCTCTGTGTTCCCTCCTGCTGCTCTGTTCCTCCTCCTGTGTGTGTGCGGCCCCCTCCTCGTCTGCCCCGGCGTGTAAGTGTCTGATCTCACGCAGGTGCACAGCGAAGCTGTGACATCAGCCGCTGGCTCCCTATCCTGACAAGTCATTGCTGTGCGCCTGCATCAGACACTTAAACGTCGGCACAGGCGAGGAGGGGGCCGCACACACAAAGGAGGAGGAGCAGAGCAGCCGGAGGCGGAGAGAAGCCCTATGTCAGTGATGACTCCATAGCCAGGAATGCCCTTCGGACTCACTATCTGTAAGGTTTCTAAAGTTTATATCTCAGGGTACAGGGGGTCTAGAGCAAGGGGAACCAGGCATGCTGCATTCAGTGGTGCATTTAGTTTGCCATGCACCAGGGGGGGTGACAGGTCCTCTTTAAGCTACTGGACAAGGTCTTCAAATCAAATAACACGGCTCGTACATAGTCTGGTCTTTTCTGTAGTAACAAATCGAAGTGAAACATAGACGATGAAGAATCAAGACAGAAGAAGAATCAACGCCTTTGAAATATTGTGCTGGGGAAGGATGTTATTAATACCAGGGGCGGACCGTCACCCCCGGGGGCACTGGTGCAGGTGAGGACCGGGGGGGAAGTGCTGGGAGAGCAGAGCTCCCTTACCTGGTGCTGCTGGGAGAGCCGCGCTGCTGCTGGAGAGCCGCACTGCTTCTGGGAGAACCACACTCTCCCGCCTGGTGCTGCTGGGAGAGCCGCGCCGGATGCTCGTAGGAGCCGGAGGGGAGGGGCGGGATCAGGCAAGAGAAGCAGGAAGCTCTCTGTTACCCTTACCTGGCCCTCCTCTCCTTTGACGGCGGCTTGCGGGGGTCGGCTGGGGGCCCCCTCCAGGCTTGAAGGGGCCCCCTAGCTGGTCGGGGCCCTGGTGCAGCTGCACCAGCTGCACCAGTGTAGTTCCGCCCCTGATTAATACCATGGATGGAAAGAAGAACAAACAAATCCATTTTGGAACAAATCAAGCCAGATATGTCACTTGAAGCAATGATTACCAAGCTATGACTTGTCTACTTTGGACATATCATGCAAAGAGAAAAATCACTAGAGAAGGACATTATGGTAGGAAGAATAGGAGGTACAAGACAAAGAGAAAGTCTGGCAACCCAATTGCTTGATATTGTCAAGATAATGGTGGAAAAGACTCTGGAGGACCTATCTAGGTTCGTGCAAGATTGATCTTCGTACTAAAAATAATCCATCAAGTCTCCATGACTCGAGTTTGATCTTAAAAAAATCTACTAATTCACAAACACCATTGGTGTCAATTTGAACGCCAGAGACCACACTATCTCATTGTCTTTTTTTCACATAATAATGAAGCCAAGCAAAAGAAGAGGAGAAAAGCATATATTTGTGTAGATCATGTGACCACCTCATTTTTCTACACAGCTTAAAGAGGACCTGTCACCAAACCAGGCATGGTGATCTAATTACAGCACTGGATGCAGCATGTCTGCAGCATGCAGACAAGGGGTCCCCCAGCACTTGAGCAGCCCTGTACCCCGAGATAATACACTTAGAAAACTTACATGCTCCAGCCACTAAGGAGGTGGCTAGGGGCAGGAGCCGAAGGGCAGATTCACACCCCCTGCATGTTTAATCTGCCCACCGCTGCCAATCATTCTCTCCCTCTTCAGCAGCATTTAAACAGAGTTTTTTTTTTTGTTCAGAACTTGCGTTTGGCTCTGCCCCTCAGGGGGCGGGGCTAAACAGATTTTCTGGGAGAGAGAAAAAATGCTGCTGAAGAGGGAGAGAATGATTGTCAGCGATGGGCGGATTAAACATGCAGGGGGTGTGAATCTGCCCTTGGCTGCAGCCCCTAGCCACCTCCTTAATGGCTGGAGCATGTAAGTTTTCTAACTGTATTATCTCGGGGTACAGGGGGGCTCAAGGGCTGGGGGACCCCTTGTCTGCATGCTGCAGACATGATGCATCCAGTGCTGTAATTAGGTCACCATGCCTGGTTTGGTGACAGGTCCTCTTTAAAGGAAATCAACAGGTTTTTGTTGCCTAATCTGAGAGTAGCAAAGCTATATATAGAGACCATGATGCCAGCAATGTTTCACTTACTGTGTTAAGGCTCTGTCACACACAACAACCGCTCCAACGATCCCGACAGGGATAACGACCTGCCAGGATCGCTAGCTGGAGCGTTGTTACCTGGTCGCTGAGGAGCTGTTATACAGGCAGATCTCCCCAGCGATCAGGGGCATGGAAGCTACATCCCGCATCGCTGGATGCGATATTACCAGCTTCCTCCCTGCTTAGCGCTGCTTGTAAGCAGGGAGGATGCTGGTAACTATGATAAACACCGGGTACCCAGGCAACGCACGCTGCCTGGATACCCAGTGTTTACCATGGTTACCAGTCAGTGAGGTCACTGATCGTTGGTTTCTTGCTGTCACACGCAGCGATGCGTGCTAACCAGCAGGAGACCAACGATCAAAAAATGACCCAAAGCACTTTGCTGCGATCAGCGACCTCACAGCAGGGGTCTGATCGCTGCTAAGTGTCACACAGAACGACATCGCTGGAGAGATTGTTGTAACGTCACAGTTACAACGATCTCTCTAACGATATCGTTATCTGTGACTGGGCCTTTACTGTAGTTTTTATAAAATCTTTGTTTTATCAGCAGATTATCACTAGAGGCCTAGTGTTCTTGCTCCATGTAGTCTTCCATATTCATGAACTCTAAGGGCCACTTTACACACACCAACTTATCTGTCCAACTTCTGAACAACTTACTGGTTGCAGTGAAATCATGGACACATTGCTCCATTTTGTGTACAAACGGAACAATGTGTCCATGATTTCACTGCAACCAGTAAGTTGGTCAGACGTTGGACAGATAAGTTGGTGTGTGTAAAGTCGCCATAAATAACAATACCCCATCAACTGATTGACAGATTTCTGCCCATGCACAGTGAACACAAAAATCTATAAATTAGCGGTATTAGTGGAGTTAGTCTAGGGTCACAGTTCAGGTTTTTTATTTAAAACCTAATCCGGTTTTGAGGTTTTAAAACGCTCAAAACCGGATCAGGAAACACTCCTCATAGGAGCCTATGATAAAAACCGGAGTGCTCCGCAGCCTGCGTGAAAAATCATGCACCCTGCAGTTTTCGGAGCGGTTGTAACATCCGCAATGCGGGAACCGGATTGCTCAGGATGTGTAATCCTGAGCAATGCGGTTATCACATATGCTTTGCTTATCCCAGCTGCCGCCGGGATAAGCAAAGTGTTCTCTGTGTTTTTTAACTTGTAATTTTATTACCGTATATACTCGCGTATAAGCCGAGTTTTTCAGCCCAAAAATTGGGCTGAAAAGTCTCCCCTCGGCTTATACGCGAGTATATACGGTATATTAAAAAAAAAAAAATCTCAAGGGGTAGTATACAGCAGCCCCAGGCCCCCCTCACTTTTTGGCGCCCCCACCTCAGGATGCCCCCCCCCCCGCACGCAGCGCTGCGCTCATACATTACCAGCCTGTCAGCTGTCATCCTCCGGTGGCAGATCGCGGCTCCCGGCTCCGGCTTCCATCTTCTTCTGTGTCTTCCTGCATGTCACATGACCGGCCGGCGTCGCGATGACGTCATCGCTATGAGCCCCGGTCACAATGCAGGAAGACACAGAAGAAGATGGAAGCCGGAGCCGGGAGCCGCGATCCGCCACCGGAGGATGACAGCTGACAGGCTGGTAATGTATGAGCGCAGCGCTGCGTGCGGGGGGGGGGGCATCCTGAGGTGGGGGCGCCAAAAAGTGAGGGGGGCCTGGGGCTGCTGTATACTACCCCTGGGGCTGCTGTAAATACCCCTGGGGCTGCTGTGTATATACCCCTGGGGCTGCTGTGTACTACCCCTGGGGCTGCTGTGTACTACCCCTGGGGTTGCTGTGTACTACCCCTGGGGCTGCTGTGTACTACCCCTGGGGCTGCTGTGTACTACCCCTGGGGCTGCTGTGTATATACCCCTGGGGCTGCTGTGTATATACCCCTGGGGCTGCTGTGTATATACCCCTGGGGCTGCTGTGTACATACCCCTGGGGCTGCTGTGTACATACCCCTGGGGCTGCTGTGTACTACCCCTGGGGCTGCTGTGTACTACCCCTGGGGCTGCTGTGTACTACCCCTGGGGCTGCTGTGTACTACCCCTGGGGCTGCTGTGTATATACCCCTGGGGCTGCTGTGTATATACCCCTGGGGCTGCTGTGTATATACCCCTGGGGCTGCTGTGTATATACCCCTGGGGCTGCTGTGTATATACCCCTGGGGCTGCTGTGTATATACCCCTGGGGCTGCTGTGTATATACCCCTGGGGCTGCTGTGTATATACCCCTGGGGCTGCTGTGTATATACCCCTGGGGCTGCTGTGTATATACCCCTGGGGCTGCTGTGTATATACCCCTGGGGCTGCTGTGTACACCCCTGGGGCTGCTGTATATACCCTTTAGGGCTGCTGTATATACCTTTTAGGGCTGCTGTATATACCTTTTAGGGCTGCTGTATACTACCACTGGGGAGGCTGCTGTATACTACCACTGGGGAGGCCTGTATACCACACTGCTGGGGCTGTATTCCTGTGCTGGGGTCCACCCTCGGCTTATACACGAGTCAATAGGTTTTCCCAGGTTTTGGGGGCAAAAGTAGGGGGGTCGGCTTATACACGGGTCGGCTTATACACGAGTATATACGGTAATAAATGTGTGTATACTGTCTCTAGGGGGTGCACCTTCATTGATAAAAATGTACAGCAGTTGACATGAGCCGGCTGCTGTACATAAGTGATTAAAGCATTATATGCCCACTTGAGTGGGTGCTAGGTCTCTAGGTGGGGGGGGGGCACCCCTAGAGACATTATAGCAACATTTATAATAATAAATTACAAGTTTTAACACACACAGAACAATTTGCTCATCCCTGCGGCAGCAGGGATGAGCAAACTATCCGATAACCGGATTGCTACGAATTACACATCCAGAGCAATCCGGTTACCGAATTGCGGCTTCAGCAATCCGGTTCCCGGATTGCTTGTTGTCTGAAGCCAATTGCGTTCACCGCATCCGGATCTGGATGCGGTGAACGCAATTCTATATTTAAGTTTGACCCTAGCCTGATACAGAGATCAGTATTCAGAGAACTGGTAGTTCTGCAGCAAAGGAAAGGGATTTTATTAAAAAAAAAAAGTAGAACAATTATTCCATTAAATGATACAAAGAGACTGATTCCAGTTGTGAATCTAAATCATCGAGCTCTGAGATAAGGTAGAAAAAACTGGCCACACATTCCCTTTAAAAGCTCATACACACAGTCTGTTTTTGTTGAATTCTATAAAAATCTGGCAAAAATAAAAATGTGACATGTTCTTCTAGTATAGTACATACATAAGGATTCGAACTAAGACCAGGGCCACACTTGCATTTGCAATTCTGCTATTGGATCCTGTTTTTCATCCTGAAAACCTGATCAGGTACCTGACCCATAGACTCCAATGTTAACAATTGTTTGCCGATGTGCAATCTGTCTACTTGATCCAGTTTTTGAGAAGTCAGGTTTTAATAGGGCCTGCAACGTTTTTTGGTGTTTGATCAAAACTTGACCTTTTTTTTTACATGGGACCCTATGGGAAATGGATCAGGTACAGGATGACACATATAGGTACCATCAGGTGTCGGATCAGGTACCTGATCCAGTAAAAATGCCTCAAAGATGGAAAGGGGAAAAACTGGATCCAGTAATGCATCCAGTTACTGTATGCATGCTCCCAAGTGTGACCCTAGCCTAAAGGCCCCATCAACACAGTACGCTGGAAACACATGAGCGTATGAAAAAATCTGAACATCTTTCATTCAGGAGAGTCGGACTAGTGACATTTGTATGTTCTACCGTATGACACGCAAGTGAGCGATTGTTTTTCTCGCCTAGCATCCATATGACATCTGTGCAATGCATTTATTTCTCAGCAGCTGTTAGGCTAAGTTCACACTGGATGTTTCTGATCCGTTTGTGGTCCTACGCTTTTTTTTTTTAATCTCCCCAAAAACGGATCAGTCAAAACGTCTGCCAGCAAAGTGAATGGGATTTTCAGTTTACTGTTCAGATGCTGCATTTTTGACTGCTGCATTAGTGCTGCAGAAAGATCATCCAAAAAATAATGAGCATGTCAATTTGAGCTCTGTTTTTCTGGGGCGCTTTCTGTATCACTAACATCCAATTACAAACCCTCCCCGCGATCCCATGGTGAGCCCCAGTGATTTCTTCCTCCCAGGTATCGGCAGGACAAGTGGGTAGTCTGTACTGTACTTCCATGACTTACTCGTGTCCTAATCACATGGCACACCATGTGATCAGTCACATGGGGCACAGGTCCTGTTATTACAGTGCAGACTACCCACACGTCCTGCCGATGCCCGGGAGGAAGACATTGGTGGGGATCACCATGGGATTGCGAGGTGGGTAAGAAAGTGTATGTGTGTCTCTGTCTGTTTGTCTGTGTCCCCCTAAAATGGTGCAAAAAAGCAGCAAAAATGGATGATGAATTTATGTTGCAGAATCTGGATGACAAAAAAAATGAACACAAACATTCATCTGCTCAGACTCACTAAATAACACTGGCCAGAGTGCAATGCAAGATTTAATTTCCTCACATTTCCTTACATTGGTACAATTCGCACACCCATGTGTCTGAGGCCTTAGACTAAAGTAGATAAACCCACCAATAAAGCTGATGAGTCTAATGTACTGTATGTGTGGACCTCTTCTTCTCTTCCTAAACAGACGATACCTACGAAAAGAAGGATCAAATATTGGATTTCTAAGGTCTGATCCTTTTGATCTTTCTTGAGATAAGCTGCTGTCAGAGGTGTTTGGCAGTGACTCCCTCAGAGAGAGCACTGAGTATGGAGGAGTCAGGAGAGATAACTGTAGGCCAAATGATTGTACAGCCCACAGTTATCTTATGTGTATAGGAAAACCTAATCTTTCGGGCAGTAGAAGGAAACAGCGGGATTGTTTACATGATGAAAGTAAGGTGCCGTCACTGAGTAAAAGATCTGCCTACTGTGCATTATAGTTAGCAACTCCTTTGAGTGTTATTTATATACAAAACAGCTGTAAGCCCATTTTACTTTAACATACAAGTTATGGTCAAAAGATCTAGACTCTTGTGTTTCCAGAACCTGAGTTTAGATTTCCATAAAACAATTTGTTGATATTATTTTGGTTCAAATTCCCACAATCAGGAATGTCTAAGGTCTAAACACAGCGTATTCTTCTCTTGCAGAGATGCTTGTGTTCTCTGTGGTGTGACGTGGGGGATGTCGCTCCTGGGATCGCTGCCTTGATAGAAGCAGAGTGGCTGTGATCACACCATAGAAGAGGGCCGACCGACAGGCTTTACACAGCTTCTTTAATTGTGCACAGTTAGCAGTCACTGATACACCAGTAAAAACAAAACAAAACACTAGGCCGTCTAGCCTCTAACTAAACATTGATCCTCTCTACAAACAAAACCTAGGAAAAAATAAACAAATCACACTTCCTTACTGTGATAGCAGCTCTCCCCTCTCTGGGTGCTCAGCAGCAGACTGAGAGTCCATTCTCCCTCACACTTCCTAATTACACCACCTGTTTTAGGCTTTTCAGTTAACTCTCCGTCTGCTGGAGCTATCCTCCTGTGCTGACAGTGCACAGACTGCATGCCCCCTCCTCAATACAGGGAGGCATATGAGAGGAACCGAGGGGAAACATACCTGCCATCTAGCACCTCTCCCCTCGGCTCCCCACAGTGGGTAAATGCAGCATCTATGTCCATGATCAGGTTTCTGGGGCAAGTGTATTGGTACTGTATTCTCCTGCCGAGAACACTCCTGTTTTCTCAAGCATAAATTGACATGCTGTCACTCGGGAAGCTTGCCACATATCAGTTTATGCTGTGGAAAAAAGTAGTGATTTGCCCCTGGCGGAGACCGTGGGTTACTCGGTACCAGGCCCTCTTGTTGTCATCTGGGGCTGCGGGATGTCACGGTGGCGTGACCCGGTCCGTGATGCCCTTGTCGGGTGAGCAGTTAAAAGGGGAATTTGAAAAATAAAGAAAAATAAAATAAAAGTTTAAAAAATAAAATAGTGTTGTGAAGCCACCTGTGGAATGCGGCCGGTGTAGCAGCTGCTGCAGTCGGGACCTCTGGGGATGATGGGAGTAGCAGTGATGTTCAGCTCTCCATTGGAAGGGCAGGTTCCCAGAGCAACCGTAAAGTTTATGAATGTGCAGGGGATTAGTAGGCCATCGGGGCTGTGCTGCTGTCAGAGTTCAAAGTCACACTAAGGCAGGCTGCTGCTGCCAGTTCTGCAGATCAATATACCTCTCCTCAGGCACGAAAATCACAGTCACACACAGAGCTGAGCCTCAACCCGGTTTATTTCACTCACAACACAGTGCAGTGGTGGCTCCGGTTGGTTCATAGCAGCCAGGACGACTCATCTGAATCACCCCCTTTTGTGTCCCTTTCATGGGCTTCTTGGTCTGTCTACACGCTAGCCACTATGGTGGGCGACCTGCCCAGTCCCCTTGCCCTAGTACGGCGGTCTTCTTTTCGCTGCTTTTCGGATGCTATCGCAATTTTTTGATGACCGGTGGGGGGGTGCTATCGCAATTATTTGATGACCGGGGGGGAATGCTATCACAGTTTTTTCATGACCGAGGGGGGGTGCTGGTGCTGTCAGGCCACTGCAGCTCAATTACCATGTCCGCCGCCATCTGCTGCTGCATCGCCACGCCGGCCACCAAGCGCCACTGGCCCATTTCTGTGGGGGGGCAGTCCTAGATGTGAGCTATACCACCAGCCCAGTGGGCACTTGCCCCCCTGCCACCTGGGCCAGTCCGCCCCTGTTCACCAGCGACTGCCGCCATTGCCCCACGATGATAAGTTGGGCCTGTTATAGTTGGCAGCTTAGCTCGTCGACCTCCGCTGACAGGAAAGCAGGATCCACCTCTGGTGGTTGGCTGGCCTCTGGGGAACCGGAGGAGTCTGCTCCTTCCACCCCGCGCTCTGCCATCTCTGGTGTCTCCCGAATCCTTGCTCTCATGCCACTTTCCTTTTTGCTCTTTGTGTTCTGGTCTTTCTCCTCTCCTTCCCTTCGTGGGTGTCTGTTTTTCGTCGTTGTCAGCAATCACACCCTTGGGCAGGATTGTACAGTCTGGGGGTCTGCCCTCCCAATTCTTAGAGAGTGGAAGGGGTGTGAGCCAACTTTCACACCTTGTGCTATCCTGGCCCACGATGAGGGACTGTGGCATGCCCCTTTGCCAGCACATATTTTTAGCCCTTTAGGGCCGCAATTGCCCCAAAAATACAGTCTGTTAGGCGCACAAGACCCGGTTTTACCGTGTCGGTAGATCCTGTGTGTGACGCCAGAAAGCTGATTCGCCCCTGGCGGGGACCACGGGTAATTGTAGCCAGGCCCTCTCGTCGTCTGGGGCTGCAGGATGTCATGTGACCCGGTCGTGATCACCTTGTTGGGCAAGCAGTTAAATGGAGGAATTAGAAAAATGGAGAGAAATAAAAAAAAGTTTTAAAAATAAAAGAGTGTCATGATGCCACCTGTGGAATGCGACCAGTATAGCCGCTGCTGCACTCTGGACCTCTGGGGATGATGGGAGTAGCAGCAAAGATGGTTCAGCTCTCCATGGGAAAAGCAGGCCCCCTGGGTAACCTTACCGTTTATAGATGTGCAGGGGATTTGTAGGCCAGCGGGACTGTGCTGCTGTCAGAGTTCAAAGTCACACTGAGGCAGGCTGCTGCTGCCGGTTCGGCAGATCAATCAACCTCTCCTCAGGCGTGGAAATCACAGTCTCACACACAGAGCTGACCCCAACCCGGTTTATTTCACTTTCTCAGCAGATGGTTACAACACAGTGCAGTGACGGCTCCGGTTGGTTCATAGCATCCTGGACGGCTCATCCGAATCCCTCCTTTCGTGTTCCTTTCATGGGCTTCTCGGTCTGTCCGCATGCTAGCTACAATCCAGCTGCCACGGGCTTTTGGTGGGTGACTTTCTGGGTCTAGCCCTAGTTCGGCAGCCTTCTTTTCGCTGTGCCAGAGGTTGGGTCGCGGGACATAGAGATCCTGCACCCTGCCGGTGTTTGTGGTTAGAGCGTAGAGCGTCCTGGCCACTTCAGCAGAGCCGGCACCCTGATTCCGGCCCAGTCCCTCAGTGCCCCCACTTTTTCGAGCACACCTAGAACTCCTTCTGTCTCTCACTACAGTCTGCAGCCCGGGACCCGGGCAAGCCTCATGGTGGCACAGGCCACCGGGTCTGTGTTCTTTCCGTCCTGTGTGATGGTGTTCTTGCCTCTCCTTCTGACTGAACTTGACTTTCTTATGTCACTTGGCTGACTGGCTTACTGAACTTGGTGTTGTTTGGTTTTTGTTTCCTCCCCTAACCGTGTCCTGTCCTAACTTTCCCACCCTCCACATGTCTCCTCCCGCCATCCCGTTGCTGGGCATAGAGTCCCTAGTATTGAAATCGAGAGTGTGTTGGGTGTGTGTTTGGGGTGACTTGACTTGCCTATCCTGGGTGCTGCGCCATCTAGTGGGTACCGATCCACAGGGGCACCACAGTAGCACAGTAGGCAAAGAATTTCTATAAATCTAATCCACTGTTCTTGTACTGATGAACGCAATGAAAACATGCTGTTCCCAAACCCTGCTAATCTTGATCGTGGACACTCACACAAGGTGGAACAGTCCAGTTATCTGTGATATGGATAATAAAATACAGTCATGTTAATTGCAACCTAATTTAGCCTTAGGCTTTCTGTAAATACACAGTCAACGGTGATTAAAGGGAATTTGTCACTAGGTTTTTTTTCTCATCGCAGAGCAGCATAATGTGGAGACAGACACCCTGATTCCAGCGATGTATCACCTACTGGGCTGCTTGCTGTATTTTTTATATAATTACTGTTTAGTCTGCTGCAGATTTAGCAGTTCGGAGAATGTGGCACTCTATAACCCCACCCATACCACTGATTGACTGTTGTCTGTGTACACTGTAATCAGTGGTGGGGGGGTTATACAAAGCTCATGAATATGCTGGACTACCTGGCAGTATGCCAAGTAGTCCTCTAATGATAATCTCCTAAAGCGTATACAGTGATTTTATCAAAACCACATAGAGCAGCCTAGTAATTCTCTACATTATGCTACTTTCATATTAGATTGCAAACACCTGGTGACAGATTCCCTTTAATATAAGGGATATTACATAAACAGCTTTCTTATTCACTGTAACAGATTCTTTATGTAATTGAACTATAGGGTAATCTTGATCTAGTGTGATATTTTAACATAATTTACAGGCAACATGACTAAAGATCATGGCAAAAGGCTCATATCTCTTCCTAAATTTTTGCTACATACTACTTCTAATATTTATTACATATTGCAGAAAAGAAATATAAGATCTATATCACATTTCTATGCAAATAATGTCTTTTGCTCCACAAATGTTACAAGGTAAAACCTAAGAAACAGAAACACAAAATAACGAATTACGGCTGAGGCAGCATGGGGATAAATCATTTTTATACAAACATGCTAATTAGAAAACATTTCTTTCTACCTTGTTCTAGCAGAGTTATGTGTGTCTTGATGAAATATTCACTACTAATATATGACCCTGTATGAAAGATGTGCAACGTGATATTGTTCATCTCCTGCGTGACAAGGACGCTACTCAGTTTATTCTATTACAACTGATTACAAGAGGAAGACAGGGGCCAGCATAAATTGTTCACTAACCTCAATCAGAATGTTAACCTGCTTGACAAGCCTCTAAAGTATTATCCTCCAGTCACTGAGGAGTCATAAAAAGTTTTGAATGAGCATGTGAAAATATATCCTTAAAAGGAAATCTGTTTTTGCTAACTCATTTGAGAGCAGCATAAATTGGGAATAGAGACCCTGAATCCAGCAATCTGACTTAGTTTAGTGGTTGCAGAAGTTGTGATACAATCAGAGAAACATGTAGCAGCACTCAGAAAGCTAACTCTGTACACATCACAGCTATCGGTGTACATTGTATATTGACAGTGAGCTGCTTATCGCATGAGAGGGTGGGGTTGGATGATTTGACTTGAGGCAACTAGTCAAAGCAATAATTAAACCTTCATTGAAAGCAATAGAAAATAAATGACACCCATGAAATCTATATTTCAGCCCCCGTATTCTACTGGCTTTACATAGCAAAAACCTACTGACAGATTCGCTTTTAGCCTCTTTTCGACATTGGACGTACTGGGTATGTCATGTGTTGGCTTCCTAACTTTGATGTGAACTCGCAAACTGATCTTATCAGCTAACGTGTGCAGGTAACAAAGGTGGGAGGATAGGCATTCCACCTACATCTGTGAACCTTTTAGATTGTGCTGCCAATCACTGACAGCGCAGTCTAAGGATCCACAGCAGTGGTCACGCTGTTCCCCGCGATCATGGGGTGACGACAGGTTGCCATGACAGTGCGGGGTCATCTGATGACCCTGGACACTTTCATGACTCACTTCCTGCAAGCAATGCTGCAAGAGTATCGCTTACAGAACGTGATTATTTCTTCTGTTCAGAGCTGTGGAACATTATGGCTGTGAACAGCAGGAGTGATCAGACACTTCAGTGTGGATGCGTGCTAAGGTGCTAAGTAAATTAAACATTTACATAAAATATGAAAAAAATAAACAATAACCTAAAAGTTCAAATCACCCCCCTTTGCCCCATTAGAAATAAAACTAATACAAAAATACACATATTTAGTATTGTCATGTTCAGAAATGCCTGATTTATCAAAATCAACTAATCTGATCGGTAAGCTGCGTAACAGAAACAAAGGTCAATTCAAAACTTAGAGTATTGGGGGCTCCACATAATGTTCGCAAATAGGGATCTACCTTTGCAAGTAAATACAGCATTCATTTTATAAAGGAGAAAAAAGCTACTTGCAATAAGAGGTGATCAACGAAAAGTCATTAAAAATTATATCAATTTTATTCAAAAACCAACATGAAGAAAGCACACAAAATAAAAACAATTAAAAAGGCTTTTGCAAAAAGCCTGTACAACAGGGGTCCCCGCAGTGTTATAATATGCAGCAATTTTTAATAAAGACAAATTGCATGTGCAGATAATTTTTCATACAATCTTAAATAATAATGCTTAGGGAAAAAAGGTGTGCTGTAGTCCGCGCTGCCAGGATCACTCACTCCAATAAATACGAGTAGAAAATCTTCATCAAAACCTCCTTTATTCTCCTACGCGTTTCAGTGCCCTCCTGGCACCTTCATCATCCCTGATGAAGGTGCCAGGAGGGCACTGAAACGCGTAGGAGAATAAAGGAGGTTTTGATGAAGATTTTCTACTCGTATTTATTGGAGTGAGTGATCCTGGCAGCGCGGACTACAGCACACCTTTTTTCCCTAAGCATTGTTACAACCTACACGTGAGTGTGGCCGGTGGGAGTCCAGCAGCAGCCATCAGGACATTACCAATAAGCCTTCAAACCAGTTGTGGGTCTCACAACTGGACCAGGTGAGCAGATTTAATTACTCACCATTACACCCATCAGTGTCTAGTGATAAGGGCACTATTGCGCCTCTTGTCCCCCCCCTCTTTTTTCTAATCTTAAATAATAGGGACACATACAAATGCATACATATTGTGCTGCAGCAAAATATAAGAGAATAGTTTTCCGTAGGCAAAATGATGACAATAAGGCCTTAAAAGAAGGATGCCTCAAAATGGAGAGGATACAGCAAATAATAGAACATAGACCAAGATCCTGAAAAATGAGAACGCTACGGGTCGCGGAAAGGTACAATTCTTTTTTTTTCAAGCTCCTGAACTCTTTTAACGCTTAGATAAAAGCAAAAGTATACATGTTTGGTATCTATGAATCCGTATCGATCCGATGCATCATACCAATACATTAGTTTTACCATATAATGAACATCTAATATAATAATTCCCTAAGTCAGCTTCCGTCTGTTTCTGCTCGAAATGACGTCAGATCCGGACTTAAACTGGCTGTACACCCACTAAGGGTGTAATAAGATGGCCGACCGTTAGCGAGAGCGGGGCTAATACTGCCTCTCCTGTGCCCCACACCCTCCTGCCTCTCCTATGCCTCGCTCTTCCTACCCGCTCACTCCTCGCAGCCCCCCTCGCTACCCGAGACCCTCCTCCCTCTGCCCCACCGCTTCCCGCTGCTCCCATTCCCCCTATTTCCCCCCCCCCCCCGCTCCTCAATGGTGAGAAAAATAAAATACCAAAAGGATACTCACCCTCCGCACCCACCTGTCTTCTATAGCCCAGGACAGGACCTGTCGTTGCCTGGGAAACCGCTAAATGCAGTCATGTGACCGATCAGCGAGGAGGGGGGTATGCAGAGGGAGGGGGGCCACCCACCACCTGCCCACCGCGCTGCTGTGCTGACCACTCTGCCCACCGCGCTGCTGCGCTGACCACTGCCCACCGCGCTGCTGCGATGACCACTCTGCCCACCGCGCTGCTGCGCTGACCACTCTGCCCACCGCTGCTGCGCTGACCACTCTGGCCCACCGCGCTGCTGCGCTGACCACTCTGCCCACCAGCGCTGCTGCGTGACACTTGCCACCGCGCTGCTGCCTGACCACTCTGCCCACTGCGCTGCTGCCTGTACCATCTGCCCACCGCGCTGCTGCGCTGACCACTCTGCCCACCGCTGTCTGACCACTCTGCCCACCGCGCTGCTGCCTGACACTCTGCCCACCACGCTGCCTGCACTGACCACTCTGCCCACACGCTGCTGCGCTGACCACTCTGCCCACCGCGCTGCTGCGCTGACCACTCTGCCCACCGCGCTACGCTGCACTGCCCACCGCGCTGCTGCGCTGACCACTCTGCCCACCACGCTGCCTGACCACTCTGCCCACCGCGCTGCTGCGCTGACCACTCTGCCACCACGCTGCTGCGCTGACCACTCTGCCCACGCTGCGCTGACCACTGCCCACCGCTGTGCGCTGAACACTCTGCCCACCGCTGCCTCTTGCCACCACTCTGCCCCGCTGCTGGCTGACCACTCTGCCCACCACTGCTGCTGCTCTGACCACTCTGCCCCACCGTGCTGCTGCTGCTGACCACTCTCCCACTGCGCTGCTGCACTACACTCTGCCCACCGCGCTGCTGCCTGACCACCTCCACTGCTGCCTGCATTGCCACTGCTGCGCAACGTGACCACTCTGCCCACCGCGTCTGTGCTGACCACTCTGCCCACACGCTGCTGCGCTGACCACTCTGCCCACCGCGCTGCTGCGCTGACCACTCTGCCCACCCGCTGCTGCGCTGACCACTATCCTGCCTGCGCTGACCACTCTGCCCACCCGCTGACTCTGACTCTGCCCACCCGCTGCTGGCTGACCACTCTGCCCACCGCTGCTGCGCTGACCACTCTGCCCCCGCGCTGCTGCACTGACCACTGCCCACTGCCTGCTGCCTGACCACTCTGCCCACCCGCTGCTGCGCTGACCACTCTGCCCACCGCGCCTGCTGCGCTGACCACTCTGCCCACCGCGCTGCTGCGCTGACCACTCTGCCCACCGCTGCCCACCTGCCCATCGCGCTGCTGGCTGACCACTCTGCCCACCGCGCTGCTGCGCTGACCACTCTGCCCACCCACTGCTGGCTGCACCACTGCCCACCACGCTGCTGCTGCCTGACCACCTCTGCCCACCGGCCTGCTGCGTCCATTTGCCCACCCGCTGCGCGTGACCACTCTGTCCCCGCATGCTGCCTGACCACTCTGCCACCACGCTGCTGACGCCACTCTGCCACCGCGCTGCTGCGCTGACACTTGCCCACCCGTGCTGCTGCCTGCCCACCCGCTGCTCCTGACCACTCTGCCCACCGCCTGCGCTGACCACTCTGCCCACCGTGCTGCTGCGCTGACCATCTGTCCACCACGCTGCTGCGCTACACCATCTGCCCACCGGCTGCTGCGCTGACCACCTGCCCACCCGCTGTGCCATCTGCCACCTGCTGCCTGACCACTCTGCCCACGCGCTGGACCACTCTGCCCACCGCGCTGCTGGCTACCACTCTGCCCACCGCGTGCTGCGCTGACCACTTTGCCAACCGCGCTGCTGCCTGACCACTCTGCCCACTGCCGCTGCTGCGCTGACCACTCTGCCACCGCGCTGCTGACCACTCTGCCCACCCGCTGCTGCGCTACCACTCTGCCCACCACGCTGCTCGCTGACCACTCTGCCCACCGCGCTCTGCGCTACCACTCTGCCCACCGCGCTGCTGCGTGCCACTCTGCCCACCGCGCTGCTGACACTCACCACTGTGCCACTTGCCACGCCTGCTGCGCTACCACTCTGCCCACCGCGCTGCTGCGCTACCCACTCTGCCCACCCTGCCCATCTGCCCACCGCGCTGCTGTGCTGACCACTCTGCCCACCGCGCTGCTGCGCTGACCACTCTCTGCCCACCGCGCTGTGCCTGACCACTCTGCCACCGCGCTGCGTGACGCGACTACTGCCCACCGCGCTGCTGGCTACCACTCTGCCCACCCTGCTGCTGCCTACCACTGCCCCACGCTGCTGGCTGACCACTCTGCCCACCGCGCTGCTGCCTGACACTCTGCCCACGCGCTGCCTGACCTGCCAGCGTGACCACTCTGCCCACCGCGCTGCTGCGCTGACCACTCTGCCACCACGCTGCTGGCTGACCACTTCCACCGCGCTGCTGCGCTGACCACTCTGTCCACCACGCTGCTGCGCTGACCACTCTGCCCACCGCGCTGCTGCGCTGACCACTCTGCCCACCGCGCTGCTGCGCGTGCCCACTGTGCTGCTGCGCTGACCACTGTGCCCACCATGCTGCGCTGACCACTCTGTCCACCGCGCTGCTGCGCTGACCACTCTGTCCACCACGCTGCTGTGCTGACCACTCTGCCCACCGCGCTGCTGCGCTGACCACTCTTCCCACCATGTTGCTGCGCTGACCACTCTGCCCACTGCGATGCTGCGTTTACCACTCTGCCCACCGCGGTGCTGCGCTGACCACTTTGCCCACTGCGCTGCTGCGCTGACCACTCTGCCCACTGCGCTGCTGCGCTGACGACTACCCACCGCGCTGCTGACCACTCTGCCCACTGCGCTGCTGCGCTGACCACTCTGCCCACTGCTCTGCTGCGCTGATCACTCTGCCCACCGCGCTGCTTCGCTGACCACTCTGCCCACCGCGCTGATGCGATGCACTCTGCCCACCGCGCTGCTGCACTGACCACTCTGCCCACTGCGCTGCTGCGCTAACCACTCTGCCCACCGCGCTGCTGCGCTGACCACTCTGCCCACCACGTGACCACTCTGCCCACCGCGCTGCTGCGCTGACCACTCCGCCCACCGCGCTGCTGCGCTGACCACTTTGCCCACCGCGCTGTGCACTGACCAATCTGCCCATCGTGCTGCTGCGCTGACCACTCTGCCCACCACACTGCTGCGCTGACCACTCTGCCCACGGCACTGCTGTGCTGACCACTGTGCCCACCGCGCTGCTGCACTGACCACTCTGACCACCGCGCTGCTGCGCTGACCACTCTGCCCACCGTGCTGCTGCGCTGACCACTCTGACCACCGCTCTGCTGCGCTGACCACTCTGCCCACCACGCTGCTGCGCTGACTACTCTGCCCACCGCGCTGCTGCGCTGACCACTCTGCCCACCGCACTGCTGCGCTGACCACTGTGCCCACCGCGCTGCTGCGCTGACCATTCTGCCCACCTCGCTGTTGCGCTGACCATTCTGCCCACCGCACTCACTGCTAACCATTGAGCCACCATACAGTGCTAAACACTGAGCCACAGTACAGTTCTAAACACTGAGCGACCATACTTTGTCAACCACTGAGCCACCACGCAGTGCTAACCACTGAGCCACCGCGCAGTGGTAACCACTGCACAGTGCTAACCACTGAGCCACCGCGCAGTGCTAACCACTGAGCCACCGCGCAGTGCTATCCACTGAGCCACCGCGCAGTGCTAACCACTCAGCCACCGTATACTCTGCTAACCACTGAGCCCTGTATACTCTGCTAACCACTGAGCTGCCATACAGTGCTCCATCCTCCTCCTCCCACCGCTCTGTGCTCCGTCCTCCCCCTGCTTGTGCCGTTTTATTCTCTTCCACTGCTTCCTCCTCCTTCCTTTATCCTCCTCCCCTCCACCACTCCATCCTCCATCCTCCCCCTGCCTGTGCTGCTCCGTCCTTCCCCACCCCACCGCTTTGTCCTCCGTCCAATCCCCCCACCGCTCTGTGCTCCATCCTCCCCCTGACGCTCTGTCCTCCCCCACCCCACCACGCTTCCTCTTCCTTCCTTTGTCCGCCTCCCCTCCTACACTCCATCCTCCGTCCTCCCCCTGCCTCTGCTGCTCCGGCCTCCCCCACCCCGCCGCTATGTCCTCCATCCTCCTCTCCCCTGCCGCTTGTGTGCTCTGTCCTCCCCCTGCCGCTCCTTCCTCCCCCTGCCTGTGCTACTCTGGCTTCCCCCACCCCACTACTTCGTCCTCCAACCTCCTCTCCCCCACAGCTCTGTGCTCCGGCCTCCCCCTGCCTGTGCCACTGCATCCTCCCCCACCCCACCGCTTCCTCCTTTTTCCTTTGTCCTCCTCCTCTCCGCCACTCCATACTCCGTTCTCCCACTGCCTGTGCTGCTCCATCCTTCCCCAGCCCACCGCTTTGTCCTCCGTCCTCCTCCTCCCACCGCTCTGTGCTCCGTCCTTCCCCTGCCTGTGCTGCTCCATCCTCCTCCACCGCTTCCTCCTCCTTCGTTTGTCCTCCTCCTCTCCGCCACTCCATCCTCCCCCTGCCTGTGCTGCTCCATTTTCCCCCACCCCACCGCTTCGTCCTCTGTCCTCCTCTCCCCCGCCGCTCTGTGCTCCGTCCTCCCCTGCTGCTCTGTCCTCCCCCTTCCTGTGCCACTCCATTCTCCCCCACCCCACCGCTTCCTCCTCCTTCCTTTGTCCTCCTCCCCCACGCCACTCCATCCTCCATCCTCCCCCTGTCTGTGCTGCTCTGGCCTCCCCCACCCCGACGCTTCATCCTCCGTCCTCCTCTCGACCGCCACTCTGTGCTCCATCCTCCCCCACCCCACCGCTTCCTTCTCCTTCCTTTGTCCTCCTTCCCTCCGCCACTCCATCCTCCATCCTCCCCCTGCCTGTGCTGCTCCGGCCTCCCCCACCCCAGCCGCTTCGTCCTCCATCCTCCTCTCCCCTGCCGCTCTGTGCTCCATCCTCCCCGTGCCGCTCTGTTCTCCCCCTGCCGCTCTGTTCTCCCCTGCCGCTCTGTCATCCCCCTGCCTGTGCAGCTCCATCCTCCCCCACCGCTTCCTCCTCCTTCCTTTGTCCTCCTCACCTCTGACACTCCATCCGTCATCCTCCCCCTGCCTGTGCCGCTCCCTCCTCCCCCACCCCACCGCTTCCTCCTCCTTCCTTTGTCATCCTCCCCTCTTCCACTCCATCCTCCATCCTCCCCCTGCCTGTGCTGCTCTGTCCTCCCCCACCCCGCCACTTCGTCCTCCGTCCTCCTCCCCCCTGACGCTCTGTCCTCCCTCCTCCCCCCTGCCACGCCGTCCTTTCCCCGCCGCTCCTACTTCAAAGTTACTCCAAATTCAGCCCTCACCGCCTTCCCCATGCAATCTCTATTTCTATATTCTAGAATACCCGATGCGTTAGAATCGGGCTACCATCTATAGGTTATAATTATAACAGTAATTTAATTCTTTTATATAGTACTATTAATTCAATAGCACTTTACATAAATCAGTAATGCTGTCCCTCTTGAGGGTCACTATCTAAATATCCTATCTACATAAATACATAGGTGTGAAACATTTACACATATTTCTAAATCTAAGATTAACACACATTTAGTATAAGAGGAGAGATGTGTATCATCCAAATACTTTTATTTGGTGATATGAACCCGGATGTTAAGGTCCAGCAGCATAGCTGCTGAGAAATATTATTTTCTTTTACAACAGGGACGGGTTTTGTGAACAGCTAAAGAGATGGGCGGGATGGCTGTTCACCACATCTCCATCTCAAGGTGTGCTGCTCTTACTGTCACACAAAACATCCTCAACATCACATCACCATCCTCCCGATGCGATAGCATCGGGCATTAATCTAGTGATGAATAAAGAAAAACAAAAACTATTGCGTAATTGCATTTTTTTTTTGCAATTTCACCACATTTGGAATGTTTTCTTCCCGATTTCCAGTGCACCAAATGGTAAAACGAATGTAAATAAAGTACAGCTCATCCCAC
Organism: Allobates femoralis; assembly: GCA_033576535.1. NCBI lineage: Eukaryota > Metazoa > Chordata > Amphibia > Anura > Aromobatidae > Allobates > Allobates femoralis. The sequence continues at coordinate 346,827,760 of JARQOC010000004.1, read as the reverse complement.
AAAAAACAAGCCCTCTATAATCATGAATAATACAAAAGGTATGGTTCTTAGAAGAAGAGGAGGAAAAAAAAATGGAAAATGGAAAATCGCTCTGGGGTAAAGGGGTTAATGTAATCCTAACTGGCAGCAGTGAGACTTGATTTCTTTACAGGGGTTATTAACTATGATAATGATCTATCCCTGAGGTCAGTTATCAACTTCAGAATGGTGGGAATTCAACACTCGGCGTCCCTACTGATCTGCTGTTATTGGTAAAATTGATGACTGATCTTACAGGTAGGTAATCAATATCACCAATCACCATAGAGAGAAACTTCTTTAAGGGATATCATTATCACCCACCAACAGCTCTTAATGAGTAATTGCACTGCAAGTGGTATTTTTGCGGCTTTGACATTTGTAATTTTTTATGGTGACACAATCTTAATATTTTTCACTGGTCCTTATGTCTCAAGAAAATGTATGCAGAGAAATTAATGGTTTAGGCTAATTATGCAACAGGAAATACATCCAGTTGTTCTCATAGGTTAGAAAATAAAATGAAAATGGAATTTACACTTAGCTTGGGACTGAGGCAGAAATTTGTGATCTACTAAAGTTTAAACTTGTAAATAAATCTTGATCTCAATCCTGGGAATTGAAGCTAATCCAATTGTAAATCTTTAAAGAACTGCAATGTACTATTAAGAAAAAGAATGATATAAACAAACATTTAAGAGCTTGAATTGAAGTGATCTTGTAGAAAAAAACTACAAGTAGCCTGGTGTAAGGGGTGGCTAAAAAAAAAGTATCTAGGCTGTGAATAGGCTGTGAACTTCCAGAAGTTTGTGGAATAGTACAGCGAGCAGTTTGACAAACCTCTCGAACCCCACTTAATTCAATGGCAAGCAAAATCAAAACAATTGAAAACATCTTTGGGGGGGGTTCAAAAGCAGCCCAAAAAGTTCAACTGAGGGGGCAGACACCAGAAAAAGTGGTTTCTATTCCCCTAGGTTAACATTTTAAAAAAGGTGCACTATGGATGCATGGGACAAGGCCTGGCCCAGCATTTCAAGGTTCAAAATTGATTAAGAAATGGATGAGTGAGAGGCGTAGGCATGGTGATCAGAGAGCCCTGTTCAAGTCAGGCAAAACACAACAAGGAGACCCCAATAAGAGAGTTTCCACATTTCCCCAAAATAGGTGTAGACAGCAGGAAAAAGTGGCATTAATTTCCCAGATTTCTAGATTTTTTAATGACGTACTATGGATGAACAGGACATGACTTGGGCCGGCATTTCAAGGTACAACTTTAAGTAAGAGGTGGATGAGTGACAGGTGTAGGCATCATGCTCATAGAGTCCTGCTTAATTCAGGCAACACACAAAAAGGAGACCCTAATAAGAGTCTCCACATTTCAAAAAATTAGGGCCAGACACCAGTAAAGTGGCATCAATTTCCCCAGAGCAGAAATAGTATAATGGCGAGATTAATGCAGCACACTGCAAATTACACCAGCGCCTAACCGGCCCAGTCTGCGACAGGGGTGGAGAAGTCCTTGGAGATCCATGACCTATTCATCTTCATGGAAGTTAGGCGGTCTACACTTTGAGGGGACAGTGGAATGTGCTTATCCATCAGGACACCACCAGATGCGCTGGAGACACATTCTGAGAGAACGCTGGCTGCCAGGCATGACAGAAGCTCCAAGGCATGACTAGCAAGCTTAGGCGACTCTTCCATTTTTGAAGACAAAAATGCAAAAGGGTCCAACCCTCCACCCCCATTGACATCAATACCGAGTTGTAAATACTTCACCATCCTCTCCAGTCATTCAATATATGTCAGAGGTGTACTCTATTCTGCTAGTGCTCAAGATGGTCTAAAAAATTGGTTAAACAGAAATTGTTTCTGACACTTAAACTGCTGCTTCTAATGTTTCTGTGATAAGGATTCGGCGTAACCCCATGTGGAAGTCTAGAACTGCATTATGCACTGTGTCCTTTAATTCTGTCTTAGGGAAAACAACTTCTAAGATTGTCTACAACCGTGTTTTGATACTCCAGCATGCGCGCATCCCTATCCAGGGGGGAAAGCATGTGGCAAAATCTACTCTTGTACCATGGATCTAAAAGAGTGACAACCCAGTAGCCAGCACTATTTTTAATCCTAACAATACAGCCATCATGTTGCATCTAGTGCAGCAAAAAGGAACTCATGTGTCAGGTGCTTTGATGAAGCCTAAACCCATGGTGTGTTGGTGACAGAGTAAAACTTAGGCTTGGTTTCTCCATCTTCTTCCGCCAATCTTAGACAACAGAGAGGGGTCAATATCTTTTTCATCTACTGAGTGTTGCGCGCTCATCACCTCTTCCTCCTTATCCTCCATTTGTTCCTTGGTTACTGCGCCTTCACTAACAGTTTGTCTGCTACCATGACCACCCCTCCATTGCTCTACTCCGCCCTCCCATGCCACCCTCCTTTGTGACGACAGTCCGGACCTTAGAGATCTTGGTATCCCTTCGGCATCCTCCTCTGCTTCATCCTCTTCCCCTGGACCATCTGCTCTTCCAGCAGACTTTTCAAAAAAATGCAACATGACCGGAATTGTGATAATGACATTCAGGGCTAACCATCTTAGTAGCCATTTCAAAGGGTGCAGAGATCTTTGATCTTTGCCCACTCTGCAAGCATGATTTGTTCCACCTTCAGATTGCATTGGTCCAGACTGTGCCACAGTGTACCACACTGCTGCCATAGTTGCTGCAACATGGGCAGAGTGGAATTCTACCGTGTTGCATATCTCATATCAACCAGTTAACTGGTAGGGCAAAAGAATTGTGTAGTGACTCAAGTCGATGAGCCACATGGTGCAAATGGTGGAAGTGAGCACACAGCAACTGTGCATTCTTCAGCAGCGTATCCAGGCTAGGATAGTGGCATGAAAATTGCTTGTTCAGGATGTGAGCCATGCAAGGCACGTGTGTGAGGTTGCCCAGACATAGGGCTGCCACCAGGTGTGCACCATTACCGAACACGGCCTTTCCTGGCTCCAGGTTCAGTGGAGACATTTATTGCTTAAACTCGGCATTGATAGCTGTCCACAACTCTTCAGCTGTGTACCTGTGATCTTTAAGGTATTTTAATTTCAACACTGCCTGATTGCGGTGAACCCTGGCAGTGCAGTATGGAAGGGGGGATTATTCTACACTGTTGGAATATTATGGGAGATGTTGAGAGTGCAGATGGAGACCCTAGAGGTGGTGGAGGAGGCAGAATCAGTGGAAGAAGTGGTAGATACAGAGGTTTGTCCATCAAGCCTTTTTGAATTTAAGACTTGTTAAGCAGCCCCTTCTCAGCTTGCCCCCCACAATGACCAGAGTCAGCCAGTACCCAGTCAGTGAGATGTAACATCTCTGGCCTTGCTTGCTCATCCATGTGTCAGTGGTGAAATGTAGCCTGTTACACACAGTGTTTTTCAGGGAACAGGTGATGTTGTCTGCAACATACTGGTGTAGGACAATTACACGTGTAGGGCAGTTACAGCTTTCTTAGGGCGGCTTCAGACTGTGGCAGCGTCCGGTCCGGGGCTGTCAGAAGTGACAGCCTGGACCGGAGTTTTCCTCCATAGACTACTATCGGGCAGCAGGGAGCTGGATCCGGCGGGTGTTAATTAGCTGCTATCCGGCTGCTGTGTCGCCGGATGAATCGTGCAGAAGTGGGGATTTTCTGCCGATTCCAAAACCGGTGCATGCAACGTTTTTGGAATCGGCAGAAAATCCCCACTTCTGCACGATTCATCCGGCGACACAGCAGCCGGATAGCAGCTAATTAACACCCGCCGGGATCCAGCTCCCTGCAGCCCGATAGTAGTCTATGGAGGAAAACTCCGGTCCAGGCTGTCACTTCTGACAGCCCCGGACCGGACGCTGCCGCAGTCTGAAGGCAGCCTTAGAGAAGTAATGACAACTGGGCAAGTGGTACTGGGGACTGCAACAGCCAGCAGCTTTTGGAAACCATCTGTATCCACCAGGCGGAAAGGTAGCATTTCCGTTACTAACAATTTGATATTGTTAGGTTCAAGCTATTAGCTTTGGCATGTGTATTAGGAAATAATTGCTTACATGACCACAACTTCAGGGC
>JARQOC010000004.1:346790816-346823538 GCA_033576535.1 Allobates femoralis | reverse complement strand
TCTAGAAAAGTAAGAGGGGGCAGTACGTTCCCAAAAATGTAAGTACTCAAAAAAATATGATTTGTGTAATTGTGGCATTAATATGCATTATTAAATTTGATGTAACATTGTGTTTTCTTGAAGACAAATACATTCTTGGAGGTAAAAAACAGAAACATTTAGCACTGTAGATTTTATAACCCTGACGTGTCATAAATACCTGACTGGGGGCAGGAGGGAGAAAATAGACATATTGTTCCTACAAACCAAAAGGGGGTGGAGAAGGGTATCAGCTCTAATGGTATTCTAGAACAATGCAAAATAATTCATATTTTCCTGACACGTGTATAAGTGTGAAGCCACAATCCAACCTTCTCATTTTCATCCTCTTCCCCCTGCTCTGCTGAGATACTCAGATGCATGGTTTGACACCAAGTGGGATCTCAAACCTTATCATCATGCTGTTTGTTGTGTGTCTCCTCGCCCTGAGAGTCATCCTTCTTTTATTCCTGCCTTGACAACACCATAGTCCATGTGCACCTCAGGTATCTGAGTCTCATCATCACTTCCACCCACCGGGGTTAACATCTGGTTATGAGGGACTGGACTCTTCTCAGACCTTGCTTTGTGTGGCCCTGGATCTAACACAAACATTTTTGAAATCGGTGCACCTGCCTTCCTCCTCTTGAGTCTGTGAATCTTTGGAGCAGCCCATGGAATAGAATGTGTGAACAACTTTGCTGACTTGCCCATCTGTGGTTCTCCACAGTCATTTGAGTGGTTGAAGAGTTGTGATACAGGGGGAATACATTGGTACTTGGTATGCCAACTCTGAGGACTGCAATGTGTGGAATGTTGAGGTGGAGGAAGAGGAGCAGAGGTCACTTGATGCAGCGCTTGCCATTCAGTGTAGCACATGCTCTTTCTGGGCCTCATCTCCAAGTCTTACCGCTGTGTGGCTTCTAAAGAAAAAAAGTGTGCAGTAACCCGTTCAGTAACAGAGGTTATTAGTTGTCTTTGTATAGGATGAGCCATTGTTTGTTTATAAGAGCTTTCTGTTTCCTTAGCATCTACCTCATATACACCTCGAACACCAAGTCTATTCATCCTTACACCATGCTTATTCCCCGTTTCACCACAACCTCAGGAATTCACACTCATGTTTGATGCACACATGTTTGGCAATCACTTGGTGTATGCAAAAACAGGCCTGTTTGGGAATGCAGAGATTTGGCAATTACATGATGTATACAAAAAATGCCTGTTTGGGAATACACACAGATTTGGCGGTATAGTTGTAGAACTAGCGGCCAGAAGTGACTATCGGAGATGGGGGGCGAAGCTTACAGAAGGGCATCATTCTCAGGCCACAGTGGGTGGAGGAGGAGGTGTTCAGTGGGTGTGGCTAAATGACAAAAAATTGATGGGCATATTCTCATTGGTTAAAGGGCGTGACTGAGCTTCCTGCCCCTGTGCAAGGGGCAGAACTGGTCGCCTACAGTGGGGATGTTCATTACGAAAATAACCCTTACTTTACTATCCACGTGAGCATAGAGTTGATAGTAATAGAAGCCGGGGTCTGGAGGTAAGACCCCCAGATGAGGGGGCAGGGGGGGAGAAGCCCCCCTTGCATAATTTTGTCTTCTAATATTATATTATGCAGCCCTTTAGCCCCCCCTTCCTGCACCCCCACCATCTGGGGATCTTACCGCCAGACCCCTGCTTCTATTATAATCAACTCTATGCCCACGTGGATAGTAAAGTAAGGGTTATTTTCGTAATGAACGTCCCCATTGTATGGGACCAGTTCTGCCCCTTGCATAGGGGCAGGCAGCTCAGTCACGCCTTCTAACCATTGAGAATATGCCCATCAATTTCAGGCATTTAGCCACGCCCATTGAACATCTCCTCGGCCCTCTGCTCCCTGAGGTTGACATCCATCTGTAAGCTCTACTACCCCATCTCCGACAGTCACCTCCAGAGGCTAGTTCTACAACTATGCTGATTTGGCAATCACTTGGTGTATATAAAAAAGGCCTATATGGGAATGCAGAATGCAGACAGATTTGGCAATAACTTGGTGTATGCAATAAAAAGGCCTGTTTGGGAATGCACACAGATTTTGCAATCACTTGCTATATGCAAAAAAGGCAAATCTCATTAGGGCTGTCCTACTCTATATATTTATTAGTTCATTTAAGTTGTGCCAAGCTGCCTCCTACATAGATTAAAAGCAGAACTATTAAAAGCAGCACTTACCTGGAGCATTTCAGTACCGCTCCCATGTTGCTAGACTGGCATATGTGAATGAATGCAGAACAGGCCCCAGCATATGCAGCTGAGATTCCACACATGCTTGGACTTTTCAGAACTGACCCTCACAGTGCCAGACCAGTATATTAATGAATAAAGGTGGGGCAGGCCCAAACAAATGGTGCTTACAATTAACAAATCCTGTGGACAGGGTAAGATAGCAGAGTGTGAACAGCTACCAAGATTTACCACAATCAAAACAGAAGGAATAGCATGCTAAACCAGGTGTGCATGGAACATTGGAGGTCAGCCACAAACTAGTAACAATAACAACAAGAAATTGATCAATTATTTGCCAATAATTTCATTTTACATTATAGTACAGTTTGGAATGAATATATGCAATGCACTTGAGGAGTTGTGGTCAGCTCTGGCAACCGAGTTTCAGCAATGGCTGTCTCCACTCAACCTGCAGCCAGGGAAGGCCGTGTGTGACAATGCTGCAAACCTGGGTGCGGCCCTTCGCCGGGGCAACATCACTCACGTGCCTTGTATGGCTCACGTGTTGAATCTGGTTGTCCAGCAATTTTTGACACACTATCCCGGCCTAGATGGGCTTCTGCAGAGGGCATGGTCGCTGTTTGCTCACTTCCAGCGTTCGCATCCCACAGCTCAATGACTCGCTTCTCTCCAGGAGTCTTTCGGCTTCCTCGTTCACTGGCTGAAATGCTATGTGCCGACACGCTAGAATTCTACTATGCACATGTTGCAGCGACTATGGCAGCACCGCTGAGCCCTGGTGCAATATGTTATGACATATAGCCTGGGCCAACGAGATCAAGAGGTGGGGCAGATCACGCTGCAGGAGTGGTCTCAGATCAAGAACCTATGCACATTTCTGCACAGTTTTGAGATGGCGACGAAGATGTCTAGTGCTGACAATGCCATTATCAGCATGACTATTTCGGTCATCTACATGCTGGAGCACACTCTAAACAATATTCGGAGTGGGTGGTGGGACAAGAGGAGGTTGAGGAAGTACAGGAGGAGTCCTATGCGGAAGGGATGACAACATCTGCAAGATCCTCACAGTCGGCAGCACCAAGACGGCAGGCATGGAGGGTGGTGGAGAGGCATTCACGAGGGCGCATGTTAGTAACCAACATCTTCAGGAAGGTGCAGGAGCCCAGGAAGAAATGGAGGATGAACTGGTGATGGGCATTGAAGAGTCAGCAGATGACGGAGACCTTGATGACATTTCTGTTGTGCGAGGTTGGGGGGAGAGGGCAGAGGAAGGAAGCATCATTCTCACCTCCGCACCACCAACACAACAAGGACTTGGTCCTCCTAGGTGCGCAAAACACATGAGCGCCTTCTTGCTGCACTACCTGCAACATGACCCTCGGATTGAGTGAATTAGAAGTAATGCAGACTACTGGGTTGCCACACTATTAGATCCCCAATAAAAGAGCAAATTTGCTGAAATAATTCCTGCCATACAAAGGGACTCACGCATGCAGGACTATCAGCAGAAGCTGATACATAATCTCTGATCGGCTTTTCCACAAACCACCATTGGTAGTAGTAGACATAGTGAATCTCACAGTTCCAACTTGTCAACCGTGGGACTGTCGCGTCATCATCACTCACACTGTACCAGTACCACTGTATCTGGTGGTGGTACCAGCAATTTTGTGGCCTCATTTCAAGATTTTTTCAGATCATCATTTTCAAGGCCTGAAGACACGAGAAGTCTGACACATAGTCAACGCCTGGAGCGGATGGTACATGAGTTTCTCCAACTTAACATCGATGCAATGACTGGGGAACTGGAGCCTTGCTTATTTTGGGCTTCCAAACTGGAAAAATGGCCTGAGCTCGCCACTCATGCCTTGGAGATCTTGTAGTGCCCCGCAGCCAACGTTCTCTCAGAACTAGAGATGAGCGAGTACTAAAATGCTCGGGTGCTCAATGCTCGGGCTGAGCATCTCAAGATACTCGTGTACTCGTCCAGAACACCGAGGCCAATGTAAGTCAATTAGTGACAGGCTCCGCCCACAGACTTCCGGCTATAAAACGAGTGTTGCTGGGAAAGGGCAGGAGGGTGGGCTTTTTCAAATCGTCGCAACATACGACACCTTGCTGTGCCCCCCAGAGGGACCCTAACAATCAATCTGCTCTCTGTGCACTGAAGGGAGCTGTGTATTTGTGTCAGATTGATAATTATTTGCGAGGAGTCCGAGCATCTCGGCGGTACTCGGTACTCGCCGAGCATCCCGAGTACCGAGATATTCATGCAAGTACCGAGTAGTGACAAGCATACTCGCTCATCCCTACTCAGAACGTGTCTTCAGCATTGCTGGTGGTGTGCTGACAGAAAGGCGCATGTGTCTGTCCACCCAGAATGTGGACAGACTAATGACTCACCATTACCGGGTTCTCAGGTCTCAGGCGCTGGCTGCTGTCACGGTTCGGTGCCTGAGGCTGAAAGGGCCCGGTGTTCAAAGTAAGGGGTTAGGTTAGAAATAAAGTTTGGTTCGTGACACCACCTTTGGGTGTCCGGTGATTGCACCGGCGCTGCTTGGACCTCCGGGGGATGTGCGGCAGCTAGATGGAAACGCTCCCCACAGGACAAGCGGGAGTCCCCGGGGTCAGGAGCTGCAGGAGTGGAATACGGCAGCTCGGGTCGTCTGGTAGATGAATGAGTTAATAACGATTCAGAAAGAATGCTCGGACACGATGCTCCTCTGCACGGGTCTTTACTGTAGTTATGGTAAGACAGTTCTTAGGTAACGGACCGGGTGGCCCTGGTGATGAACAGTCTCTGTCCAAGGCTTCACAATGTGCCCTCTTTACTAACTGTCCCTTGTTGCTCGTCGCTGCCTTGCTGCACCAGGTCAGGATACTGGGGAACCTCTTTTGGATTACCTGAGCCAGGTTCCCAAGCCGGCTACAAAGGGTCCTGAACCCCAATCGTGGGTACCCCTCTGATATGGCTGCGGAGATGGTGGCTGTTGTGATGCGCTCCTAAGAAGCTCCTCTATCACTCCGGTTTGTAGTACAGCGGTGGATGTCTGTGCTACCTCGGAACCAGTCTCCGGTGGGACTGGGCGTGGGTATCTTTGGACCCGTTACTTTGTTACTTGGCCCCATTCACGTCTGGGCCACCGCTTCTCGGTGCCCTCCCTGTTAGCTCTGTCGTTTTCACTTCCTCCTTGTACTTGTCTCTTTCCCCGTCTAACTTGCTTTCTGCTCTTTCCCCACGCTGAACATCTTACACTCCTCCCACCAGGACCCAATTGGTCCTCTACCTCTGGATGTTGCATGTGGTGTATGGAGCCTTGGATTTAACTTGTTCATCACTGAGACGGAGAATATTGCATCTTCAGTCAGGGATGCAATACCCTCCTGTGACGCACTCGTTGCGGGGCGCCACACTAACATTCATAAAGATGAACAAGGCATGGATCCGCAAGGACTTTTCTACCCCTGTGTCATCCTGGGGAGACTAAAGCCTTGTGGATTTTTGCATAAAAGTAACCATTTAAAGTTTGCAACTGTGGTGCAATTGATGCCACTTAAGTGGTGTTTGTGCCCAAATTTTTTGAAAAAAGGGAGACTCTTCTTCTAGTCCCCTAAATGTGACACAATACTCATCATTTGCACGAGGCCTTACAGATAGTGAGGAAAAACATCACAAAATACTCATCGTCTGAACGTGGCGTTACACATACTGAAGTAAAAATCAAGCAATACTCATCGTCTGCATGATGCCTTACAAATACTGGAGTAAAAACGGATTTTTGAAGGGCATGACATGCCTATATCTGTGTTTCCTCCTCATTTTACTCATCCATCTCTTTTCTTTTTGCGTTTTTATATGTACTTGTCACTTTTCCATGTGTTTGTTGTATCTTCTGAGAAGTTTGTCGCCTTTTGGACACCTTTGAAGTTGTTTCCTATGTGTTTGTATGTGTTTGTTTTTTCCTGCCATTGTTTTCAATGATATTCAACGGTGTTTGACGAACATTCGACGAATATTTGACAAACACACCCTTAATTCGACAAACCGAATCGAATTCAAACACTAGGGTGGTGGATCATCTCTAATATTCAGTGGCAGGTTCCCTTTGACTTTATCCGGCCTACTAGGCCTAAACAGGTCTCTGACATATCTTTCTGTTTTTTTCTATAATACTCAACAAAACTAATGGTGGTCCCACCTGTGTGTGGCGGGGCATGACTTTTATGGGAACGCTTGCACAAGCTTTGACTTCATGTGGCCTTCTAGGTCTAAACAGGTCTCTGACGTATCTCTCTGTTTTTTTCTATAGTACTCCACAAAACTAATGGTGGTCCCACCTGTGTGTGGCAGGGCATGACTTTTATGGGAACATTTGCACGAGCTTTGACTTCATGTGGCCTTCTAGGACTAAACAGGTCTCTGACCTACCTCTCTGTGAATTCATGTAGTACTCTACAAAACTAATGGTGGTCCCACCTGTGTGTGGCTGGGCATAACATTGACGGGAGCGCTTGCATGAGCTCCGAGAGGAACCTGGCCCACTAGTCCTATTCAGGTCACTGACCTACCTCTGTAGTTTTTACTGTAATACTCCACAAAACGTTTCGTTGCTGAGCAAGGTTTAACCTTGAAATGCTAGGCCAGGTCCTGTTCCAGACCCTGAGCCATGCATGCAAGCTGGGCCATTCAGCAATTTTGGGTCTGGGAGAATTGATGCCATTTTACTGTAGGGGTGACCCTTTGAAAGGAGTAAGGATTCTTGTTGGAGTCCCCTTGCTATGTTTTACATGTTTTAAGAAGGGTCTGACATGCCCATACCTGTGTCTCATTCTCCTTTTACTTATCCACCTCTTTTTACTTAATGTAGAAAACTTAAGCCACTTAGCCTGTGACTATTTGTACTGTGTTTGAATTGTTGTCACTTTTATGGAGTTTGTTGTCCATTCTGAGTAGTTTGGCAGCTTTTGGAACCCTTTGATTGTGTTTTCTATGTGTTTTCTGTAGCCTGCCATTGATTTCAATGGGGGTTCGCGTTATTCGTCGAACATTCGATGAAAATATCTCAAATTCGACAAATCGAATTCGAACATTAGGGTGGTGGCTCATCTCTACTTTAAGGTACCGTCACACGGGGAGATATCGCCGGCGATGTTGCGGCGATCTCATGAACGCGCACAACGCTTCAGCATCGCTCGTGAGACGTCACACGTAGCAATATCGCCGGCAACCTAGGGCGATCAGGCGATTCCGGAATCGCCTGAAACAACCTTGAAGCGATGTGTGCTTTTCAGATCGCCGTGTCACACAGCACCACCTCACCGTCAATGTGGCATACAGAATGGATTGCCTGAACACAGACATCGCCTGTGCCATTGCTATCGCCGCGTCACACGGCAGTAGGCATATGGATCGCTCAAGCTACATCGCCTGATTTCCCGACACTGTTGGGAAATCTCTGAACTCAGAAACAGAGATTAATCGCCGTTCAATCGCCCTGTTACACGCGGCGACGCACAGGCGATGTCGCTTCAACATCGCCTGAACAGGCAGATCTCGGCGACATCGCCGGCGATATCTCCCCGTGTGACGGTACCTTTACAGTCTCATCCATGCCTCCTGACACACCCGTAAGTCATTGTTTATTCACATTTGGTTGTTCATATGTTAGTGTTTTGTGGTTGGCCATATTTGTGGCAATACTGTGTAGATGTCCAATAATTTTACATTAAATACGACAGAGCATGTTTTATTCCACTGGGTAATTTCCAGGCATTTTGGAAGTCCATACCCAATTGTTGTAGATTCGAGGAGGTGTCGCCAAATGTGGGTTCATCCCCTACTCCTGCAACGTACTTACTGTGGACATTTCCACACTCTGTATTCAGAATTACGAAGTCATGCCACAAAATTTCATGTCTACTCCAGAATGAGCATACAGACTTTGACATGTTGATGGAGATACTTAGGCCTGCCATCACCTACCAGAATACAAAAATGCATAAAAGTAATTGTGTGGAAGAGCGACTGCTGTTGAAACTTAGGTAATGATAACGAATCTCATTTGTCCAACTGTCTGTATAATACCCTATAGTTGCTGCCAATGATAAAAGGTTTTTTAAATGTTTTGAATTTTGACATGTTTTTAGTGGGTATGTTTGAATCCCCAAACAATACATTTTCCCTTGTTTGCTTGAGTGAGTAACAGTTGTACATGTATCCAAGTAAGGCCTTGTTCACACATATCAGCTTTTTTAACCTTCTCTGCATTTTTTGGGCTGTTAAAAAAAACGCAGGTGTGTTAACGCAGGGTGTATTTGAGTGCACATGCGTTTTTCAGCTCCACTTGCGTTTTTTTCCCCCAGTTCAAAAAACGCTGCATGCAGCGTTTTTTGGGTGCTGGAAAAAAACGCAGGGGTTGTTCCCAAAAACGCATGCGTTATTTTAACATGGGGCCCTACGGGAAACGCATGCGTTAACGCAGGACACATATAGGCACCTGCGTTAACGTATGCGTTAACGCTAGCATCTTTAAAAGGCACATAAAGGCACCCTGCGTTAACGCAAGCATTTTTGCCTGCGTTTTTGATGAAAAAATGACAAAATCCAAAAAGGATTCTAATCCTTTCAGACACACAAGGGACACTTTTTGGCACTCTTAAAAAAACGCATGTGGTTTTTGGAGTGCTAAAAACAACGCAAATTGTGTGTGAACAATGCCTATGGCTGGGGTCACACTTGCGCTTTTTCATGCTTTTTTTGAGACCTGCGTTTTTAAAAAAGCATGTAAAAACGCACCCATAGGCCCCCATGTTAAAAAACGCATGCCCTAGTAGCAAAACGCATGTCTTATTAGCAAAAACGCATGTGTGACAATACCATGCGTTTTTGTGTGCGTTTTTGCAATTATGTGATTAGCTGACATAAAAAACGCATGCAAAAACGCATGGTACATTAGTACCATTTAGTACCATCCAAAAACACATGCGTTTTCCATAGGGGCCCATGTTAAAAAAAACGCATGCGTTTTCTAGAAAACGCATGCGTTTTTAAAACAGCACCAAAAAATAGTACATGCACTATTTTTGGGTGCGGATTTAAAAACGCGTGCAAAAACGCAGGGTGCCATCAGACACCTTAAAAAACGCATGCTGAAATGAAAAAACGCATGCAGAAACACATGCTTTTTTTTAAGGCACTAAAAAAACTCATGCCAAGTGTGACCCCAGCCTTAGATATGACAATGACATGCAGTAGCAATAAATGTAAGGTGTTTTATGCATTGGCACACATACATGTAATTTACCTACACCATTTGTGCAAGTTATGCGTGTTTAGTTTTGCATTTTTTTACCAAATGATTATTTTATTTGTAGTAATTGTCTATGTATCGATAATTGTTTTGCATTATAAATCATGTCCACATTTGTTTGCTTACATAGGTTTCTGGCAACTGGCCTTTCATTCGCTGGTTTACATCAAGAATTTTGGGAAATCTACCATTGGTCAAATTGTGTCCTCCACCTGCGATGAGATGTGGTGCCTGCTAAAGCCAATGGTATTCCCGGAACCAACTGAAGCAGACTGGTACCGTATTGCCAATGGTTTTTGGAAGACTTGCCAATTCTCAAACTGCATTGACTCTCTTGATGTAAAGCATATAAGCATCAAGAAACCGCCAAACTCAGGGACTCAATTTTTGCACAACTCCCAGGCTCCTTGGGCGACCCAGTTTTGTGATAGTTGGTGACGAGGCCTTTCAATTGAGGCGTGAGGTAATGCATCCATACCCAAGACGCGGATTGAATTATCGCTGTCGTGTTTTTAATAATAGATTATCACGTGCTCATAGGATGGTAGAGTGCTCATTTGGCATGACTCTGGAAAGGTCGATTTTGTGACCTGACCCTTAACGCCCAGAACTCACCTGAAACCCTTCCACCAACTCGTTCCTATCCCGAAAACTCCCCTCCCTCCATTCCCTCAAATTAAACTCTCAACACGATCTATCTTCTTTGGATAAAAATGGCCACAGCAGCCTTTATTTTGACAACATAAAGAAAGCATAAATAAAACAATTGGTGAGGTCCTCGAAGCTACCAACTCTGGTGATTTCCATGACATTGCCCCTCCCCTCTTTCTACCAAAAGTTACTCCTAGCCGTGATCACCTGCTCAGGAGCACCGTGAACCCTAGGGGAGGGGCTTATCCCAAATACCGTTAAGGTGAACCCGACGTTCCATCGCAGGGTTACACCGAAAAGGACTTCCCCAGACGAAACCCCACGTTCCATCGCCGGGTATCGTCGAACATTTTCACCAGACCACCAATAATTTACCATACAATAAAATATGGAGTCCACCTATTTAATGACCCCCCAATCCCAAATTTTTAACCAACTTCGAGGACCCACCAATGCCGCCAATCATCGCCACCGTGACCCGAAGTTGCTTCATAGGGAGGGTGGGTGTAATCTTGCTGTCTGAGTGTCCACGGTCAAAGAGGGCTCTCCCCATAGGTCAGCCGTATTTAAACCTTATCTAAGGTCCTACCTATAATTGTCACCCCAGACCCCTGTGTCACCTCCTCTTTACCTAAGACCCCTGCCCTGGTATCACCTTTCATTCTTCTTCCCCCTAACTTATCTTGTGGTCATTCCTCCCTTCCAGCGTCATGCCAGCTTCTAGCCCCACCCCTCCGTGGAGGGTCCAGCTGGTACTTTCTAAAAGGCAAATGGTGTGTACTAATTTCACCAATTCAACTGAGTGAAACACGTGTTGATTTAGTTATTAAGGCATGTGTAATTTTGCACAATTTTACCAGGAATCATGACCAGCCTGCTAAACTGACAACATCTGAACAACAGCAAGACGCTCCATATGCTCCTGCAGTGCAGGTTGTTGTGTGTAGGCATGAGCCATCAGCACTAAGAATCCGTAACCAACTTTTTCGTGTCACCAGAGGGATCTATTTCATGGCAGGATCAATATATTTCTGCCCCATAAATAGGCTGATTCTCCACATGTAATTACCAGATTTTTCATGGATTCTAGTTTAAAGTAACACATACATTACACTACTATTACTTTATCATGGTTTCTCACACTACACTATAACATGTATGTGCACAGGTTGTCAAAATAAAAACACTATTTTTGATTTAAAAAAAAAAAGAGTTTAATAATTTTTCATGTAATCACAAATCTTAGATTTCAGGCATGTTTATATTGTGTACATATGCTGCAGATTTTTCTCGGTAGACATCAACAAAACAAATCACATTCTAACTAAATAGTTTAAGTACCGTATATACTCGTGTATAAGCCGACCCGTGTATAAGCCGACCCCCCTACTTTTGCCCCCAAAATCTGGGAAAAACTATTGACTCGTGTATAAGCCGAGGGTGGACCCCAGCACAGGTATACAGCCCCCAGCAGTGTGGTATACAGGCCCCCCCGATGGTATACAGGCCTCCCCAGTGGTAGTATACAGCCCCCAACAGTGTGGTATACAGCAGCCTCCCCAGTAGTATATACAGGCTCCAGCAGTGTTACAGCAGCCTTCCCAGGGTTATATACAGCAGCAGCAGCCCCAGGGGTATATACAGCAGCAGCAGCCCCAGGGTATATACAGCAGCAGCCCCATGGTATATACAGCAACAGCCCCATGGTATATACAGCAGCAGCCCCATGGTATATACAGCAACAGCCCCATGGTATATACAGCAGCAGCCCCATGGTATATACAGCAGCAGCCCCATGGAATATACAGCAACAGCCCCATGGTATATACAGCAACAGCCCCATGGTATATACTGCAGCAGCCCCATGGTATATACTGCAGCAGCCCCATGGTATATACAGCAGCAGCCCCATGGTATATACAGCAGCAGCCCCATGGTATATACAGCAACAGCCCCATGGTATATACAGCAACAGCCCCATGGTATATACAGCAGCAGCCCCATGGTATATACAGCAGCAGCCCATGGTATATACAGCAGCAGCCCGAGGTATACAGGCCCCCCAGGCTATATACAGCAGCAGCCCGAGGTATACAGGCCCCCCCAGGCTATATACAGCAGCAGCCCGAGGTATACAGGCCCCCCCAGGGTATATACAGTAGCAGCCCGAGGTATACAGGCCCCCCCAGGGTATATACAGCAGCAGCCCGAGGTATACAGGCCCCCCCAGGGTATATACAGCAGCAGCCCGAGGTATACAGGCCCCCCCAGGGTATATACAGCAGCAGCCCGAGGTATACAGGCCCCCCCCAGGCTCGGGAAACCTGTAAAGGAAGATGATTATACTTATCGCTGTCCGGCTGCCGTCCCCGCTCTGCATCGCGCTCCTCCATCTGCATCGCGCTCCTCCATCTTCCGGCTTCCGACTTCCTGTGTTCTGCGCCGACAATGACGTCATTCTCGGCGCCGACAGGAACCCGGAAGATGGAGGAGCGCGATGCAGATGGAGGAGCGTGATGCAGAGCGGGGACGGCAGCCGGACAGCGATAAGTATAATCATCTTCCTTTACAGGTTTCCCGAGCCTGGGGGGGGGCCTGTATACTGATGGGGGGGCCTGTATACCTCTGGGGGGGGGCGCCCGTATAGTGACTCGCGTATAAGCCGAGGGGGTAACTTTTCAGCCCAGTTTGTGGGCTGAAAAACTCGGCTTATACGCGAGTATATACGGTGATAACAAAATAACATATTACATGGAAAAAACATTAAATGCTAGTATATGTAGGGGTTTCTGTGGTTGAGGCACAGTTAGATTGGTGTCACTAAATTCCCTGGATGAGGGATGTGATTGAGCTGAATGTATGAATGTTGGGTGAAAGTGTTAATCATGCACTATAGTTGTATGATTTTGTGCATCTTTTAATGATGAGTATTGCACATTTGCCAAATGACCCCTGGTTCAATATTACTTTGCACCACCCCAATATTTGGATGTGTCAGTTGAGCAAGTGTATAAGTAGTTTGTCTTTGCTATGTATTTCTGGCGTTACAATACTGCAGTTCTTGCTGATCGTTTGATGGCTGTTGGTATGGCCATGATGTTGTCTGTTGTGTTTTGTCAATACTGTGGTGTCTGATTGGTTGCATGTGCACAACTTATGGTAACTGCTTAAAGGGAGGCATCTGAGTTACTGTATTGTTCTGAGGATATTGACAATGGTGCGCTACTTGAATTTTGCTCGGCTGCGATGATGATGATGATGAGGGGGGGTTGGATGGACCCAGTCTCAGTCATGCTAAGCAAATTGTCTAGTGAACTGATTGTTGTGGCCTAAATTTCTGTGGCACCTAGCGTGCGTAGTGCAGGCGACAAAAGAGGGGACATAGGATGCTGCAAATTGGCCCTAATACTTTGCCCACCTTCCAGTGCAGAATTCTGATTGGCTGCGGCCATTGTTTCAGCGTTGCATGCACATTCGGAAGAGCATGCAGATTGTGGTGGTGGTGCAGCAGATGCAGACACGTTGTCATCCTGCGACACAGAAGGTGCACATCCCTCTTCACCATAATCACCAGGCCGATCAATATATGATTCTGTTTCTGATGCACAATGTTGTCTCAGATCGCTGTCAGTTCTACAATACAACAGGGATTGTGATGTTACAAAAACAATGGCATTGGTGGACATATTCATTGACACAGAAGTTGATAGGAATTACATATGACCTCAGGTCCAGGACAGGTGCAAGGAAGCTAAGCCTTTGTAAGTAGATATACAAATATTTTTTTGGCGCTTCAGAGCCACTTGGAGGGAGATTTTGGTCTCAACAACTATGTCATCTTTTAGTAACAATATCAACTGCATTTTGAAAACAGTAACACAGATCCAAATAAATACTTTGTTGTAAGCACACACACACACACACACAAAATCAATAAGTACATTGTGCACAAACCAAATAATACAATACCAAGGTTGATCTGCACATCACGTAAGCCTTTGTCATAACATGGGAATAGTTGTTTTATTATGTATATCCATGAGGCATCTTTCCTTCTCCATTGAACATACCCAGGGTTTCTGGAATCCTACAGTTCGGGCTTTTCTTGCACATTTTTGGAGTCTTCATGGAGGTGTGCTTGTCTGTATTGTCAGAGTTCACCAGGCAGCTACTTTCTGGGTTCTCATGTGATGCCTCTTTTTCAGTCAGTTTTGAGTGTTTCAGCTGTGAAAATAACGCATCGCACGTGGATGGTCCATGTGGTGTCCGTATGTTGTCCGATATTTTGTCGGACCCATTGACTTGCATTGGCGAGTCTCGTGCATTCTGTCAGAGCATGTTGCAACTTTTTTCTCAACCAGGATCTGGAAAAAAAGAGATTGACACATGGTAATCTATTTTGACTCATTCACTAACATTGGTCCAAGAGCAATGCAATATTTTGTCCCATTGCAGTCGTCCAATTTTAACGTCGGTGTGTCCATTCCCTAAAGGAATATGTCATCCTTTGATAGATAGCAGCACGGCTCTTTCATATTCATTTAAGACGTGTTTAATTGCAATAATTTTCAGGGAGAAATATTTCATTTTCCGGCACAATTTCAAGAGTGCCGACACTTTTTACCATGACTATGTGCAGCTTGTAATCTGATTCCACATTGAGCTTAAAGTCTCTCCTCTACAAAGTCCAATTTTAGCAATTTTAAAAGTGAATGAACATGTGGGTGTAAAGAAGTGACTGATAAGTTGACAAAGCAGTCATTTCTTTGATAAAATACATGACAAAATTGTTATATTCATATGTACTATTGGTTTTCTTCAGTTTGCTGAAATGACAATAACTTTTTTGTAAGTGAATTCTTGGCTATGGTGTGGGGATAATGATGGATGGTTGTATCCAATTTTTCATTTTTACAGTATATTAGACTTGTTATTAGACAGTACATTAGATAATTATTAAACCAATAATTTACAAATTTTTTCTGAACATAATAAGGAAAACCTCATGCATTGTTAATATTTTTCTAAAGCTGCCTAGTGGCATTTTCTTAAGAAGTGGTCACAGATCTATGTAAGATATCCACTTTCTATGTCAATGTTATTAACTTTTCTATATATAATTAGCCTATGATATTACTACATGCTGAATCAATTGGTAATTATGATTATGCTTTAAGCACTTATAAGAAACTTTGCTTTTGTCTCACACTGTACAATCTTCATAATGTATGGTCAATGAACCATCTAAAGATGCGTATACATGAAATATCTCAGATATTTTTCCACTTTCTCTTCATAATGCCTTTGTTTCTATTTAAGTGTCTTTAATCTAGGAGAATGCTAGAAAATCAGTTCAAACTGTTTAGACAGGAGTGATTTTAAGACCTCTGCATAAAAGAAAGTTTTCTTATTGACTAAACTTGCACCAAAAAAAACCTCTGCGTTGAGCAATAGAAAAAAATTAATAAATATATTTAGAAACCTGAAGGTCATTGGCTATTTTGTCTTGCTGCAACATACATTTTGTGCTGAAGATATAAAAAAAAAAGTTTTAGGCGATTGCTTGAGAAATGAATGAGCATCTTATACTAGTTCACGTAGAAATGAGACTACAGGCTGATTGAGGGCAAGTTGTTGCTAGTTCAAGTGAATCATGGTTTCATTGATATGCAGACATTTAAAACAATGTCATTCGTGATCCTAGAAGGTTATTTCAGTGAAAGATATGAGGTATGGTAAATCAGTTTATCGTGTTAGACGGTTAGTGTTATTTTCCGTTTTAACAACTGATTCGGAAATTAGAAAATCACTGATAAAGATAATTTGTAAAACGAGTTGTGGCTTTTATAATAATAATCTTTATATGGCGCCAACATATTCTGCAGGGTTTTACAATTCAGAGCTTCATATACAAACAGTCTTAAGTAAGATACTTATAAAAAAATACAATAATTAAAGCAAAAATAATGATGACCTTGCTCATAAGCACTTACAATCTACAATGAGGTTGGGTCGACAGAGAACAGGTACTTATTTACAATGATGGCCCAGCCATCTTGAAGAAATGGGGAATAGAAGAAGACTGCATGAGCCACCACCAGCCAATCTGTGTAGAGCTTTTGGGTGGAGATTGATGGAGAATTATGTTCAGAGAAATACTGAATGGGCTATATATAAAGGACTTTCATTAGGGAATTTGATAGGCTGCCATAAAAAGGTGTATTTGTAGGAAGGGCCTAATACTGTGCAAATTGTGGTTAGTCCTAATTTCTTAGTCTAGAGAAATTCAGAGAATTGGTGCAGCTCGGGAGAAGTCTTAAAGCTGGGAGAGTTTCAGATTAGTGCAGAAGTTAGTTGAAAGTCGCTTGTGAGAGTAGAGAACAGATAGCGTGTCCTAACTAGAAATACAGAGTATTTCAGTTGCCTTCCCCAATTGGAAGGTGCCAGAGCAATGTGGTTTATGCTTTTGAAACACGCTGCTAGTTGTCAGGTCTCTTTGCTGTACCTGTGTCCGTACCTTGCTTGACTAGTGTCTGTTTCCACTTCTGCTGATCCTCAAGAACCTGTCTGGGTTAGTCCTCTTCAGACCATCTGCACCAGTCCTGCTGCCATACCCAGAACCTCCACTTGCCTTCATCCAGCCATCCAGACTGCACCTATGCAGAAACTGTATCTGTCAGTTGGAGCTCAACCCCTGGAGTCAGCTGTCATAGTATGGAGACCGCCTGGGGTTTCACCTAGTGGCTGCCTACCAGCATAAGCCTAATTTTTTTATTTGAGGCTCTGAAGAAAACTTGGCAGACCCTCTTGTTTGCTCCTTCAGGAGGAGATCAGTGCTTAAGCCCAGTGGGTCCACTCGAAGACACTCGACCCTGTGAGCGTTACAAATGGGGTTCTATGAAGATGTTTGTCATGGGTGCATAAGCCAAATGTTGGACAAAATGTAAATAAATCCTTAGAAAGAGTAAGGCTACGTTCACATGCTGCAGATTTGTTGACTTTTTTTACACACGCGTATTTCCTGGATTTTGAAGATGCAATTTTTTGAGCAGGTAAAAAAAAAGCATTGAATTCACATGCTGCATTTTTTACACATGCGTTTTTTCTGCAACGTTCACTAAAAAATTACAGTAATAAAAATTGTGAAGAAAACCAAAAAAAATGGTCCTTGATGTAATTTCCTGCCTTCTCAGAGGAGTCCTTTTGTTAAGTTATTAAATACCCCACCTCACAAGAAGGACTTGTGCCCTATGTTATACTGTCTTGTCTACACATGAATACAATTTATTGGGGGATGTATATAATATGGGGGCACCTAGTGAGGGGCTGCAAGAATGGGTCTAACCCACTACTTTATTATAATCACTGTTTAAGTTCATGACTGCTTTTACTGACAAATCGGGATCTCGTATGCCATTTTCATACTGAGCTGTCAAGGAGCGCAATCTTCTTACAGCTCAGTACATAATTGGTATAAGGAGCGCAATCTGCGATATTGTTACCAGGGAGTCAATGCGGTCACACAAGGACAGCTCAGGGCATGGTTGACCTGAATTACACCCCTTACGGTGCCACAGGGGTTGCAGGGTTCATTGGATTTCACGCTTGATGCAGCGTGAACTCAG
This sequence comes from Allobates femoralis, assembly GCA_033576535.1. Classification (NCBI taxonomy): domain Eukaryota; kingdom Metazoa; phylum Chordata; class Amphibia; order Anura; family Aromobatidae; genus Allobates; species Allobates femoralis. The sequence goes on along the minus strand of JARQOC010000004.1, from coordinate 346,805,696 downwards.
ATGAACTTTCCCATACCCGGGTGCACAGCTACACTACCAGCACATGTGTGTGTGCTGGTAGAGATATAGCAGAGCTGAAGAGATCTTCTCCTTTGGAGTATGTTGGAGGGGGGAGGTTTTTTTCTTCAATAAAGATGGAGTCACTAATTGTGTTTTGTTTTATTTCTAATAAAAATATTTTTTCGGTGTTGTGTTTTTTTTTAATAGTTACTAGAAATTCATGGTGGCCATGTCTAATATTGGCATGACATCATGAATTTCAGGCTTAGGGCCAGCTGATAATACAAGCTGGACCTAACCCCATTATTATCCAGCGAGCCAATCAGCACCAGGGCCGCTGGAAGAGTCGGCTACAGCGCCAGAAGATGGCGCTTCTATGAATGCGTCATATTTTGGGGCATCTGTAGACTGCTATTTGCAGAGGGGGAAGCAGAGAACTTGTGCAACCCTGCATTGCAGATTCCAGCCCCCAGCTGCACAAAAATAGTGTGAAGCCCACGTGGTTTTTTTAATTATTTCATGAAATTCATGAAATAATTAATAAAAGGGCTTCCCTATATTTTTGGTTCCCAGCCAGGTACAAATAGGCAGCTGGGGGTTCGGGACAGCCCTTACCTGCCTGCTGTCCCTGCCCGACATACAAAAATATTGCGAAGCTTATGTTGATTTTTTTTTTTATTATAAATAAAACCCCAAACACATAACTCTAACCTTAGGCTTAGGGGTTAAAAAAAAATGTGGACTCCCGCTGCATTTTCTATTGCCAGCTAAGGTTAACCCAAGCAGCTACTGGATGCTAACCCCCGTTGCATGGTGTTACCTTCACTGGCAATGGAACATCAGGGGAACTCCCCTTTTTTTTAAGTTTTTTTACAAAAAAACTAAAAAAAATTAAGTGGGCTTTGCCATATTTTTGTATGCTAGCCAGGTACAGCAGACACGTAAAGGCTGTCCCCAACCCCCAGCTGCTTATTTGTACCTGGATGGGAACCAAAAATATGGGGAAGTCCTTTTTTCACTCTTCCAGTGGCCCTGGTGCCGAGTGGCTCTCTGGGTAATAATGGGGTTAGGGCCAGCCGTGTATTATCAGCTGGCCCTAAACCCGAAATTCATGATGCCACACCAATATTAGACATGACCACCATGAATTTCTAGTAAAGAATAAAAACACAACACAGAGAAAAATATTTTTATTAGAAGTAAAACACAACACCATTATTGATTCCATCTTTATTGAACAAAAGGACCCCTGGGTCGAGGGTCCTGTGTCGTCCAATCCAGATCCAGTATCAAACCGATCAGGTGATGTGTCAGGTTCAAGGACCTATAACCTACATGGGGCAGACAAAGGCGCACATAGGATCTTAGCCGAGGATAAATAGGTACACTGACAGTAGTAATTGTTACTGCTCCCCTTGCTGAGTTGTGCTACTCACAACCAGTATAAGCACCTATGTAGCTGCTTCTGGATCCACGTGGAAGAGTGTATAATGGTGGAGGTACAACAATCAAGTAGGACGGTGTGCTGTGTTCTGCACTGCCACATCAAATAAAAACCAAGGAATAGTAAAAGTGGTGTTTATTTCATACTCTATGCATTTCAGAGCCGTCCCTGCTCCTTCCTCAGGAATATACAGCATGTGCTTTTTACTGCCAAATTTAATCGATTAGCTGATGCTGTCAGGTGACAGCATCAGCTGATTATCGCAGGTTCTGCAGCCAAATGGACATGTCTGCAGAGAGGTGAGTATGTTTTTTTTTTCTACTGTTCACTTGGATTTCGCTTTAGCAGCGAATGTACAGGCAGCCATTAGCTGCCGCACATACGCTGCTAAAGCGAAAATACATATCACACGGGAGGTGGAACACAGGATTCTTCCCCCCATGTGACATCACATCCTGTTATTTTTCCTGCGCCCGCACTTATATACGCTAGAATAGAGCATCGTGTGAACGGCGATGTGTAAATCCAGCGCTTATAATGGGGCCAATGGAGTAAAGCGTGCGTTATTAAACTCAAAGAATTGACATGTTGATTCTTTTTACACGCATGCTTTCAGCCCCAAAAGCGCGGCAGAAAAACGCGCAGCGTCTGAACGGCAAAAGTGAAAGTCCATTCACTTTGCTGGGAAACGCAGACACAGATGCCCTTTTGGGGAAAAGCGCAATGTAAAAAAAGGAAACAAATACACAGCGTGTGAATGTAGCCTAGAGCATTGAATAATTGTGAATTATAGTGTTCTTCATATATAACATTAAGCTTTCTGGTTCCTTTAAAGCGAACCTGTCATAGAGGAGAACGGAGCCGCGCGTTCATGAGGGGAGGCAGCAGCAGGCGACCTGAATGATTGACAAGAGGAGGCGGGTCGGAGGAGCGCGAAACCCCGCCTCGCGGTCTTAAGTGTAAGGCTTTATATAACTTCATATTTGACTGAATATAGGGCATCAAAAGCATATAGCCACCTTCCCTGAATGCAGCCTTAGTGCTGCAGAAGGTGGCTATTATAGCTTTTGATGTCCACGGGGGGTGACAGGTTCGCTTTAAGATCATGGATACGTCGCTGAACATATTTAAATCCTTCAATGGATGAATAAACAATTGAAGTGATTAATTTACTTGACTACGTTTTCATTTAAAGCTTTAGAAAAAAAATACAAATCAGAGCATTCACAATCTTGGCAAGAAAAGGCTTCATTTTACCAGCCCTCTACTCGCTTTACAAAATCAATCCTTTAATTTGTTCTGAGAGTCTTATTCCCTTTTATGTAATTTATTATTTCAACCCCTTATGACATGGAATTCTTTAATATATATTAAAAAATATGGAACTGGGATTCGGCAAAACATGAATAAAGCGTTATCTGACACATTTCGGTTTGTAGTTAATAAAAGATATTACGTGTTTTATTTCAGTCTATCTCAAGCATTATTTTCAGTGGACACCACTGGGATAAACTTTGGATGTTTGCTTTCCACTGACAGTAGATGGTATGGTAAGAAAAAAGAATTACACATTGAAGTCTCTAGAGATCTGGGATGTATTTTTATCTTCGAAGTAATGGCACATTTATGTCCACTGTGAACAATAAGAGTTTTTAAGTATTAAAGTGTCAATACATTTCTTTTTTTTTTTTCATTTTCTAACATCAAATTTTTCACTTTCATCTTTTCATGTATACAATATTCCTTTTTGCTTACCGTAATTATTATGTTACCTCTCAAAACTCCATGGTGTATAACTACAGTCAGTATTATTGCTTCAAACAGTTATAGAGAAGCCACAATGCAATCAACAATGTTTCAGGAAATCAACATCTACAGCAGCATAAATGATCAGTCTCAGGTCATTGTGACATGAAGAGGGGCATGATCAGTTGTGATATTACCCATTGTGATTGGTGGACCCTATGTTATTAGCTGTGTATGCATAGTAATCCTGCCTCTGTTGAAAAGGAACTACATCACAACCAAAGAAATGAGCTGGAGCATAAGGTGGTACACATACAATATGTAGGAACACGTTCACACTGTGGCCTTTTATCAGTATCCTATGTTATTAAATTTACTATTACTATTTACTTACTGCAGTGTATATGTTTATTTTGTCTCAATCTTAGGTTTCGGCTGTTAAATCGCCAGAGTGCGAATGTGCTCTTACATGTGGTATGTATACAAACTTATGCCCCAGCTCACTGGAGACACAGACAGAAAAGAGCCCCTGTGCAAGAATAGCTTTGAATGTGGAAATGGGCCCTCTTACCTCTTGGGCCCCTATGCAGCTGCACAGGTTGCACGAATGAAATGTCCGCCCCTTCTCCAGCTCATCTCTTTGGTTTTGGTGTAGTTTCTTGTACTTTTTACAAACAGGGGCATGCCCATCCCAATAAGCTAGGCATTTCATTTATATAGCTTCCCATGGTCAAGTGTCTAAACAGTCGGGCCCTGCTTTGCCTCATCTATATCGAGGTTGGTCAACACAAGATGAGGTTTTATTACTAGAGAACTATCCCGATTGGGGAATATCTTGTCATGCTGGGATCGTTTTTATACTTTTTATATCAAAAACTGTGTTTACTAAGAACCCTTTGTGTCATGCCTGGGGATTTGATCCAGTGACCCTGTGTTGTATAATCAGATTACTTTGCACTAAGCCACAGCAGGTTCATAGCTTTCATCTAATATATGGTCTGTTCTATCACATTACAGGTGTAGCTATTTATATCTTCCCCTTCCTGTTCTTTACAGCTGGCTATATTCCAATGTGGATCCTGCTTGGAGATTTCAGTCTTACTGACAAGAATTTATAACAGTCAGATAGAGATCAGCTAGATTTATTATTATTTGCTGTTAAAGGGATCCTGTCACCCCCAAAACACATGTAAACCTATTAAAACCTGTCCCTAGAGCATATTAACACTTTCCCTACACTGTTTTTACCTCCTAAATGCAGTAAATGACATTGCATAAAAACGTTTTATAAGTACCTGATTACTGATGATAATGAGTGACTATCTATTCATAGTCACTCATCAAGACTGCCCCTCTGCTTCATAGCACGCCTGAATAGGCGTGATCTTCATCATGCATTCAAACTGCCGCCTCCCTGCTGTGCCCTGTGTCGTCCGAGGCTGCTGTGTGGCTGGGTGACGCGATCCGCGTCATTCCCGGCGCCGGGTGACGTATTTACACCGGCGCCGCCCTGTCGGCTTCAAAATGCACACTGCGCATGCCCATGCGCATGCGCAGTGCGCATTTTGAAGTTTACAGCGCGGCGCCGGTGTAAATACGTCACCCGGCGCGGGGAATGACGCGGATCGCGTCACCCAGCCACACAGCAGCCTCGGACGACACAGGGCACAGCAGGGAGGCGGCAGTTTGAATGCATGATGAAGATCACGCCTATTCAGGCGTGCTATGAAGCAGAGGGGCAGTCTTGATGAGTGACTATGAATAGATAGTCACTCATTATCATCACTAATGAGGTACTATAAAAACGTTTTTCTTCAATGTCACTTGCTGCATTTAGGAGGTAAAAACAGTGTAGGGAAAGTGTTAATATGCTCTAGGGACAGGTTTTAATAGGTTTACAGGTGTTTTGGGGGTGACAGGATCCCTTTAAGTCTTTCTAACCTTGTCTAAGCCTTCTCTATGGCTCTGGTCCTCATTCAACCCAAGGTTTATCTACCTTTTCTGGTCAAGATAGCTGCCTCTTTTGTGGGCATGGGTACTGTTGTCTTGCAAAACTAAGATGGTCACATACATCCTTGTGGTTTTTTTTTCTTAGACGTTTTCCCAAGTTGAGTCTAACTATGATATAAGTGCTTCTGGCAATTAAGAGAGTATTTGAGTAGTGGAGACATTGATTGGAGGGGATATACATAAAGTAACTATCTTTACCAATCATAAATCATAAAAATCTACTGTATGTTGACGCTGCTAAATATTTACACACTAGACAGGCCCAGTAAACCCTTTTCTTTTTGCTTGGTTTGAATATTCTGTGACTTATCTCAATGGATCTTAGAATGTTAAAGAGGACCTGTAACCCCCCTGGTGTTATGCTAACTGAATGCAGCACTGAATGCAGCATGTCTGCTGCATTTATGGAAGGGGTCCCCATATTTCTAGCCTCCCTGTAAGTTGTTAAAAATACTTTATAAAGTGTACAGATAACGAGTCCAGAGGGACTTACTCAGTAATGAGTCATTACTGTTGCTGATGTCCTCCCCACCTCCAGCTCACTCTGTGTCACCTCCAGCCCGCTCTGTGCTGCCTCCAGCCCTCTCTGTGCCACCTCCAGCCCTTTCTTGTTCAGCCTCCTGTATGTGTCATTGTTGTTGCTGTCGCTGCATTCAGTGCTACATTCAGTTAGCATAGTACCAGGGGGTTGACAGGTCCTCTTTAAGGCAGATGCTTTCTCATGTAGCTTTTTGCCTGAGTTGAGGGTTAAAAATCCTGTCAAGATTCTTAGTGAAGGACTGGTTGGTGTTTTGGTGATAGATCTCAGACAGTGCATTCAAGAAAGTGCACCAGAGGACTTGCCAATGAACAAGCATTACATACTGTTTTATGCACAGATCTTCTTTCAAAGTGCATGATTCTATGTTGGCTGGACATCTGGATTCTTCTTGTCCATAAGATCAGAGTTTGTGCCAGGGCTAAAATCCCTTGACAGGACTGGGTGGGTTTTCTCTTGCCTACCAAAGTCCCACCTGATCCTTGGACTCACTTGTACATGGACTTCAACACTTGCTCAATTCTGGTGGTAATACTGATATATCAGTACTGGTGAGTAGGGATGGGCGAATCTACTCGCTAGGACTCGTTACTCGGCGAGTAGTAAGGGACTCGCAGGACTCGGTACTCTGCGAGTTTCCCAGTGATTACTCGCACGAGTCCAATGCAAATCAATATCAATCCTAGTTTTGTCAGAAACGCTGAACTAGGATTGCCATTGTTTGCATTAGACTCGGCTACTGTGCCAGTGATAGCAGGGAAACTCGCAAATAACTGCTGTTACATTGCGAGCCGAGTCCAGCTGTCTTCTCTGTGCAGCTCCAGGGTCCTAGTGCCCGCCTGCTCACAGAGATGATGTAGCAGTGCTGAGATTGTTCTCAGTCTGCTCATTCCCTGTGCATAGACATCTATCTATTCACAGGGATGAGCAGAGAGGACATCGCGTTTTGGACTACGTCGGACGGAAGAGGATTTTTTTAATTAAAGATGGAGTCCCTAATGGCTTTTTTTTTATTTCAAATAAAAAATTTTCTCTGTGTTTTTTTAACCCTTTATTGGAGATTCTTAGTGGCTGGGTCAAACGTGGCCTGACATTAAGAATCTCGGGCTTAATACCAGCTTTATTACCCAGCGTGCTACCGCCACCCGGTCCGCTGGAAGAGCGGGGTTCAGCGCCAGAGGATGGCGCTTCAATGAACGCGCCATCTTCTGGGGCGGCTGCGGGCTGCAATTTGCAGTGGGGGGTGCCCAGAAAGCTTGGGCATCCCTGCGCTGCGGATTCCAGCCCCCAGCTGCTTAGCTGTACCTGGCTAGACATAGAAATTGCGCGGAGCCCCACGCATTTTTTTAAAATTATTTCATGAATTTCAGAGTCAGAGTCTCAGAGTCAGAGTCAGAATCTCAGAATTTCATGAAATAATTTTAAAAAAATGCGTGGGGCTCCGCGCAATTTCTATGTCTAGCCAGGTACAGCTAAGCAGCTGGGGGCTGGAATCCGCAGCGCAGGGATGCCCAAGCTTTCTGGGCACCCCCCGCTGCAAATTGCAGCCCGCAGCCGCCCCAGAAGATGGCGCGTTCATTGAAGCGCCATCCTCTGGCGCTGAACCCCGCTCTTCCAGCGGCCCTGGTAGGGGTGGCACGCTGGGTAATAAAGGGGTTAGGGCCAGCTTTGTATTATCAGCTGGCCCTAAGCCCGAAATTTATGGCGGTCACGCCAATATTAGACATGACCGCCATGAATTTCTATTAAATTGTTTTAAAAAAACACAACACAAAGAAAATTTTTTATTAGAAATAAAAAAAAAAGCCATTAGGGACTCCATCTTTAATTAAAAAAATCCTCTTCCGTCCGACGCAGTCCAAAACGCGATGTCCTCTCTGCTACACCCACTGTGTATAGATATAGATCTCTATGCACAGGGAATGAGCAGACTGAGAACAATCTCAGCTCTGCTACATCATCTCTGTGCACAGACATTCATGTCTGTACACAGGGAATGAGCAGACTGAGAACAATCTCAGCACTGCTACATCAGGCAGCAGGCGGGCTCTAGGACCCTGGAGCTGGGGCAGCCAGAACACAGAGAAGACAGGATCTTATCTGTGCGAGTCAGCGATTACTTACAAAGTAAACGAGCAATGCAAATAAATGACAAAACTAGGATTGCTTCAGGCTGAAGCTTCCGAGACACATCTGCGATTTGTAAATCTCACACTACTCGCTATTACTCGCTTCCCCATTCATTAACATTGGACTCGCTAGACTCGCAACGAGTAGCGAGTCCTGTGCTCGGACTCGCTAGAGTCAAGCGATTCCGAGTAATTTAGGATTCGCCCATCACTACTGGTGAGCCATTTTAGCAAGAAGGTTTATTTGGTTCCTATTCAAAAACTGCCTATGGCTAAGAGTTAAACTATATTGTTCATATCTCATATAATTGAATTACGTTATATCTGATAAAAGGGTTCAATTTTGGGGTAGCTTTTGGCATCACTTTTGCTCTAGATTGGGTATTGAACTGTAATTTTCAACCAGTTATCATCCTGAGACTAATGAATAGAGAGGTTGAACCATGTGGTAGAACACTATTTAACATGTTTAGTTTTCTCTAATCAGGAAGACTTGGTGGAATTTCTATCTCTTGCTGAGTTTTCTCTCAATAACTGCACCTCTACTACTACTGGGACTTCGCCTTTTGTTTTTTTTTCGGTGTGGAGGTTTTCATTCAGTTTTTGGAAATTTTCTGGTTTACAGTCCTCTGTACCAGAAGAGAAGCAATTTTCTTTCTGATTGATTAAATTCTAGAAAAAGTTAGAAAAAGATCTTTTGGTAACTTGTAACCGAGTCAAGAGAATTGAAAACCACAGACATAGGAGGACTCTTGTCTTTAGGATGGGAAAAATTGTCTGGTTGTTCTAAAAAAAATGTATGTCTCAAAGTACCTGCTAAGTAATTTTCTACCCAATTTGTTGGTCCATATAAGGTAATTAAGTTCCTTAATCCAGTAATGATCAAACTCCAGCTCTCGGTGGCAAGGAGGATCAACAATTCCTTCCATTACTTTTTTCCTTAGAGGTTTGAGGGGACACCTCGATCTCAGGACAAAATTGAGGTATCTTTAGAGGAGAATCGGGAGTATGAGACAGAGTGAGCTCTGGGTACCAAACATGTCAGACTCTAGCTACAATACCTCATTAAGTGGAAGGATTACACTCTGGAGATCGTCTGAATTCTGTCAGTGATGCCAGAGAATGGGGAGAGAATAGTCTAGTGGGACTTGTCATGCCTCAGGATTTGATTCAGTGACCCTGTGCTTTGTAATTGGCTTCCTTCTCAGCTGAGCCACAGCAGGTTCAGTTTCTGTCTGAGTGGTGATTATCTTTTACCTTTGTTTCATTCTTTTTAGTCAGCAGGTGTTTGCATTTATCTTTAGTCTGTCCCATCACATTACGGGTGTGGCTATTTATACCTTCCCTTCCTAGTCTTCTCAGCTGGCTATATTCCATGTGGATCCTGCTTGGACTTCCAGTCATACTGCCAAGGATTTTTGCCAATCACATGGAGACCAGCTAGGTTTAATATTTTTTGTGGTCAAGTCTGTCAAACCCATCTCCAATCTTCTGCCAAGAGTTAGGTTATAGGATGCTTTCCTTTATTGCAGTGATACTTTACTTTTTCCACTTTCAGCATTTCATGTATTCTCATTTAGAATCTATTCTATCTCTGCATGCCTTTCTTTATTCAGGGTTATTGTGATCTGCACCTCTCACTGATTCCTAAAGAGGTAAGAGGAATGCTTGTTGGTCTGTTAGGCAGCCAAGTCCTAGTTTTGAGGTTTAGTTTAGTGGCGCAAGTGCCACAAGGGACTGTGCAGCTAGAAACTTTAGTCTGTACCGGAACTGGTTCCCCCAGGTGCAGTAGTTTTGAGATAGGTTCTATCTTCCATGAGAGTTGACGTGTGTGCATAACACTATGGCCTAGTTCACATCTAATGCAGGTCGTTTTGCTGCATTTGCGTTTCTATGCGTTTTTATCGTTATAAACGCATCCAAACACATGCGTTTTTGGTCCCATTGATTTAAATTGAAAACGCATAGAAAAAGCATGCAAAAACGAATGTGCGTTTGCAAAAATGCAAAACGCATGCATTTTTGCAAATGCAGCCAAAACACGTGGGCTGTTGGCCCTTTTCACATCTAAGGTTGGTTTGCGTTTTGTTTAATTTGCGTTTCTATGCGTTTTTACCGCTAAAAACGCATAAAAATGCTAGCGTTTTGGTCCCCATTGGTTTTAATGGAAACGCATGTAAAAACGCATGCAAAAACGCTTGTGCGTTTTCAAAAATGCAAAACGCATGCGTTTTTGCCAACGCAGTGCTAGACGCATTCCCTCACGTTTTGTGCTGCGTTTGCCCACATTCTGTTTTCGGTAAACAGTAGAATGATGTGCTTTACCAGAGAGCTCTATCTTGGTCTCATCTGTCCACAAGATACATTCCCGAAAGGATTTTGACTTACTCGCGTAAATTTTGGCAAACTGCATTCTAACTTTTATATATCTCTGTGTCAGCAGTGGGGTCCTCCTGGGTCTCCTGCCATAGAATGAAATTTAATTCAAATGTGGATGGATAGTTTGTGCTGGCAGGACAGGTTGAATTTCCTTGGAACTTGATTGAGGCTGTTTATACAGCATCCATAATATCCTACGTTGCAAACTTTTTCTCTGCTGTCCATGTCCAGGGAGATTAGCGACAGTGACATGGATTTGAAACTTATTGATTATCTTGCCTATTATATATAAAGTAACATAAAAATCTCTGGAGATGGACTTGTTACCTTAATGTAGTTGATATTTTTCAACAATTATGGTTCTCAGGTCCTCAGACAGTTCTGTTCTTTTTCTGTTCTTCATGCTTATGCTTAGTGTGGTACATACAGACAGTGGCGCACCCAGAGATTTCCCAAGGTAGGGGTCCAAGAAACACACACCGGCCCTGAAAGGGGGGTGTCACCCCCCCACCGGGGTTCCGAGGGGCAAAGCCCCCGGTGGGGGGGTTTGGGGGAACGAAGCCCCCCTAAAAGCCTAGCGATTTTGTAAATTTGAATACCTAATTAATGCTTAATTACTGCACGAAAACGGTCTTATTTGTTGTGCCTCTATGGTAGGAATTACATTGCGTAGTAATTCATTTTTTTCTAAAACGCTAGTTACTTGCAGAAAAAAAGGTCTGAATGTGAAAGCAGCTTTATGGCAAGTGACATATACTTTTTTAGTCCAAAATTAAGAATTGCTCTTTTGTTGCCTCTATCTTTATCTTGTTTTTGTGACCCGGGCAGGTAAATACTCTTGTTGTCTTTGATTTGTTATATTTAGATTTTTTTGGAGGAGTATGAATTCTTTTTTCTGTGACTTTGCTTTTAATTTTAGTTTAGGGACTCACGTGGAAGAAAATAGAGGTGAAAAATAGGAGTTCAGAAATAGTTCAAAAAACGTTAAACTCCACGATGAGCGTTCAGTTGCAAACAAATAATCAAAAACCTGAAATTGTTAGACAGCTTATGCTGTACACTCTGTAGATTAAAATATGCAAAAGACGCAGAAGCAGTAAGAACAACATTGAGACAGTCAGTCACAGAACTTACCTGGTGCCGGCGGCCCCTTCAGTAATAGGGCTCCCCCGGGCTGCGGAGGGGCCTTGTGTAATGTGGCTTACCCGGCGGGCGTGGAGGCTGTAAAGAGAGTGCGGCGGTGGTGGAGGCAGCGGCGTGCAGGGTTGTGCAGTGACGGGAGCATGCAGGGAGCCGCCGGCAGGCAGCGACATGGGTGTCGCAATATGGTGGCGCTTCCGGGGTAGGCAGGCATAATCTGCAGTTTAGCGCAGGCGCCCTTGCTCCGTAGCGGCACAGTGGCCGGAAGCTCTAAACTGACGATTGTGTATAGAGACTAGTAAAAAGGCCCGATGCAATTGCATCGGGAGCGCGGTGAAATGAATTGTGTGTATACAGGCGGGTCAGTGGGTATCAGAGTATAGAGGCGGCTGTGGGTAGCAGAGTATACAGGCGGCTCTGTGGGTAGCAGAGTATACAGGCGGCTCTGTGGGTAGCAGAGTATAGAGGTGGCTCTGTGGGTAGCAGAGCATAGAGGCGGCTCTGTGGGTAGCAGAGCATAGAGGCGGCTCTGTGGGTAGCAGAGCATAGAGGCGGCTCTGTGGGTAGCAGAGCATAGAGGCGGCTCTGTGGGTAGCAGAGCATAGAGGCGGCTCTGTGGGTAGCAGAGCATAGAAGCGGCTCTGTGGGTAGCAGAGCATAGAGGCGGCTCTGTGGGTAGCAGAGCATAGAGGCGGCTCTGTGGGTAGCAGAGCATAGAGGCGGCTCTGTGGGTAGCAGAGTATTGAGGCGGCTCTGCGGTGGAGGGGTGAGGAGAGATGGGGCTCTGCGGTGGAGAGGTGAGGAGAGAAGCGGGTCAGTGGTGGAGGGGTGAGGAGAGAAACGGCTATGTGGTGGAGGGGTGAGGAGAGATGTGGGTCAGGGCTGGAGGGGTGAGGAGAGAAGGGGCTCTGTGTGGTGGAGGGGTGAGGAGATAAGCGTCTGTGTGGTGGAGGGTGTGAGGAGATAAGCGTCTGTGTGGTGGAGGGGTGAGGAGATAAGCAGCTCTGTGTGGTGGAGGGGCCCGCCGTCTTCCTGCAGGCTCACAGTGGCTCCCGCAGGTTCCCAGTGTGTGCAGAGGTCTTCTACTGCAGTATAGGACCTGCGGTGATGTCACAGTCACGTGACCGCAGGTTACCATGGAGTAACCTGGTGTCACGTGACTGTGACATCACCACAGGTCCTGTACAGCAGAATAAGACCTCTGCAGACACCGGGAGCCTGCGGGAGCCACCGGGAGCCTGCAGGAAGAAGACGGCGAGGGCTCGGGGGGAGGTGAGCATATATATATTTTTTTTTTAACTGTAGTGCGGCTGCGGCTTCTCAGGGCCGTCCAAGGGGGGTGTCCAGACACGTAGGCCCCCCTCCCCTTGGGTGCGCCACTGCATACAGACACACAATGCAAAGAGTTAGTCAACTTCTCCACTTTTTATCTGTTTCAGGTGTGATTTTCATATAACCCACAACTGCTACTTTCCACACATGAATTTGAATGAACATCACAGTCTTAACACAGTTGTTTACCCATAATTTTGGAAGGCCTGTTTCACATCTAAGGTTGGTGTGCGTTTTGTTAATTTGCGTTTCTATGCGTTTTTACTGCTAAAAATGCATAAAAATGCTAGCATTTTTGCCCCCATTGATTTTAAAGTGACCCTAAACCCGGAAGCCAACCCCACATCCCCTTCATACCTATACATGCAGCTTGTGAACCTGCTGCCATCGATCCCTGTATCTTGCAAAACCGCTGGGGCATTCTTCATAATTCATACTTTTATAATGTCATTTCTGGGCGTTTCACTGAAATTTTAAAGCCGCAGCAGGCGGGCCTGTGTGCCGCTCTCCCCCTCCTTGTCCGTAATTCTGCACGCAGCGATGGGCGTGCTAAACAACAGAGAGGCAGCTCGCCTCATATTATGGGCGTTGAAACCGGTATGACGTAATACGCGTCATACCGGCTTCACCGCCCATACTATGAGGCGAGCCGCCTCTCTGTTGTTTAGCACGCCCATCGCTGCGTGCAGAATTACGGACAAGGAGGGGAGAGGCGGCACACAGGCCCGCCTGCTGCGGCTTTAAAATTTCAGTGAAACGCCCAGAAATGACATTATAAAAGTATGAATTATGAAGAATGCCCCAGCGGTTTTGCAAGATACAGGGATCGATGGCAGCAGGTTCACAAGCTGCATGTATAGGTATGAAGGGGATGTGGGGTTGGCTTCCGGGTTTAGGGTCACTTTAATGGAAACGCATGTACTGTGCTCCCACCCACCATTGCTCTCCCTCCCCTCCTCACTGTGTCTCTCTCATTCTCTGGAGAAGTAATGCTTTACACTTTCTCTGTGTGAAGGAATCAATGTGGAAAGGCAGACTCTTGCATTGTGCGACAAAGGCAATGCAACTTTTCGCACACTCTCACTTGTGGTTTATGGGTTCCGGAGATGGCAACGACAGAGGTTTTTGATTGCAAAGATCACAGGGACTACGCTGTGAGAAGTAATCAAGACTACGGGGTCCGAATTTGGACATCGTCTACTTGCATTCTTTAAAGCGGAACACTTTGGCAGCGCGGACTGTGGTACACCTTTCTTTCCCCAAAGCATCTGATTTCGTCTCCACATGTGGAGACCGGTGGAAGTCCAGCAGCAGCCATCAGGATATCTATCCTACCAGGTCTACTAACCAGTTGTGGGTATCACAACTGGTATAGGTGAGTGACCCTTCTTTTCTCACCACTTTAGAATTAGTGTCTAGTGATAAGGGCACTATTGCGCCTCCTGTCCCCCCCCCCTCTTCTTTTAACCTATCACATGGACAGTCTCTGATTGGACGAAATCTACATGTACTTGTGCTGCCCGGGAAGAAGTTATCACCTATCATTGTGGGTTCACCGGAGGTGAGAAATTGTCTGTGCGTGTCTGTCTGTCTCTGTGTGACAGTCTGTCTTTGTGTGTCACTTTATTTGTGCTGCATTTACGCACAGTGGACATTTAGCTTAAAAGTACAGAAAGTCTAAAATAGTCAAGTAGCCTGAGTGAAAATTGCAAGTACTTATTTTGATATGAATAACAATAAAAAAGGAATAAATAAGGAGATACTGGTAAATAAAAAAATAATTCACATGTGCAAAGATGTTGCAACAAAAAAATTCGTAAAGAGGACCTGTCACCCCCCCCAAAGATTTCAATCTAAAGGCAGCACTGAATGCAGCATGTATGCTACATTCAGGCAAGATGTCCCCTATGTGTTTCTGATGTATAAATAATTAAATACAGCCTTTTAAAATGTGTAAAACAAAGTCAGCAGGGCATTACCAGATCCATGAGTCAGCTCCTTCCCGGGGGCTATTCCAGCCCCCTGCTTCTCTGTTCCTCCTTGTCCTTGCCCCCTCCTTGATGCCTGTCATTTCTTCTTGCTCTGCACATGCGTCTCCTAGTACTACTTGACGCAGGTGCAGATCGAGGTGATTTATTTTTGGTTTATGACCACATATGAGG